>OY294068.1:113587957-114187957 GCA_958510875.1 Endomychus coccineus
CATCATTTAAAAGGTTTTCTATTTTCTTTTCATAGTCATTTCTATGCATTATGACGGTTTTATTACATTTATCCGCGTTCAAAACTAAAATTTCAGGGTTAGCATTTAAGAACTCTTTTGTTATTTTTGTTTAGAATGCACTTATTTTCAGTACGGTGAACAATATTTTGGACAAATATTCGGCACAGCAATGGGATCTCCTATTTCTGCTACCATTGCTAACCTCGTTATGGAATGCCTGGAGGAATCTGTTATAAGTTCATTAGATTTTCGGCCCGTATTTTTTAAACGGTATGTAGATGATTGCCTTATGTGTGTTCCCAATGACAAAATTCAGTACGTGATTAATAAATTTAACAATTTCCACTGTAAACTTCAATTTACCTGTGAAATAGAAGTTAACAAAAACATAAATTTCTTAGATATGAATATTAGGCATGATGCAGATGGAGAAATAAAAACTTCGTGGTTTACTAAAGAAGTTTGGTCTCAACGCTATCTTCACTCCAATTCCGTTGCACCAACTTGTTATAAAAAAAGCGTCATAAACAGTCTTACAGACCGCGCGGTTAAATTGTCCCACCCAGAGGACCGTCCCAAAAATCTAAAAATTGTTCGTAATACACTGGAATTGAATGGCTACCCAAAAACTTTTTTCAATCCTATTATTAAAGAGAGAATAAACAAAATTTATAATGGAGCGTCATATAAAAATAACGTAAAAGGTAATTCAGACAATTATATAACTTTACCATACATTCCGGAGACCTCAGAGAAAATTAAGAAATGTTTGAAAAAGTATGATATAAACGTAGCGCATAAACCTACTAACTGTGTTGGGAAATATTTCTCAAATCTAAAACCTGTAATTCCTAAAGATAAACAAACCCACACAGTATACAAATTAAATTGTTTAGATTGTGATGGGACCTATACTGGTATCTCTAAACAATATTTACAAAAAAGAATGTATGGCCATAAGTATAGCACAAGAAACAAAAACTTAGAAAATTCCACCGCGCTTGCTAAACATTGCTTTGATTATAACCATCAATTTGATTACAAGAATGTTAATATTTTAACTAAGGAAACCAATTATTATAAAAGATCTATTCTGGAGATGATTCATATAAAACGTGACTCCAAGTCTGTTAATCATAGGAGTGACGTTCAAACACTAAGTCATATTTATACTAATTTAATTAATTAATATTCTTGCAAATTCCTACTTACGTCCTTATAATGTAAAAGTTTACTTTAGGTAGACTTGTCTAAAGTATTTCTCACAGGCCAGAGACCTTCTTTTATCACCTAATAAATTATGACATCTGGCGCTTAAATGAACACTTGAGATGGTCTCGTCTGTTAGCAAAGAGGATAGAACTCTTTGTATGTTAGTCTCTCGCAGACATTTATGAAATGTGTTCGTATTTATTGATGATTCTACTTAATAGTGGATTTTTAATTTTTACGCTGCAACATTGCTGTGTTATAGTTCCGATTTCATGTCTCCGTTCGTTTCGCGACGTTGGCATTTAAACGAAATTTGTGCGATAAGGACGCTTTGTGTTATTACAGTATTTCTAAGTAATCAGGTTTTTGTATTAATAAGTCTTCTGATGATGGTCGTGAGACCGAAACGTACGTAAAGACGAGGGTAAAAATAAAAATATATGTGTTAATGTGACCTATTTCCCGAGAATTGTGTATTAATTCATACGTGGGTCAAGAATCTTTATTATAATTTTGGCTGGGATATAAGCCTTAATATGGAAGGGACAACCACCTATCCTGGAGATTTGAAGGAATACGGAAAATTAATGAAGATATTAGCAAAAGAGAAGAATCGCAGAATATTTCTGGTAAGATGTAGGAGTTTGCAAGTTTTCCCAAATTTTATTATATCTAAATCAAAGGAGAATATGTTTAGCAGGTTGCAAAATAAGAAGGCTTACACAAAATTATTAAATTCGCTTCATAAAAGCTGTTTAAATTTATGCATTAAAGAAGCATGCGCGAATGTAACAGAGGTTGAAAACAAAATTAAACGCATTAAACAATCCTGTTATTTAAACTTTGATAGCAACTTTATCTCGCAATTTTTTCAAAATCAACAAAATAATTTCGAAAAAAATTTCAACAAAATAAAAGCCATACAATCTAAAAAGATAAATAATCTAATGAAAGGCGTAGCTTATGAAAAACAAAATATCAATGAACAATGGTTGAAAAATCTAACCGAAACAAAAATTCCGGATGAGGTGCAGCATACGTTAAGCTTAGGTCCGAAATTTGCATTGCCTGATAACAAAAAACTGCCTATCGACAATATAATTGCAAATTTAGAATGTGGAATCAGGAATAAAAATTTAGAAGAAAAGAATGAAATTAGAAACAAAATTTGTAACATCTTGACAAACAAGAAGAACAAACAGAAAGCAGAAGTAGGTACTGCAAAGAATCGTCTTAACTATCATACAAAAATAACAAAAGAGTTCTTAAATGCTAACCCTGAAATTTTAGTTTTGAACGCGGATAAATGTAATAAAACCGTCATAATGCATAGAAATGACTATGAAAAGAAAATAGAAAACCTTTTAAATGATGAAACAACTTATAAAAAATTAAAATCTGATCCTACTTTATCAATACAAAATAACATGAATAAATTGATAAATAATTGGCACAAAAATAAGATAATCCCTATTGAATTGAAAAATAAATTAATTTGCCATAATGGGCTAGCACCTTATATCTATGGGCTTCCAAAACTACATAAAATTGATATACCTCTAAGACCCATTATTAGTAATATAGGAGCGCCTACTTACAATTTATCAAAATTTTTATCAAAATCGATCAATAATATAATAGGAAATAATGAATTTTATGTGAAAGACTCATGGCATTTTAATGAATTTATAAAAAATCAATCCGTACCCGTAAACCATCAACTAATTTCCTTAGACGTTGTTTCTTTATTTACAAATATACCAGTCGATTTGGCATTGAATAGCATCAAAAAACGTTGGGCAGAGATTAAAAACCACACACCTCTAGATCAATCGGAATTTATAAATGCTGTGAAGTTTTGTTTAGAATGCACTTATTTTCAGTACGGTGAACAATATTTTGGACAAATATTCGGCACAGCAATGGGATCTCCTATTTCTGCTACCATTGCTAACCTCGTTATGGAATGCCTGGAGGAATCTGTTATAAGTTCATTAGATTTTCGGCCCGTATTTTTTAAACGGTATGTAGATGATTGCCTTATGTGTGTTCCCAATGACAAAATTCAGTACGTGATTAATAAATTTAACAATTTCCACTGTAAACTTCAATTTACCTGTGAAATAGAAGTTAACAAAAACATAAATTTCTTAGATATGAATATTAGGCATGATGCAGATGGAGAAATAAAAACTTCGTGGTTTACTAAAGAAGTTTGGTCTCAACGCTATCTTCACTTCAATTCCGTTGCACCAACTTGTTATAAAAAAAGCGTCATAAACAGTCTTACAGACCGCGCGGTTAAATTGTCCCACCCAGAGGACCGTCCCAAAAATCTAAAAATTGTTCGTAATACACTGGAATTGAATGGCTACCCAAAAACTTTTTTCAATCCTATTATTAAAGAGAGAATAAACAAAATTTATAATGGAGCGTCATATAAAAATAACGTTAAAGGTAATTCAGACAATTATATAACTTTACCATACATTCCGGAGACCTCAGAGAAAATTAAGAAATGTTTGAAAAAGTATGATATAAACGTAGCGCATAAACCTACTAACTGTGTTGGGAAATATTTCTCAAATCTAAAACCTGTAATTCCTAAAGATAAACAAACCCACACAGTATACAAATTAAATTGTTTAGATTGTGATGGGACCTATACTGGTATCTCTAAACAATATTTACAAAAAAGAATGTATGGCCATAAGTATAGCACAAGAAACAAAAACTTAGAAAATTCCACCGCGCTTGCTAAACATTGCTTTGATTATAACCATCAATTTGATTACAAGAATGTTAATATTTTAACTAAGGAAACCAATTATTATAAAAGATCTATTCTGGAGATGATTCATATAAAACGTGACTCCAAGTCTGTTAATCATAGGAGTGACGTTCAAACACTAAGTCATATTTATACTAATTTAATTAATTAATATTCTTGCAAATTCCTACTTACGTCCTTATAATGTAAAAGTTTACTTTAGGTAGACTTGTCTAAAGTATTTCTCACAGGCCAGAGACCTTCTTTTATCACCTAATAAATTATGACATCTGGCGCTTAAATGAACACTTGAGATGGTCTCGTCTGTTAGCAAAGAGGATAGAACTCTTTGTATGTTAGTCTCTCGCAGACATTTATGAAATGTGTTCGTATTTATTGATGATTCTACTTAATAGTGGATTTTTAATTTTTACGCTGCAACATTGCTGTGTTATAGTTCCGATTTCATGTCTCCGTTCGTTTCGCGACGTTGGCATTTAAACGAAATTTGTGCGATAAGGACGCTTTGTGTTATTACAGTATTTCTAAGTAATCAGGTTTTTGTATTAATAAGTCTTCTGATGATGGTCGTGAGACCGAAACGTACGTAAAGACGAGGGTAAAAATAAAAATATATGTGTTAATGTGACCTATTTCCCGAGAATTGTGTATTAATCTACAGAACTCTGATCAGGAAGGTAGTTGAAGAGCTTAGTAGAATCTTTATGTATTTCATTCCATTCAGCTTGAAAAAATAATTAAAATTTTCTCCTTTTAATCTCGTATAGGGATGATTAATATTGCATTCGATTTCTGCCTTTGTTAGGGTTGTATTGTTTTCTTCCAATTTCTTATCAGTAGATTTGACTTTGGATGCATCTGTATTACTGAAATGTTTTTATCATACAAATAGAGTTAATAATTATAAATTGACAAAATTTTAAATAGATATATCACTCCCTGTGTATAATAAGAAACAATATTACAAATGAACTGTTAGAGCTATACTATAGTGATATTTTCCTTTGTTTTCCAAAGAACAATGATTCTCAGAATATTGAGTAATAATAATTATCCTAATGTACAAGTCACACTGTTTCCCGGTATCTACCTGTAATCTGGAATTACCGATGATCCTTTACTTGTAATTGTATTCTCCATGCCCTTTTTGTACTTCAATTCTCATCTATACTTTACTATTCATTGTTTACTTCATAATTTTGTTTATGTTTGAGAATGGTGTTGAAACTACACTAACATTTTCATGTTATTATTGAAATTGGTATAAAAACAAAGTAATAATTGTTCTTCATTCAATTTGATTGAATTTCGGTTTCATCCAAGTGCTCAACACAATGTGTTCACTAATTTGGAGTGCATGAGTGAGAAAAAAGTAATAATAATAATAAAAAGGGGTGAACAGTATACTCTAACATGATGCTTTATTTAGCTTTTCTTATTAACTAATAGGGGTTATAAATATGGCATAAAGGCTTGTATATTGTTGTTGTATAAATATTCATTCATTTTGTTGCTAACATGTTTTTTATTTTTCATTTCTAGTACTGTTTCAGTAAGGGCGTCATAAAATCGGAAACCTAGATATGAACTACTGTTTGTCCTATTCTTTTCTCTTGCCATCCGAAATATAATGCCTATCAGAATTCAAGTTTTTACGTGCGGCATGTGCATGTGAAGTGTTCATATAGCGTACATATCTGTTATGCGTATAAAATTGATTATAAAACCTTCTGTAGGAAACAATCATAGTTTATCCTGAATCATTTTTGGCAGTTCATTTTGGATTCTGAAGAGTGATTTTAGGATGTTATTACATATCTCCCTATGCAACAATATCCGCAAAATTCCGGAAATTTCTCTTTGGCCCGACTACTACACTTCTCTTACACTTCATACTACTCATATTCAAGGAAGTAAAAATTGGAATGTCGGTGTTTGAATTTTTCAAAGAGTACGTTTAGCTCTCTATCGTTTTGTTTTTCAATCAAGAATGTGTATGTGGCATGAAAATATGTATGAGATATAAATACGGCTTTCTAAGAATCAATTTAATTGTTCTCAATATAGCTTGAATGGGTCCCATGTGGTAGTTAAACTGGCTAATAGCCTTTTAACAGCAGATAGTGCTTTTCAAACTAACTTTGTAGACATGTGCTGCCTTGTTAGCATAAAGAACTTGCTCGTACACATAATATGAAGCCGTCAATTTGGATCCAATTAAAATTAGAGCCCTCATTCTGGTCGATTGTATTTAACCAGAATAAACAATATAAATAATTAGCTAAATTACGCAAATGCGTAGAACCGACAATGTGTGCAAATGCAATAATATGAAAGTTCTCCGAAAACATAATGATGTGGTTACATGTGAAACATGCTGATGTCAGTCCAACAATAACCAACATTGTTAATATTACATAGACCGTCTGCCATTACAGAGCCGCCGGTATGTTACGTTGTAATTGTTATTATTCATTGAATAGGATAATGAATAAAAAGCTGTGATAAATTGATCACTTGACTCCCCTCATTTGAGTTTGCAAAATAGCTTCCATACAGTTCTGCGAGTTATATACGAGTATGTGTGGGTTTTAATAGAAGTTTTCAAAAGAAAGCAATATTTATTTGTTTAGAACTTTCACAAAGTACGTTGAGTTATTCGATGTAAGCGTGTTAAATCTTATCTGAATAATGCCGGCTGCTGGATCGTTGATTCTAGTTAATTCATTATAAACTACATAATAATGGAACGGTCCAGGCTACCTAAGAAGTATGAACAATGATACATATATTACTCCTCCATCCGTAAGATTGGAACATGAGAAGCATGTGACAATGAAAGAAAACTAAACATAAAATTAGTTAACATGAGAAATTCTCAATTTCACATTTTGAGAGGCATTTCAATCATTTTGTCATTATCTTTGTTCTTAGGCACTGCACTAAATTTAACTGTGAGTTCACTTTTCACAATAATTTTTAATTTTCTTTTCGTAAGATACACCACCGCACATAATACTCCGATTATGATGATTACGTATGCCGCAGTGGTCCAAATGGCAGGATGATCATAAATGTTGGTGTCCGTAGGTTGTAATAAAGTGATGCTGCTTTCTTTTTCGACAATATGCTTGATGTGTTCGAAATTTGTTTGTTTGAGATGTATAAGTATAAATGTTAGGTTGCTCAATTTTGGCATTTTTATTTCCGGAAGAAGCAGAGGTCATTTCCTTAACATCATTTGAATAAACAGTTTCTTTCATGTTCATTTTACATCCACGGGGTGTATTGACAAAGAATATACCCTGGAGCAAAAGCTGATTATCCACTCCACAGGATGTGATAATTTTCAGGCTTTAGGGCAGAATCAGTATATAATGTTGACTGTTGATTGGTACGATGATACTTTCTTCGGTAATTATCGGTGAATACGAGCAATGTTGTACGTTTGGTTCAATTCGTAGTAGCTGGTAGATGCAATCTTCTAAATTCCACGTAATAGTTATTTGTTTACAAAAGAATGTTCCTTGAAGTGATATGCAAGGTTGGTCATAATACTTATAAGAGCCTGTTCGAATTGTCAGACAGTCATGAGGAGGAATAAGGATATTATTATTTTGCGTTGGAATAGGATATAAGTGGTAATAATTGAATGATTCAGGACCTACTGAAGGAAAGTCTATAACAAACACTATCTTATTATGCTTTGATTTGTAAGATATCATACATTTGGAACAAATTTTCTTCATCAACAATTATATTTTTGGAAGAATAGATTTTCTCTATTTCGTGAAACATGTAAACTAAGTGTTCATATTTCAAAATTGAATGGTATACTATGTTCAATTTGGAAAATGTCATCGAATTTTCTACATCATTTAAAGTTTGCACTGATACATTGATTCTGCTAATTAATTGATCATAAGTGACCTTTGTTTCATAATAATTATTTAGCGTATATTGTGTGGCTATTTGATTCTGTTGTAAGAATTTCAGTCTGTGGAGAAGGAGTTCGTCATTGTGACGTAAATTTTGTACAGTTTGATTATGATGATTCAATAATTCTTTATGTAGACTTCATGTAAGTTTTGGATTTTGATGATTTTATTCTGTTGAGTTTCAAGTTGTTTCATGGCATTGTCATACCTTTTAGCATCGTTATTGTCAAGATTAACTGTAAGCGATTTCATGAAACTTCCTAGAGGGTTGAAAAGTCCTCTATTCACCTTTTTGTGGCCATGATTATAATTGATTGAATTTAGTTTTATTTAGGCTATTTTCATCAGTTTGCAGTTCTGTTCTATATTCCTTAACGTGTATATAGTTAACAATCACGTTTAAAGTATTTCCATTCTGTTTAATTTCATCGAATGCATCAATAACTGGTTGAAGATCGAAATAATGTGAGAATGTATGAGTATTTGTCTGGATCCTTGTAGTACCTAATTTATTGGGAAATAGTCTGGAACTATGTGTGTAATTTGTGAAGGTAACTTCATTGAGAATTACCAGCTGTTATAGTTGATGAGGAACTGGAGGTAGATTCTGAAACAAGCGATGAATCGTTATTGCAGGACGTTTAGTTCGATTTTTATGAATTATTTTGTGTTTGGTAGTTTCTACTTTATTACCTTGATCGTTCAAGTTAGTTTCTTTTCTATGAGTCGGTTTTTGTTTATCTTCAGCTTTTGTCTTTATATACATGGGTGAATTTGCAGGGTATTCTAAAGGTAATTCTCTATTTTCGTTGATTTTGGAAATTTGTTTCATTTTTACTTCAGATAAATTTTGATTTATATTCTTATAGAGTATTTTTGTCATTTCTATGTGTTTCGTTGAATAATCATTCAAATATTTGTGTTCTAGGTCTATATCAAATGGATTGTTATTGTCAATGTGGTCATTTATAATTTCGATTGGTTTTAATTTTGTGGTTGAGTGGATCGTATGATTATAACCTAGAATAGCTCTAGTCATGAGTTTAATTGGTTGATATTGAATTCCTGAGCTAGTTTCTTTCAATATACGAATATTTTCTGATAACGTTTGATGTAGACGTTCCACTGGTGAATTTGAGTTTGGGTTACCAGGGGTAATGTAGTGAAGTTTTATCTTATGAATTCTGACGAATTCATTGAAGAAATAGTTTTTTAATTCTGTTCCGTTGTCTAGGGTTATGGTTATAGGGGTGCCGTGATGAGACATGAATTGTTAGAGACTATTTGTGATTGATACAGAATTTAGTGAAGGTAAAGGATATCCCTGATCATATTTAATGAAAGTACAAATCAGAGTCAAGAATTTTTGTTTACCAGTTTGAAATGTGTCTATGTGGACAATTTCAAATGGTTTAGTAGGAGTTGGAGTTATGGCGAACTGTTGCTTAGGTGGATGTCGATCTATTTCACTTATTTGACAAATATCGCAATCATTAATATAGTTTTGCAATGATTTTTGTAAATTTGGCCAATAATGAAGACGTTTGATTCTCATTTCCGTTTCTTGTATACCTCGATGATTAGTTTTTCCTTCGTGGAAATTTTGGATAATATTTGTTTGTTCATCTGGGTCAGTGGCATCTCGTAGTTTATTTGTGCAATTAACAATTTCAATCGAATTATTTTTAAGATAAATAATCAATCGTTAAATCGTTTATGCCAAAATTATTATTCCCTACTATGTGTTCTTTGAATAATTTAAACGTTTCTGAATCGACATTGTTTGCTGGGATTTGAACTAGCAAACATTTATTTTTGAATATAATAATTACTTTGGATTCTGATGGGGAATGTTGCACAATTTCTAAATCGATTTGTAATTTGAATTTATTTAGAGGTTGTTATCAGGTCGGGTGGGACCCATTTTTTCTACTCCATTTTTTCCACTCTGCTTTTTCTACTCCGCTTTTTCCACTAATATATTTTTCTACTAATACATTTTTCCACCAGTTTTTTTTTTCCTCCAGTTTATTTTTCAATACATTTAATAGTTTTATAAATGGATATCAAACAGGATATCAAAATTGTATATGTTGACCGACAGCTTTTAAATATTCCAAAACTTCGCCTCCACATTTCCTATCTTCATATTGGCGAACTAAATTGTTTATTCCCTTTTCGTTTTCCACTCTGGACTGCTGTGTAGTTTTTTTAATTTTGTGGCCTATATCCAGCTCGCGGATCATGGCCTCGGTGTCTCCCTGTTCTTTCTGTAGCTCGAGGAGGAAGGCGTGAAGACTAGGGTGGTTTTTTCTCACAACCACCTGGAATCTGTTGTGCCAACCTTCCGACACATTGTTGGTCCTCGACAGATTTTGTAACACGGGCTCGTGCATGTTCCACAGGGAGGAGGGATAACTGTCAGACCAATGTGTTAGGTCAAACTGTCAGTTCAACTTATCAAACTGTCGTTGCTATGATACTTGTTCAAATCATTTCAATTATACTATTTTCGAATTGGTGGAAAATCATTACTAGAGGAAAAAGGTTATTGGAGAAAAAACTAGTGGAAAAATATACCAGTGGAAAAAATGGAGTGGAAAAAGTGTCACCCAATCGTCAGGTCGATAGTGAGATTTATGCTGTTAATGATTGGAGAATCATCAGTTTTGTTATTAATAAGTATGGTAGGTTCTAGTGATGTAAGATTCGGTGGTTTTATTCGAATATCAGATAGAATCTTCAATTTTGGAAGAATATTGGTAGGGGAAGTTACGTTGTCCAGGTCGAGCAGGTTTTGTAGAACTTGGTTCTGATTATCTTGAACTTCTTCCTCAGTAGGATCATAGTTGTCGAGATTGAATGCATCGTTAATGCAAAGTTCCACAGGTTGATTTTGAATTTTGATTCGAGAGGGCGCATCAGCGTTTATGTTCTGTTTACCTTTTTTAGATACAATATCATAAGTATATTCCTCAAGTTAGAGGCGCCAACGGACTAATCTTGAATTTGGTTCTCTAAGATTGAAGAGCCAAGTAAGAGGCTTATGATCGGTAACAATAGTTAATTTATTTCCGAAAAGGTATGGCCTGAAATATTTTACTGCCATTACTATTGCTAATAATTCGTTCTCGATGGTACTCTAATTCTTCTCCGTTTCTGAAAGTGTTTTCGAAAAATATGCTATTGGTGAGTCACGACCGATTGGGCCTTGAGGAAGGATTGAACCAATCGCTACGTTGGACGCATCAGTTGTCAATAGGAAAGGTTGTTCAAAATCGGGATATTTCAGGATGTGTTAATTTGTGAGCAGAGTTTTACACAAAGATTAAAGCAACTAATAAATTCTAGAGTATGTTCAACTTTGTTTCCTTTTTTGAGACACTGTGTCAAGGGCTCAGTTAAATGGGCAAAATTTTTGGTGAATTTTCGATAATATCCTAATAAACCAAGGAAGGATTTTATTTCGGTTTCGTCTTAGGTAGGAGGTAATTTTGGATGACTTGAATTTCATTAGGATTCGGTTTAATTCCTTCCGTAGTAATGATATGTCCTAAATATTGCGTTACATTTTTCAAAAATTCAGATTTGTCTAACTGGATTTTTAATTTCGATCCTCTGAGACGTTCAAAAACTAATTCCAATCTGATAATATGCTCTTGGAGCGATGTAGAAGATATAATTATGTCATCCAGGTAGGCCATGCAAATTTTGTTGACTAAACCTCTTAGGACGTTATCCATAACCGTTTGAAATGTTGAAGGGCATTTTTGAGCCCAAAAGGCATTCGTTTGGACTCATATTCTCCATTTTCACACGAAAAACTAGTTTTTTTCAATATCGTCGGGATCCACCTTAATTTGATGAAAGCCCGAAGCAAGATCTAGGGTAGTAAAGTAATTACATCGGCCTAGTTCATCGAGGATATCGGTTATGTTTGGTATTGGGTAATGATCAGTAATAGTCTTGTCATTAAGTTTCCTGTAATCGATTACGATTCTCCATTTCTTTTCACAGGATGCATCAGCTTTTTTGGAGACTATCCATATTGGAGAGTTCCACGGGCTTTCAGAAGGTTGAATAATTCCGTCAGCTAACATCTTGGGTATTTGATTTTGAACTTCTTCGCGATGACAAAATGGATATCTTTATGTTCGAGAATAAATAGGTATTTCGTTCGTAGGTTTGATTTGGTGTTTGATCTCATTAGTGAACGTTAATTTTGAATCTTTATAGTGAAATATATCGGGAAATTCGCTACACAGTTTCATAATCTGGTGACATTCTTTTTTATTCATGTGATCTGTCCTAATTAATTCAAAAATTTGATTGTTCAAATTATTTGTATTCGAGAAATCGGTGGTCTCGACAGCACAAAGTTCGGATTGATTCAGGGGCTGAACTTTTAAGGGAGTAAAAAGGGTTAATGTTTTTTGTTGGTTTGTTGGATTCGTTATTTCCACAGAAGCATGGAAATTTGTAGCTGTAGAGATCGATTCTGGTATGATACAGTCATTGAATTTCATTGCAGGGATATATATACATATATAATTTGTTTTGAATTAGGAAGGATAGTGGGCGTACAACCAAAACCCACTAAGTCTATTTTTTGGATAAAATGACATTCTATCACCCGTAAGTCCATAAAGATGTAACGCAACTTTTTGAAAAACCTTTAATTCCAATACCATCTTTCCGAGGAATCTATAACCTTCATAATTTAAACTAAGTCCACAATAGCCTGACGTTTGACAGTGAAAATCTATTAAGTGCACTTAGGGGATTTCTCGAAATGCAATGTCAAAAATGTCGGCAACAAAAATCCACTAAGTCCATAACTGCGCAAAACGTGATACATTTAGACATGAAAAATCCTCTAAGTCCATATATTATAAAGTTAGGTTATACGGTACCGATAACCGCCTGTTATTCGCTCCAGCAGTTGTTGTTTATTAGCAAGCGACGTGCACGTACGAGTTTCTGTTGATCATTGAAATGAGTTCTAGGATAAAAGATTAGGTTGGCCTTTGAAAAGCTAAATAATAGTTTAAACGTTGTTAGTGAACCTATGCCGACTGTTGAATATTCATCAGATTTATCAGGACAAATTGCAGCAGTGTCAGGTATGTTCAGTTTAGTAGCAAAGGGGATATTTTTATTTTAAAACAAAAATAAAAACTTTTATAAATAATTGCATACATATTATTACGATACATAAAATTTTTCAATTTTGGACCTAATTGTTTTTTTTTATTTTGACCTGTATAATTATCCAAACGAACTATTTTTAGACTATTCCGAGGCTGGTATTGAGACTTCTTCGAATAGAAATCAGTTGAAGCAAACGAAAAATAAATACGTTGCCTGTAATGAGGAAATATTGGATTATGTGGAAGACAGTGACGACTCAGTAAGAGATCCTAATTTTGAAACACCAAATCATACGTCAGATGAAGGTACTTATACCAAGGGCTCACAGAAATTATTAATTACTATTTAGTATTACTATTTATTTAGTATTTAGGTATTTAAAAATATTTATCTATCCTTTTTTTTAGAAGACGGACCTTCCGAGTTATCCAGAAAACAATTAACTAGATGGAAAAAGAGTCAGCCAGATACATGGGAAAAAAATGTGTAAGAAAAAAGAAGCAACGAGAGTTTAGATTATAAAATAAATAAGAAATCGCGGCCAGCTAAACAACCTCAGCCAGTAAATTGTCATGAAAAATGTCGGTATAAATGCCATGAAAAGTTTTCCGACGAAGAGCGGAAAATTATTTGCGAATTTTTTTGGAAACTTAAAGGTTTCACAAGACAAAAAGATTTTCTGCTCTGTAATATTATAAGTAAATCTCCAGAGAGACGGAGACCAAGAAATGGTAATAAACCTGCCGTGCAAATTCGAAACAGTATTATTTTGAGAAGAATAAAAATAAAATGAGAATATGTCAAAACTTTTTTTTAAAAACGCTCAATATTTCCAATGATGTTGTTCTGAATGCGTTTCCTCACAAAGGACCTGCTGGAACCTATATTGGCGAAGATAGGAGAGGAAAATCAGAGCCAGGAAATAAAACACCTGCCAACGTTGTGGCCGATATAGAAACTCATATAGAGAGTTTTCCATCCTTAGAATCGCATTTCACACGAAAGTCGACACAGAGACAGTATTTAGACAGTAAGCTGTCAATATCCAAAATGTACGCGCTTTATAAGGAAAAATGCGATTCTGAAGGAAAAGAAGCTGCTTCTTTCATAACTTATGAGAGAATTTTTGGGGATAACTACAATAAATCCTTCTTTGAGCCCAAAAAAGATTTGTTCAGTTGTGTGAGAAGTATAAACACAACACAGCAGACGAGCAGCAGATTGACGAGATTTATAAAAATCACATGAAAAGAAAAGAAGATTGTTATGCGGAAAAAAAAAGAGATGAAGAGAGAGCAATCCAAGAAGAAACTTTTTCATCAGTAACGTTTGATTTGCAGTCTGTATGCAGATACCCTGTTCGGATGTAAGTCCGATGTATTATGCAAGGAAAATATGCGTATATAACTTTACTATTTACGAATCAGCTCCTCCAAATAACGCCTTCTGTTTTTGTTGGAGTGAACTAAATGGAAAAAGGGGAAGTTCGGAAATCAGAACTTGTTTATTTCAATATTTGTCAAAGTTACCCCCACATGTAAAAGAAGTGTCATTCTGGTCTGATACTTGTGGGGGACAAAATCGAAATATGCACGTGGCAGCTTTATTGCTATATTTGGTACAGATTTCATCTCATCTTGAAACAATTGACCATACATTTTTGGAGAGTGGACAATCTCATATGGGAGCCGACTCAAAACACAGTGCAATTGAGCGTGCCAAAAAATACATTCCAGTATATACCATGAAAGATTGTCTCAATATATTTCAAATAGCAAGATCGAGTAGAAACCGAAATAAGACGAGCGGTCCTTATAATGTCAAGGAACTACATTTTCAAGACTTTTGAGATTTAAAAAGTTTATCCGACTTGCTAATGGAAAATAAATCGAAAGACACCGATGGACAAACAGTTAACTGGTTGCGCATTGAAAGTTTGACTTACTCCAAACAGTATCCCCATATAATCAGTATAAATATGAACACAGTAGTGAATACAAAGCAATAAACATATTTGGAAAAGGAAGACCATCCGCACTTACAAAACAAATGACAAAATTGTACAATAAAATGGTACCCATTATGACGTGTACCTTGCGACTTTTCGGTAAAGTGCTTATTTCAAATCCTCGGGCGCCAGATTTTTCTAAAGGTTAACTCCTTTTTGAAGACTTCTGCTAGGGTCTTCACCACAAGGCTTGTCACTCTGCAATCTATAGATAGCCTTGTCCCTAGGGTACCTACAGTGAAGTATAACCAGAGTCCAATGGGCAGAAAACAGTATCAAAATTGTAGGCTTTAGTTACAATTGATACCTGGTTAAAACTTAGCTCGTTTGAAGATGGAGCAGAAATAATTTAATAAAACGGGGAATTCCAAATATTGAAATATATAATGATTATTATAAGTACACTTTCGGAATAATCAATATAAATGCAATTGAACGGTATTATTCACAAAGATTTTACTCAGACGGAAAATGTAATGAAGCTCAAACGGTATATGAAAACTCTTTCAACCTATCTACTTTACGATGTGTTCGGTATCTAAATTCAATTCAGCGGTACGGAATCGGTTGACAAATGATTAAGAATGATCAATTTGCGGAAAAGTACGAATCAAACAGGTCCTAGCGTAATGAGCGGTATTCGGTAAATTTTAGATAGCAACACTAATAAATGAAATGTTCAAATCACACTACGATATATTCGATTGGTTCGGAAAATATTGTTCTGCACTAGTTTTCCGATTGTACGATATGAGATTTCACAATTTTTTCGGTTAATTACTCTAATTGAGTTCATTCTGTCATAACACCCACCCTGGTATTAGCTATCCACGGAGTACCCGGTAATTGTATGACAGTGTTAGATTTCATACACTTGGCAGATTCAGAATCTAAACAATTAGGGTTTATACTTCCGGTATCAGCACAGCGTGCACAAACTCTGATTATCTTATCTGCAATAACTCCTATATCCACGGCTGAAGGCTTCTTATAGTATTAAGGGAATTATTACGATTCTCAATCACACAACTGCCCCAGCTTATACTTCCGGTATCAGCACGGCGTGCACAAACTGTTGGCGGTTTGGTCGTCTATGATATACTTATACTTCCGGTATCAGCACAGCGTGCACAAATATATCAAAGACGTCCTGTCGTTCAAACATACACACTCTGTATACACTATACAATTACTTGAATACTTCAATTCACGTGCGAATTCAAATCGTGTGCGGTCCGACCTATGACGAGATAAACTCAATTATTTCAATTCAAATTACTGAATACTACGGAACTCAGATATCATACAAACGGTTACCAATCACAAAATTACGCAAATCAATATATCGTAATGCCCAAAATATAAACTTATTTGCTATCATTTACCTTCTGAAACAATTCACTCAAACGGAACACTATTGTTACTTCACAGTTTCAATCTGACTCAAACTCGGATAATTAATTCTCTTCGATTCTTGTCTTAATTTCACTTCAACGGTACTGATTTATAATCACAAAAGAGCACTGATACTGATTGAAATTCAAAAACACAAGAGAGCAACTGTACTGCTTGAAAATCAAAATCAGGAGAGAGTGCACGAAAGAGCAACTGTATCGATTGCTAATCAAAAAAAAAAGAGAGCGATCTGTTATCGGTCACGGCTTTTATATGTTTTTCGAGGTTCTGGACAGGTCCTCTCCACCAATTCCTTATTTTGTGCCGAGGGTTTTTTACTTATGTCCCGAACAATGCTTCGAAGTGACGCTACTTTTCACATCTAAAATTCGCGTGCACGATGCTCCGGTAGTTTGTTCCGGCGCACTAAGCAAGTGTTATCAAAGTTTTTTTTGGTTGTTCACCCTTTTTTATACATAAGGTTGCACAAAGTTTGATGCGTTAACTTGGTCAGACCCCTGTTGTTGCAACATATTTCATCGGAATGGAATGAAAATTTTGAACAGGCATGAATTAGATTCATCTATTTGAATAATTACACTTATTCGAAATTACGGAGATTTAGAAAAGTGACAATCACGGAATATACATTCGGAGCTCACGCATATCTATTGAAATACTGAACTGTTCAAACTGAGTTCACTTGTAATATCCGTATTTACTATCCGATCTAAAATAAATGATTACCCAAAATTTAAGCTTCGTTACACCATTAGTACAAAAAAAAGGCTGACCTCATGAATTATGCAAAAGTGGAGCTATCTCCATTGAATTTCATGGATGGTACAAATCTCTCCCTAGTGACAAAAATATTCAAGAATTAACTCTAGAACCCTCCGTTGAAGACAGCGACATTCATTTTGATAGTTCAGATGATGAGCCACTAATCAAATTAGTTCAAAAGAAGTAAAATTATGTTCAAGAAAAATCCACTAAGTCCAATATTTTGTTAAAAACTATCAATAAAAATTTAATTTACACACAAATATATTTTAATTTTTTTTCAAATATACTTAAACAGAAGCTACATTTAAATAAATACATATCAAATTATTACGATTAAGACTGGATTTTATGCAAGGCTTACAACACTAAATCGCATTTTTCTCGAAACTTGTATTTCTGGACTTATAGGGTTATGGTTGTACGCCCACGATACATTCTTGATTTGTATATTCATTTAAAGAAAATTTAGCATTACCGATATAGAGAATTTTATTTTCAATATGGATATTGACGTTTAATTGTTCCATCAATCTAAGTCCTAACAATCCATCAAAAAATGTATGGAATCTGTAGAGGTGAATATCGTGAGTTTGATTTGGGCAATCGAAATCTTTGAAAACGAGTAAATTCTTGAGTACTTCTTTATTAGTGGATGAAACATGATGGAGAGCACTTATCGTGAATGATTCATGTCGAATATATTCAGAAAAATATTTATGACCTAAATGAGGGTCTAAAAAGGAACGACCTGAACCGGTATCGATTGAAAGTCTTAGGGTAGGATTTATAAGATCTATATAAGTTAAACGTGAATTATTCTGGACAAAAGTCTCAGCTTCGTTGGATTTGATAGGAAAAATCAAGTCATTTCTGCAGGGTAGGGTGACATTGTAAAATTTTCATTTGCTTCAGATTTGTCGAAATTTTCTTCAGCAGTGTTTTGGTCGTCATTTTCTTGAAGCTCTGAATATTCAGAATAGAATTCGGGATTTTCTGAGTAATAATTTTCGGGGCAATTATAATCAGAGTATGAATGTTCGTGAAACTGTGAAGTGCAATCAGCTTCGTTCATATTTGTTAGTTCTTGAGATATGAAACGAGGGGTTTGATTAGGATTTGAACGAATGAAATTATTTTGTCTCTAGTTTGATGGTTGGGCTTGCGTAGATATAGAAATTGGCGTGAGTTTAGGTGAATTCTTAGAATTTTGATGACTTGGACGAAAGGCATTGACATTTTGTTGTCAATTTATACCAAAAATCTTTGAAGCGGTTGAAAGTATGGGCGGTATTTTGGATCAGAGTTTTGTTTCATAGGTATTGGTTGCGATGAGAGAATAGGACGTTCGTTTCGCCACTTGAAGTTTTTAAATCGGGAAACAGAATACAATATCGGGGTCTTAACCATAACTGCCAGAACCACCTATGCGGTCAATTTGCTCACCACTAGAAATATATGGTTCTTAAGAATATAGGTGAGACGTACTAATTTTGCCTAATAGACTCTCCTGAATAACATATTGGAAATGATTTAGAAACCGCTGATGAAAGACGTTGAATTATAATCTATGTTATATTGAAATTTTATATCCAAATTGTCTACATAATGTACTTCACAACTCTATGTTTCATAATGACACTACAGTCAGCTTGACTTTTCCAATTATCCACACTGTAATGTAATTTTTTCATACTGACGGTTGCTGTCACATGGACTATAAAAATGTACCACAGAATCATGAAGTCTGAGACCTCTTGCCTAGGAGAAACAAATGAAATACGTCATAACACTAATGTGAGTCGAATTTTGAATACTTCTGCAAGTGGAATATATATGCGTGATATCTATTTATAACCATAGAAACACGGTTGTCCTCACGGTTCATAAAAGTACCATGAGTACATATCGACACAACAAACGATTATAAAATTGGTTCGAAATCTGGTTTAAAGATGTCTCATTTGGGTTCATCTCGAGTGGAAGCATGGGAAACCGTTATCAATGTCGCTGGTTCTACCCCTTCCACAGCGAGCAAGTTCCTGCTCAGGTCATCTTAACAGAGTTTCAATCAGTGAAAACTAAGTAGCACACATGGAACAGTCATCGATTTCGCGCTCTATCACGCCGATGATTGACAGAACATTGAGAATTAAAGGAGGATTCCTCTCTTTCTGGTAGCCTGAAGTAAGCTTTACTACCTGATACTCTATCATATCCCCTGAGTGATCTCCGAGAAGCGAAATTACAATTGATCATCACTTAACGTGGGCTGAATTTGAATAATTTCTTTGTTGACTTATATGAACACAAATTGATATTAAAATTTAGTCACTATACATTTCTTGAATTCAATTTGTCACAATCTTGACAAACAGGATCCAAATTGATCTCAAAGAATATGATCTTTGAAACAAAAATTAACCTGGATTAAGGTTATACATGACTTGACTGAAAAATTAATTCATTGTTAGACATTATCTCGACAAAAACGAAAAGAAATTGAATGTGTTTCAATTATTCTGAGTGTGGAATCTAAATAAAATATATTAGTTGAAATCAATGCTACAATGGGTTATCCCTAAGGGAGGAAAGGCTAGCTGAACAAGGAAAAACTACCTTATCGAACAACTAGGAGGTGAAGAACTATCCTTTTTGTCTCAGAGTAATTAGTTTCCATGAAACCATTGAAGCTGAGACCACCCCACGCACAAAGCTTAGGAAATATGTTTAATTTCGAATAGCGGGAGCCGAGTCCGCCCATACGTCATTGAAACGACACCTATAGGGATCTGACTAATGGGAGAATCGTGAGTGACGGCTATTCTCAACTCCATGTGACTTCTCCTGACTAAAAAAAAAGTACCATTGACCTCGTACTGTGCTACGTTTGCCTAGCATGATTCTTGCCAGTAGTGATAACCCATATCCATATAATTGATCGAGGCTTCATACATTCAAACCGACTTCATAAGTACTTTGTCGGACATAGCGAAAATTCCATCTTCACCTAGCGTCCGTGTCGTCGTCCATTCGAGGACCAGTGCTCTTGTTCACTGAATTTACTTGATATAAAGCTTGAGGGCTCTTCTTTTCAACAACAACAAAATTGAAACGAAACGCGATGACTTGAAGAGTCAGAGGTCCGGGTTAATGACTCTACTTCCGTCCATAGGGAAACAAGGCCAAAACTCAACAAAAGAGAAATTACCTGGTCCTGCATATAGACCGCTCCGTTTCGCTATGACGTTACGTTACTCAACCTAGGATGATGGTGGCTGTATAACATTTCTGTAGAGGAGTCTCAAAAATTAAGCAGCTCTCAAGAGGATCTTCAACGCCAAGTATCTAGCATACAGGACTGCCTACAGAGCGAGAGCACCCTTCGGCCCTGCTGGCAGATCTCGCGCTCGCCGCGATCACAGATATAATAATGATAATGAAAATCTGACTTCATTAAGAATACAAATACTCCAATGAGAGGCGAAGATCTAGCATAAGCTACTCAACTTGACCTCCCAGACGAGCAAAATTATACATACAAATTGTAAATCTAAGCCCACATTAAACTGATACAAACAAGAGAGAAAATGACGATCCAGTCTGTCGATGACCAATGAGAACACACTCTCAACCCTCCGAAAATATTCTGTCTCTCAGCTTCTAACGAGAGCTACCCCCTCAGTCGTTGATACATCTCACATACATCACTTTCAACAATGACTCTTGCTCGTTCTTTTATGGGGCGGTATCTGTGGCAAGCAGAGAGCGTGAGTGATGAGCCTTCCACTCTTGCATATTCTGGGGTCTCGATTCTCCGGCTTCCACTTCCTCAATTCAACCGATGTCATACCACGTTATACACACCTGTTCGACTCATTCATACTATGAGCAGTGTTCTGTCACCCGCCCCGCACACTTTCTCATACGAATTACCTGGCCTTACTGACGACTACGCGTCCTGCACCTCTGCAGACGGTCATCTGCTACACTCATGAGTCTTATCGATTAAACAAAATTCGGTACCTGCGCTTGGTGCGTCACATTTCGGGATCGACTCAAATTCCTGGTCGACTACCCCTACTGGCAAA
This sequence comes from Endomychus coccineus, assembly GCA_958510875.1. Classification (NCBI taxonomy): domain Eukaryota; kingdom Metazoa; phylum Arthropoda; class Insecta; order Coleoptera; family Endomychidae; genus Endomychus; species Endomychus coccineus. The sequence continues at coordinate 113,609,348 of OY294068.1, forward strand.
TTCTACCTGCCATACTCACAATTGGCCTACCTGGCCTTCCTGTCCATCGTGGAACCAAAAATTCGATTCCAAATTCATACCAGACTCCTAACTAGCCTATCTGGCCTCTCTGTCCTCACTGGACATTCTTGTTGTGTTCTTGACAGCCTTCTTGGGTATCACCTTCACTGACCTTGTGTATTGTGGACCTTTCTCAACAGCATCAAACGAATAATTCGATTTCAGCTCAATACTGCCCTGGAGGTGTATGCTCTACCACCAGTTTTGAGATTCAGGTTAGGTTGGGTTATGTTAGGTTAGGTTCGATAGTCTAGGTAAGGTCAGGTTATGCTAGGTTTCCCATGGAAATTAGTGCTCATCATCCTTATCGTTGTGAACGTTTCCTTTCATAATGTTAACATCTCTGTAAACATTCTCATCAAAAATGTAAGTCATATTAATAAATTAGTTCATAACAATTTTATCTTTGTAGCTGAAACTATTGTACTTCCCCTGGAGATAGTAATGAAGATTTCTAGAACGACCATTGAAGAGTTCTCTGTTACTTGCTGAGAAAATCTCTCTATTCAATAGTTTAATTCCTTACTAGTCAGCTAATTTTAATATCTATGTTTGAAACTATTATTGATCGAAAGTTTTATTTCTTATACAGTTTATGAACCTCTTATAAAATATATGCAAGATTTGACCAAGATAGTATGAATTAATAATATTGACTTGCAGCTGGAAGTAGAGTCTGCATATCGTTATATACATTTTTCCGATGATAGTAGAAACTATTTGTGTGTTAGGTACTCACTTTAATCTCTTCAAACATTTGGGTAACACTCAAAATTTCAGTTACATTCAATATTATAAATAATTTGTCTTATTTTGATATAATAAGTAAAGAACTACTATTCGTAAACAGTTTATCGTATCAAATCGTTAGTTATATTCGAAAACATTGAGAACCTGCTCAGCCTGGCAACAATGGCTGATTTTGATCCTTGACGTCATATCATTGTTAATTTGTTGACTAAATGAATCATATTATGCATATTTTTAAGGGATAATGAAGCATGGGGCGTAGCTTTTATGACCTTCCACCGATTATAACGATTTCAGAACAAGCAAACAAACAACAACAACATTACATCCTAGAGTAATTTATCACTAAAACTTTAATTCATAACAGATGCTCTCGTAGAGTATTTTCCACTACGCAAAATTGAATGATAAATATAAAAAGTTAATCAGTGAAACCGGACACAAAAGTTGAAAAACACCAATTATGAATAAAACAACATGTAGAAAGAACGAGTATATTGTCGCTTGAACATTTGAATTTACTTTCGTATGAACTTAAGATTCTGAGGAACAAAATTAATGATGTGGGAGAAACCTGAAAAAATTGGATATGCATTGATTTATAAGCTTCACTTCATGATGATAGTCTTTTCGAACTTATACAACTCAAGGATGTAATTATTTGTAGCAGTTACCAGGTGAATACTAAGGAATATGTGAAAGTTGTTCATTTTCAGAATAGTTAAATTTAAGTCTAGTTATAAGTGTATCTTATGTAATATCTTTCAATCATATTACAATTGATTTATTCACTTCTATATGTGTAGGTCAGTCTAGTTTGCCAGCATGATTATGACAGTTCATTTGAATAAAATATTTACATTCAATGAATTGTACAGATTGAGCTTACAAGTTCTAGTTGCCAGAACGTGTCATGCTTTTGAACCGAATCAAGCTAGGTTGATCTAGAGCTAAAGCTGACCTGCTAATCTTGAACATTCGCTCCACAATGACAGTAGATACGATTACCAATTTAGAAACGATATTTCACATTTATATGGATACTCTAATGCAGTCAGGACCGGAAACGTTATTTATTTAAGGGATTCAAAACATGAAATCATTATAATGGATCTATTTACAAATATATCATAATTAACAATAATTAAATGAAATAGTATTGTTTTCATGATTGTAACGAAACACAAAGCAATGAATCTTTACCTCGACTGGTGATTTCTGAAGACCGAATATTATTACAGAATGACGAATTCAATCGATCTAGATCCTCTGAAACTGGTTACAATACCATAATAATTTCGATACGGTTTATCCAATGATACATTCATTCGAAACTACGAAGCCGTTTGGCTGCGAATAATGAGCTACGTTGGTGGAATGGTAAGATATAATATTAATCCATTCGTCTCCATGATGCCAACAGTGACTCCGAAGATATTCTGAACCTGAATTCCATTATTGACAATGAGGTTACCAAATCGAAATTAGGGAATTGGAGTATTTCACGCCGGGAATAAGAAGAATTTGTAATACAAATCGTTGTTGCGCGTGCGATACCTGCCAAGTATATTTTTCCATGATAGTTTTCATTCCGAATCTACAGCCATATGCGCTGGTAATACCTGTTATGTAATATCACTATCGTTTTCAATATAATAAAATATACTTAGTATATGCTTCTGTAATTTCGGCGATGTGATCAAGCTGCACTTAGCAAGAATTCTCCTGTGGTTTGTGGATCCCTTTACTGCACATAGCAAAAATACTGTTGGAATCGGGCCGTTAGAGAATCTTGTCTTATATGCGTTAGAAGCATAACACTGGTCCCCCTACTGTACAAGTACTGGCCAGTAGATATGAAAATCATTTTTGTAAGATATGACGCTACTCATGAGGGTGAAACGAATATAATCGCATAATTAACTCTGCCTCAACACCTGAATCTGAAGAATCCATGGGAGAAAAGAGTGAAAATGTGATGAAAAAATCATGGCCCGATAGAAATAAAGACACTACAAAGTATCAAATATTCATATGACAAAGAATGAAGGCGAAAATATGATACGACAGTGAAAAGAAGAATAGAACTAGTCGAAAACTGTTCACTAGTATTTCAATAAGAGAAAATATTGCGATTCACCAACTCAGAAAAGATTAGTGTGACGTATGCTGTGGTCATAAGTCAGGTCATGTAAATGATGAATCTTTTCAACCTTATATGAATATAAAATCAGAGACTAGATGAGCCAAGCTAGAAATTGAGGCAAGTGCTAGTACGAAGAAACTACAAATCTCAAGTGTGAATCATTTTATCACAAACTAGAACGAAGACTATACTTATGTCACGTTAATCTCAGGCGGATGTTACTGTCAAAATAGAAATGAGGTGTCAGCTCCTGTATTAGGTGACATAGCTAAAGCAGAAAATATCGTCATTGAACAGCTATAACTCGAAACAGGAAAAACCGTGATGCAAGCGGATTCAGTTCATTCCATGCTCAAGAAGTAATTCAAACCTCAAATAAGCTCACCAGCTGAACACATGTCTCGCATGAGAATAGCAACGCGCAAGAAACCATACAACATTATTCCGTTGGACTACACATTTTTCCTTAACTTCAAAGCGTCATCCATCAGACCTGGCACAAGGGTCGGCGATTCAGACATTGTGGATATTCGTGAACTCGAGTATTTCCAAATGGAGAGGTATAGTTTCTGGAGAGGTACAGTACCGAACCTTGGAAATCATTATCACAGTGGAGGAAACATGGAGACGACATACTTGAGCCTTATATAATTCTCCTCGACCAATTCAAATTCAAAGTATGATAATCTGATGGAGCTAGAATCGGTATTAAAGAGATCACCTTGATTCTCTCCAATTCATACCAGATGTAAAAAAGAAAAATGAGGAGTGAAATATGATCATTTTGGAAAACTTAAATATAATTTTACTTGAAAGAAAGTAAGTGAGAGCAATTTCGAGATTCATAGTTCAAAAGTACATTGTATGTTTTGAAAATGAATTGTAAAGTTCGAAACTGCAATCAACTTTCTTTTAAATGAAATGAAATTTGTTTTTATTCGTAAAAATGGAATATCACAAAGTAACGGAAAGCCCCATTCAAATTTTGAATGGATTGTCGATTCAACTAACTCGTTATCCTGATCATATTCTTGAAGTGTCGGGTTTACGTAGTAATGAACAAATTTTATGAATTGGATGATATCTTTAATATCACATATTAGAGCAATTTGATACATGTCATGTCATGTGTCGAAAAAAATTTAATCACCCTAAAATTGTTTTTTCTAAGCCTTTCAGCTATTATTTATATTCACTGTTGGCTGAAAAACTTGCACAACTGTCATGCAGTTCAATGTTTGATCATGTAGTTGCTTATCTAATAAATAGACAGTTTTTTGCGTTACCTGTAGAATATTGTGTCTAGCACAAGGCAGATTTTATACGCGCAACGAGGAAATGCATATTAGATCGCCTGTGATGGAATATTCCGAAGCGGAAAGTGGGGGGATTGTAGGAGAAAATAGTGAACTTTCATTTGCATTTCATGTAGTTCATATACTTATTTTTGTATATGCTACTGAAAAGGAAGGAGCTCGTAGGTAAAAAAGTTCTTGTATGGTATTTTATGAACATGAAAAGAAAAGAAAATACACATGTAATATTTGTGATGTGTACCCAGATGCAGCAATTTGTATGTGCTCCAAGGCCCATTGCGGTCCATTGATGCTTGGGCTGAAGCCCTTCGAACCTCGTGCCAGGTGTCTCCTAGTGGAGCGGTTTCCACCGACGAGTGTCTACCAGCCACCAGAGGGCAGTTCTCACACGAGAGGTTCACCAAGATTTCTAGGTTAACGATCAACGTATCACCTAGTAGAGCGGTTCACGCCTATAATTGTTCAACTTTCAACCGGAGGAGCGGCTCCGGCCCAAAAGTCCTCACCATTCTCTCCCAGTTGAACGATTCCTAATGTTGTTCACACCAACTTCGTGGAATATTATTCAAATTTCGTCCTAGTGGAGCGATTCTCATTCGAGGGTGTTCACCTGGCTTCAGAGGTAGGCGGGATCGGGTGCCCGAGGTGGACAAACAGCCACATACTCAACTTCCGGTCGGGATCAGGTAGGTGGTTAATACCCTGAAGAGGTTTAGCATCATCTTCGTATCTAGTGCTCTGCGTCTTAGGGGGACCAGTGTTATGCATCTGCACAGAATGTTCATTGATATTTAGTTTTTTTGTTAGCACCATCTGTACGAAATTGAATTGCTGAGGTTCATCTTGTGGAGTTGGTAGTTAAACGATCTGTATCCTGTCGTTATCTGTGTCAGCAGTTTTCCATCGGTTTCAACCATGTCCCTCTCTTGCTGAGACCTAACATGTAGTCCAATCAGTGCTTTCGATTCCCTGCAACCCTTCACTATTTCCAACTCTACGGAGTGTTGTGTTCTAACCCACCAGTGAATTGTCTCCTCGATGTTTCTCTTCGAGATGCCCACCGCTGGTTCGGGACCTATCAGGAATTCTATAGTCCCCAGTTTTGCAGGCTCATCCGCTATTTCGTTTTCCCTTATTTCCAGAGACCTAGAGTAGGGTAAATTTACCTCCATATCCACCGAAGTTGTTAAGTGTGTTGATGAATTCTCACACCAGCTCCGATGTTATTCTCATGCAACCCAGCGTAGAAAGGACTGCCCTGCTGTCTGTGAGTGTATTAAATTTATTGCAAAATATGCTCATTCCTAACTTCTCAACTGTACTATATTATACACAAAAATACAAATTTTTCGAAATCAATGTTTCACTTCATTTCCCTTTTCAGGAACGACTATGAAATAAGTTAATGTTTATTTAGGTATTTAAATATTCATCAATGCTCTACTGAACTGTGATAAGTCATAAAAACACAAATGAATAAAAGTTTATAATTTCACTAAATCAGGAATTATATTGTGGCATGCAAAAGTCAGCCTGGAAGCGAAAGGAAATTTCCAGTGAATCAAAATACATTATCTACTCAGAATATCTAGACAAAATTACAATATCACAGCCCGAATATATAATATATGATAATTCAGATGAATAAATAATTTGTAAGCTCCACTTATGATAAATACATTTTCTATCGTACTTGTCATGAAAGTAGTGGATGAGATATAATATAATCATTCCCTAAATTTGATGGAAATTCATTCCAAACTTGTATTAAATAAGTATTGAAAGTTATATTTCCACTAGTTTAATAAAACGTGACTATAGTTCCACTAACAAAGTAGCTTCTTCAAACAAATATCACAGTACTTTGTAATATTTCTTTTAAAAAGCTATTGTGTTAGCGGAGCTATAGTCACATTCATTTATCAAACTAGTGGAAATCGTACTTTTGATAGTAATTTTATTCATAAGCTCCACTTATTTGTAAGCTCCACTTATGATAAATACATTTTCTATCGTACTTGTCATGAAAGTAGTGGATGGGATATAATATAATCATTCCCTAAATTTGATGGAAATTCATTCCAAACTTGTATTAAATAAGTATTGAAAGTAATATTTCCACTAGTTTAATAAAACGTGACTATAGTTCCACTAACAAAGTAGCTTCTTCAAACAAATATCACAGTACTTTGTAATATTTCTTTTGAAAAGCTATTGTGTTAGCGGAGCTATAGTCACATTCATTTATCAAACTAGTGGAAATCGTACTTTTGATAGTAATTTTATTCAATTTAAAAAAAAATCTCATTTCTTTTTTGTACTAAGACGAGATTCAAAATTTTATATAATTGTCAATGAATAACTGAATTATGATATTCTAGAATCTCTATCTGGAGAAAACAAACGGGTGAAATATCATAGCTGTTTGTGAGAAAACATTCTTGTTCCATTAGCCATTCCATATTTTGAGTCTAGTTACATATCATTAATGAGCATTCAACAAAAGTTGATGAAGACTTAGGAAGTTGGTTTGGATCGCTTGAAAACTTTGGAAACCTCTTATACTATTTTCATGAATAGTGGAGCAATTTTTTCTCTACATTCCGTTCCTGATATTGGGGCCACAATCGTTATTATTGAATCGTAGTGCGAGTATATCAGATTGATCAATAAGTTTTAGTTCATCCACGAAGTATGCCACATATAAATGAGCATCAAGAGCTCAGAATTAATCGATTTAATGCAGATTTCGCAGAAGAAAGAGGAAAACTACATTTGGGGCCCATCTCCGCTGTAAACATGCTGCTCCGAATCTCCTGAATTTGCCCAAATTCGGGTGGTACAATCATCTTTCTTTCCCCATGTTGTTACCCGGATTCACGAATAGTTCCAATCTAGATATTGCTCTGGCTAAGCTCATATACCAAACATATATGTAAGCTTCATCCTATTTACACCTTATGTCATATGATTTACCTTTTCGTCTGGATAATTAGGTTGACAAAGTACGTTGGGCATCAAAATTTAGCTCGAACAATAGCTATAGATTGTAAGATGGGATTCGTCAATTCAAGGATCTATGTCGAGACTTTCTTATCAAACAAATACCTCACTACTAAGTTCCATAATGTTCCTGCCCCATAGCTGAATAATGAAACCTTACACAAATAAAATTGGAATAAGACGAGTATCTGTCTATGGAATTGCACGGACTCAACGGAAGCTTTTTTGAAAGTCTTACATGTATCATCTTATTCAATAACTTCTGCAAAACGGACCAAATTCGTTGATATAGCTTAGTCACCCAGTACTTCAGTAACTATGATTTGTAGAGATTACATACAGCAATGGAACGACTGCTGCTTATATTAAACAATATTTTAGTAATTTTTTGAATTATTCCGACGGAGCACATGTTAGAGAAATATAAATGCGTATCTTCATTTTCAAACGATCACCACCCCTGCTTATACCTTGACAGAAATGAAGAATAATATTTGAAAACTTCAAATTAACATCAGTGTCGGTGCATAAATGGGAGAAACTGGAAATAGTGGTCTGTATAATAATTGCTTTGACATGAGTTGTTTCGAATTTAATGAACATTGTGTCTTGTTCCTAGATAAAATTCCAACATACAATGGTATAGTAACGAGGAGTGCACTTACTTGACGGTTTTGTCTGTAAGATGCTCCTCGCAGGGCCATGTCTTCCAAGTGGTACTAGATTTCCAATACGTTCTTGAAGAAAATAAGTTTTTCTTATTGATTCCCAACGTAGAATTCACTTATCGTGTTTTGTATATTCGCAAGCTCTTACTTAACACTTCTGTCGCCAAGTCGCCAGAAAATCCTTATCAAACTCGCAAAAACGCATGCAATCTGCGTGCACGCAGTTTTCATATAAACTGCTGTGTGCCTGTGTGCCACGTGGGAATTCATTATGTAAGCTTTTCATTCATGTATGCATGAAAGTGTGTTTTGAAACTCTTAACGCCAGCTTCCTATAGTCCGTTAAAATGGAATCCAGTAGGTGGGGAAAATTTCACTTGATGGAAAGTTTTTCTGAAACTTCTTTGGCAAGCTCAAGAAGCTGCCGGTATCCACCAACAGGATTTGTACCGATATCACTATGGCAAAATACAACTGTGCCCCCTCTGGCAACAAATCGTCGGAAGCACGCGATAAGGCTCTCCTTTATAAGATCAACGGCAACCTATATATGTCTTGCAGTTGTTGATGAACATACAAATACGTAAATATATGACTTGCAAATTTTAGTGATACTTCCACCCCTTGAAGGCAAAATCCAGAAAGGTCAGCAGAAATCTATAGCTACATGAGAAAAGGCAGCTATTTGAGAAATTCTATAGTGTTTTCTCTATGGCTCTCCTAGCCGAAAAAATCCAAAATTGTTGCAAAAGTAAATGATGTAACGTTTTTAACCCTGGATGTGGGTATTTCTCATGGAAATGTTCTATTATTATTGTGGTAAGTCTATGTGAATCAGGCAATAATAAGGAATGCTTCACAGAAAAAGGTAAATTGATTGCATTTCTCAAGCGATCTTAGGGGGATGTGAATAGTTCATGAAGAATCTTTTCGATTTCCCAGAGTTTTGGAACGATAGCTTCCAGAAGAATTTCTGGAGTGGAAAGTAAATGACTCACAATCGAACTGGAACCTTTTGAGAGATCAGAAATCTCAACTTTTCCCAATAGAACCCAGCCGAAAACGGTATCTACAGCTGTGGGCTCTTCTTTCTGCCCTATATTTCGACCTTCTCGGATGGTTTGTTCAAGATGCTCAACCCCTACTGATATATCTATGGGTCAAGAAGTGAAATAATTAGTATCAGCCAAGTTCAGACCTATGAGATGAACCCATTCCCTTTTTGGCAAGTCTAACGAGGGTAAGTCAGCAGACAACTTTGGGACTACGATAGCATCAAACAAAAATACCGGACCGGGTGAGTTTTCTGGTGTTATTTTGCAACCAGTGATGCCTTTTGAGGAGATACCAGACATTTGATTGAAATCATAGATTCCGGTAGAATGAGAACGACGATCTAGACCTAGTCCACGAAGGCACTTTTCGCTCATGAAAGAGTCCGTACTTCCCGAATCTATCATGATTCGAACTGGGTGAAAACATCCTATATTGTCGGAAATATCTACTGTTGCTGTAGCCAGTAGACTAGTAATTTGAGGTGGTGAATTTTCCTGTAGGTCCAAGCTAGTATTATAGCAACGGTTGTTTGTTGCTGTGTAATGGTAGTAGGTGGAATTATTGTGTTATTCTGAAATTCGACTGATGGAGCGATAACTTGCGAATTTTTGGAAATATTTAAGGAAATGTGGTGCTCACCATTACAGCCGCTCACCCTAGACCGATAACGAGAGGTACAGACTTGTGTCACGTGACCATGATAAAGACAGTCTTGGCATAGTTTATTCTGTTCAGCAAAATTGTTCCCATTTAACGCAGTTATGATATCCCGGAGATTCATCCTAAATTAGATTACTTACAATTTTCTATTTCCCTATGTCATGTGTATATTTATTGTTCATGCACATACAATATATTGCTTATGTATCATCATGAATAATGTGTCGATGAGGTTGTGACCCTGTGTGCATAATATGAATGTCAATACCGGCACGTAGGCCAACCTTCGCCGAACTATTAAGAGAGGAAAAAGGATTCTCCCTTGGGAATAGATATTCAAGTCCTAAGCTATCTGTGATAGTTATAAGTTATTAGTGTTAGTACTATATAGTGAATATCAAACCGATACATCATATTTCGTAACAGTGTTCTGATTTCAACCATCTGCCCCTATGTCCACACCTTCCACATGATACGACAACACTGTCAGTCCTACCAATCAGTATCGTAGGGCGATCCATGACAGCCCTATCATCAGATATTATATGACGATCCTGACCAGTCCCTTCTTTAAGGATCACATATTCTTCCCAAGAACTTAGGGCATTCGGAAATAGTGTGGGATTGCTTGCAGGAATAACATGAAATTTTTCTCTATTTGCATACCGAAAGCATGAGGTGGTCTTATACTTCTTAGAAAAGGAAGCTTGTTGGGTTTGAGGGGCTGCGAGATGTTGCATCGATTTGAGGGCCTTACACCTATTTTCTGGGAACTCATGAAGCTGTCTGTAAGTGAGAAATCTCTCGGAAGCATAGTGAATTTGGAAACTTTCACGTATTTCGATTGGAGTCTTTGCTAATAGTAAATGGAAATGTAGAAAGCCCCAAGAATCGACATCGACATTAAACGACTTCAGGGTTTTCAAAGCTTCGAAAAATGTATTGAGAACGTGACTCAAGTCTGTTTCAGTATCTGTTTCACAGGTAATTCCTATAATGGAATTTATGGCATTGGTTGCCTCTTATTCTGGAATTTTTTAACTAATTTATTATAGCCCAAAACATAACTTTGGTCAGAAATAGTAAGGCCTGAAAGTAATTCTTGAGCTTCACCCTCCAGTTAAGTAAGGAGATATTTTAACTTTGACGCATTGCAAAGCGTGGAATAATTATGCACAACTTGATTGATCATATCGAAAAATGAAGGTCATAGATTCAAGTCACCGTTAAACCTTGGATCTTGCAATGGGGGAAAAGCCTCTGACTTATGGAGCAAGCCCATGTTTGTCGGGGAGGTAGTCGCTACTAATTCTGCTGCTTGTTTAACTGCGTCTTCATCATCCAGTGGCTTACAAAGTCGGTTATAATGATACATTTTTGCCTGATAATAGAATGACTCGGCATCTTGTCGTACTTTGTCTTCTGCCAGAAAGTCGGCCTCGAGGTCATCGATAAGACCTATAATGTCGTTATGATATGAACAAAAGGTTTTAAAAGCGTCCTGTAAATCTGTATAATACGATAAATGTTTGAAATCTGACCTGAAGTGTAGTTTCATTACGAAAGAAACAAAAATTGTTCCCCTCTGAACTGAAATCACTAGCAACTAGCATTTACCTCTAGTTGTTTTGGAAATCTAAAAATGTAGTATTTCACTACTGAAGAATTACTGTAACTATAGTATCTATTTCACTACATCTGGAAAATATAATTTTTACCCTGAAAACTTATGGTGTTTACTCTGAAAGAAGTAGTTGTAGTCTATCTACAAACTCTGAAACTTATAGTTTCGTACTACCAGACTGAAATCAGCTTTGATTTCGAAAACAAACTACAATGGCTGTAAGAAGTGGACAGACTGCTTTCGCCTATTCCGATATCGCATCGGTTCCGTCAATATGTAGCGCGAAACAGCTCCGATTTGGAAGTGCTGTCGTGTAACGTTTGAATGAATCGCACGTGAAAAAAACTGGAATTCATACGAATGTTATCTCAATACCACAAACGGAAACGTGATCCAAAACTAAGAGAATAAATGGCGTTTGAAATTATGTCTATCTTCACGTATTCTAGCTGGCATTACCAATTTATTGTTATTATTTTATTTTTCATATTCGGCTCGAAAGGATCATTTTTATGTCAGTGCATGAATGAAAGGGACTGGAAATAGTTTTATGAATTCTTCGACATAAGTTGTTCTGAATTTAATGAACAGTGTTTCTTGTTCCTAGATAAAATTCCATTATACAACGGTTTAACAAACAACGGTTTAACAAACAGTGATATCTCCAAGCATGTACGTCCTAGTAAAGGTTTTCCCTTGTCTATTTTTTGCACGTTTTCGCTTTACAGGTACTTCCTTAATTGACGACCCGATAAAACTCGTTTGTAAGTCGTAGGATGCAAGATTCCAGAATTTTTCAAATAATATTTTTCTGTTTTCTCCACGAAGCATTTCGCTGCATTGTTTGTCACAATTGCATTTGTAATCTATGAACTCTTTACTCTCTTTTATCTTTCCTTTGGTAGTATAATGGGTTAAGTTTGAATCTTTAAGTTTTTTTCTTTCTCTACATGTCTGGCCTGGATATTTTCGGTGTCTACCTTTTTTTGGTCTCCCCTTCCAGTTTTCCCGTTCTTCATTTAACATTCGAATCCTATTAATGTCAGTAGTATTTTCTTCTGGTTGTCTTGCAGTTTGGTTTTCAGATTCACTGTCGCTTGAAGATGCATCAGAATTTGAATCCGGAACAAAATCTTTGTCTTTAATGCTATCGTCGGAATCTTTTTCTTCTATGTATCTAAACTGGGTTTGTCTTGAAGTACCTGGACCATGGCTATTTATCATTTCAACTACAACTTTTGGAAACTCTGATGCTAAACTGTCATTATACTGATACTGCTTTTCTTTCTTCCCGTTTTCTTTATGGTCATTTTTCATATTTGTCATGGTTTCTGTGTAATCGACACAACTATTTTCTCTTTGGTTAGTAACATCATTAGTATTATGGTTCAAGCTTTCGTTCTCCATTAGACATTCGGCTATGTTACTTTCAGCACCAGTAGTAGATGCGCACACGTCCTGAAAAAAGAAATCGTAAAGAAAATAATACTCTTAATTTTGCAAAAATATAACTTATGTTGGATTTATACAGAAAAATAAGATAAGATAAGAATAAAATCATAAATAAAAATAACATAAAACAAATAAGGGCCATTCGGTTTTATACAGCAAAATAAGAAATAAGGGCGACCAATAAGATACGTTCAATGACTTTCCATTCAATGGAAATTATAGGGAAATAGACCTATAGAAACAGAATCCAATAATGCTGAATGCAAATATAATTGCTTCTTTTTCTTCAAAAAAAACACAGAATTATAACCATAGATTATTTTTTTATTTCTTATTTTATGATATGTTATTTGGCTGTATAAATGCTTAATGGCGGATATGTATATTCAACTCTTATTTAATTGTTATGTTATTCTTATCTTATCTTATTTTTATGTACAAATTCACCATTAGAGTAGCTATGTACAAAAAGAACCAACCGCCATGGCGAAGGGTGATTGGTTCCGTCTAAACGAAGTAAATTATCGTTAATAACCCAATCATATGCCAGAGGTATGCTTTTAATATTTTAAACATTACTTAACAGTAGGAAAACTTAAATAAAATAATAGATATTTGTTGAAGATTTTTTAAAAACAAACACTTTCAATACCTAACATAACCTACAAAAATATACTCACCTGTTTTATTTCGCTAATTCTTGGCTTTTTCCCACAGTTTTCACTTGAATATACACTTAATGCGGAAAGTACAATTCGCTTAGCCCTTTCACTCATTTTTAAATGAATTTGTTATTCACTAACAAATAAACCTGGACTTAGAATAACTTCCACACTAAAAGTTTAAAGCGAACCATCTGACGATTTGTAATAATGTAAAACGTCATGTCGTTTGGATCTCCTCAAACAAATTGAAAAGATGCCTGCAAAGAAGATGTCGCTTGGTCCTTTGCCCAACAGATGTCGCAAAAATTTTTATTTTCGTTTGGGTCTTTTTACACAAATAAAATGAAATATGTTCTGTCGCGTGGTACCTATAACTTAATTTTTCAGTTTTGGCGCTTGGTTCCTTTTCAATAAACATCATCCAAACAAGGAGTGCACTTGCTTGACAGTTTGTCTGTTAGATGCTCCTCGCAGAGCCCTGTCTTCCAAGTGGTACTAGTTTTCCAATACGTTTTTAATGAAAATTAGTTTTCCTCATTGATTCACCAACGTTGAATCATCCTGTTTTGTATATTCGCGAGCTCTAACTTAACTTTTCTGTCGCTGAATTGACGGACAATCCTCATCAAGTACTCAAAAACGCATCAATGCATACAATCTGCATGCCGCTGTATGCCTATGTGCTACGCGTGAATTTATTTTGTAAGCTTTTCATTCATGTATGCATGAACAATCAGAAAATCAAGAATTCACGATTATTCAGATCTAGGTGAGATTAGTAGAATCCAAGTGAAATAAGTCACTCATTTATATAATATTATTATTGATACAATAATATCATCCGGAGAGTATTTCGATTTTCAACTCTAACAGAACATACTTTGCTCCTCCTCTATTCTCATATTGAATTTTTTCTGAAAAGTGGCAAATAGGTTTTCTCATAATTGTTGTACCTGATGAATTAACCATGTAGCTTAGATCTTCTCCGCAAGTATTAGTTCCCTCCGAGCAGCAATAATTTGATGGGAGTTTTATTGAAAACCATAAGTAGTATTTTGGAAAGACTTCATTCTCAATATGTCTGAGATGGGAAATCTGATATCTTATTCCTCGTACGATTGCCTTATGGAACGAGACATCTTTTTTCATTGGTGCAAGTGAAAATTGACTCCACAAATGTTCGATATTCAATAATAAAGAATGAATAGTTTTTTCAACCTTTAATAAAAAGTTTCCTACAACTATTTCGCTCAGAGGTATATATTGAATATCTAAAATTTTGAGTTTTGTATTTTAAATGCAATGTTTTGTACGGAGGTTTATATCCTCACACCATGGCTGCTTACAAGTTTGGCAACATAACAACCTATTTCGCCATTTATTTGTTTTCCAAATTTTTTAATATATTTAAATTTTGTTTATTATTCATCATGATTTCGTCAGTGTGGTCTGCGGAAAATGATCCTTCTCTACGTCTACTAGCTCATTTACAACTCTCATATCAAGGAAAGGACTCGAACTGAGTCCAAACGTCACTGTATTGAGGGTTCATTCCAATAATCGCTCGTCGGGATAGAATCTCCACAAGACTTTTTAGAAAGGTCTATGTTTTGGCGTGACCTGAACTTGTTTGAACATACCTATGGTAACTGTAATGAATACTGTTGAATATAAACGAAAAATAAAAAAAAGTGAAGCTATGTCCTTTTGTAACTACTTTGGTTCAGCTAGTGAGGTAGAATTCAAGCTTATTCTCTTTCTCCCTCTTGAGTTTCCACCCCATACAACTCGTTATATTGTGCCTAGGCTATCTGGCTTAAGTACACAGTTGTGACGTAAATATCAAGGCAAGGGTGGTTTCAGAGCATAAAAAGGTACTAGAGACATATGCACATCATCCAAGTATTCCTGCATGAACCGACAATAGGCAGTGTAAAGATCAGGAATTTTGATGAAGCACTCCAGAGAGTTGAATCTGCGTAATGCCTGTTCATAGAAGTCACCTAGATCGGGTTCACTATTCATGAAAGGCAGTGAAACGATAAATCGCTCTGTGTAATCTCTGGTTACTGTATTTCTGAAGATTTCTTCAGCCTTCAAATCTTAGGGGGATGTGAAAAGTTAAGAGGAATCTGTTCTGAGTATAAAGTAAATGACTTACAGCCGAAAACAGTATCTACAGCTGTGAGCTCTTCTTTCTCCCCTATATTTTGACCTTCTCGAATGGTTTGTCCAAATAACTCAACCCCTACTGATATATCTATGGGTCAGGAAGTGAAATAATTAATATCAGCCAAGTTCAGACCTATGAGATGGACCCATTTCCTTTTTGGCAAGTCAAACGAGGGTAAGTCAGCAGACAACTTTGAGACTACGATAGCATCAAACAAAAATACCGGACCGGGTCAAAATCGACTCCACAAATGTTCGATATTCAATAATAAAGAATGAATGGTTTTTTCAACCTTTAATACAATTTTTCCTACAATTATTTCGCTCAGAGGTATTTGTTGAATATCTGAAGTTTTGGGTTTTGTATTTTGAATGCACTGTTTTGTACGGAGGTAGATAATGTTATATCCTCACACCATGGCTGCTTACAAGTTCGGCAACATAACAAACTATTTCGCCATTTATTTGTTTTCCAAATTTATTAATATATTTGAATTTTGTTTATTATTCATCATGATTTCGTCAGTGTGGCTACGTGCAAGGAACGAATTATCTTTATTTCAATCCGATTTCAATATATTACGATTTCGATATTTACATCGTTTCTCCGGAGGCATCAGCATCATAAGATATATAATTTGTAAGCATGCAATTCGAAGATAATCGAAGTAGTCGAAAAATGTGATCTTCAAATTTTAAACTCATTCAGTGGCTGAATTCAGGAACACCGAAAATTAGTAAGGAAGAAGGTAGGCCTCGCACAATCAATTCAACTTATTTATGCATGAGCTACTCTATCGGGAGGTTTCATAAATTCCTTTCCTCTTAAATGCACATTGTGTCTTCCGTCGGGAATAATTGAAAAGTAGAAGCAACCGCACGTGCAATGGAAATATCTTTGCGGTATCGTCAATTATGAATTCTTTGAAATGGTGTAGGCACCAAGGAATGATAAAATGTATTTCCACGATAATACTTATTCTCCCTCGATTCCATTGTATGAACCATGATGAGTTTATTTCAGGAAATTCTCTGGAGAAACTTTCTCACTAATAAATTTCTTCAGTTAATATACGGAGTTCATATATATCTACAAAGCTCTGAATTGAGGAACCCGTATCGTAGAATGACTATTCCATGCTTATGGAGTGAATTCGAATTACGGGTAATTCATCATAACGTATCACTCACGTATGTAAATATTCCAAAATCATTTGCTGGATGTTGAACAATAATAATGATAATCAATGACTCTTTAGCACCATATTTTATTCTCTACAAGTGCTTCAAATATCTTTGCTCCTTTCCGATGTCATCTCAACTCACATTTTGAAACTAGGGGATGCAAAATCATCAAGAGAATACTCTTTCTTCTTGTCCGGAATCATTTGGGTCTTGAACATGATGATGCAATTTAGGAGAAGGAATATTCGGAATCGACTCGGATAATGTCGGTCGAAAATTTAAAATTGACATATTAAAGTATGAATTGGTATTATTGGGGTCAGTCGTACGTACAAAAAGTATTTGGAATAAAGATAAGAAATACAGTAACGACCCCTCATAGTAGACTAAGCAAGACCTCTACAAAGTGACAGCAGATGAGAAAATTAATCTTCACAATTGTTTCAATGTAGTTTGAATTTGAACTAGAAAAGACCATTCTCAGATAGTTTGCGTTTGCTATAGCGTTTCGTGAATATCATCCGGAATGGAACGCTCCATTGCGATTCCTCTGGCCGCTCTTACCAGGACTTTGCATCACTATATTGTGAGCTTAGAAATGTATGAGAGTGGAGGGGTAATAGAGGGAGCTAGATTCCATTGACTTCCAGAATGTTTTGTGCCGGATCGTTAATACGCATCACATTGCGTCTGCCTTATACTCCAGGCAAATAAGACATTCTCCACAGACCTCCTTGTACGGCGGGATTTTTTGATATGGAAATTAAGGTTTTGCCATCTAGAAGTCAATGACACTGACGGGATTTATATATATATATATATAAATATATATATATATATATATATATATATATATATATATATATATAAATATATATATATATATATATATATATATATATATATATATATATATATATATATATATATATATATATATATATATATATATATATATATATTCTTTTATTGATATTCTTGAACCATTTGTAATATTTGTATGTGTTCTTGGTATATTGGTATATATACTGGAAATGAAACAAAAATTCTGTTTGACGTTTCGACAATGTTCATTGTATTTATCAAAATGAGAATTAGTGTTTCCATGTAATTCAGAAAAGTATAGATGATTTCGATTAATGAAATGCGTCTGCAGCCGACTTGTGTTTTAAGATCCAATTAAAACTGCAGAAAACATTGGTAATAACAATTTGAAATGGATTGAATTTGATTAAATACAAGATATTTTAAGATTGTACAATTACAAATAATTATGATTATTGTATGAATTAGTTATTCTATGATAAACACTTCCGATCTATCATAATCAACTATTCAAGCTTAAGATAGTTCTATGGAATTTAACCTCAGAATTGTTACTCATAATGTCATAATTAAATAATACTTCATCCTTTTTAGGTTGAATTTTAAATAGACAAGTGGAAAGTGGCACTTCAAACTAATAAAATTTTGCTAAGTTTGAATTAGATTATTATAAAGTTTCGAAAGATTGGAATCTATTTTGTCATTTACACAATTGTTCTTTTTAATTTGAATAGATTCCAATATCAAACGTTTGTTGTCGTTCGTTTCAATATTTGAACTTTCCACTTGTCTATTCAAAATTCAACCTAAAAAAGATGAAGTATTATTTAATTATGACATTATGAGTAACAATTTTGAGGTTAAATTCCATAGAATTATCGTAAACTTGAATAGTTGATTATGATAGATCGGAAGTGTTTATCATAGAATAACTAATTCATACAATAATCATAGATATTTATGATGTATGTATATATATATATATATATATATATATATATATATATATATATATATATATATGTTTCTTCTTAGGTTCTCGCGGACGTAATGTGTAGAACTGGATTCTCGGGTATTGATCCGCGTTGTGTGGTTTCGGTCCTCAAAAGGACCAATTTCACGACGTTTCGGCAAAGTCGCATTTGCCATCTTCAGGTGATTCGACCGTAGAGTCTGGAAAATCTAGGCGAACTGACGCTTACTTGGAGGGACAGGTATTTATATCCCCCGTTATGTTTGACCTTTGGACTTTCGAACTATTTCACGTCATCCAAACGTGTCACTCGGAGCCAAACACGTAGAAATCAACCAAGCGTGAAATAGTTCGAAAGTCCAAAGGTCAAACATAACGGGGGATATAAATACCTGTCCCTCCAAGTAAGCGTCAGTTCGCCTAGATTTTCCAGACTCTACGGTCGAATCACCTGAAGATGGCAAATGCGACTTTGCCGAAACGTCGTGAAATTGGTCCTTTTGAGGACCGAAACCACACAACGCGGATCAATACCCGAGAATCCAGTTCTACATATATATATATATACATACATACATCATAAATATATATATATATATATGTGGTTTCGGTCCTCAAAAAGACCAATTTCTCGACGTTTCGGCAAAGTCGCATTTGCCATCTTCAGGTGATTCGACTTTGCCGAAACGTCGTGAAATTGGTCCTTTTGAGGACCGAAACCACACAACGCGGATCAATACCCGAGAATCCAGTTTTACACATTACGTCCGCGAGAACCTAAGAAGAAACATAATTAACCTCTACGGGGAGGAGGTTTTCCATCAAACAAGAAGTTTCGAGAAGTTGAGAACAATGGGATCGAAACTTTTGTGCGACCTTACCTTTCTACGCCGCTGCCGGGACCAGAAGATTATTCCAACCTGTATGAAACTTTCGTATCACACAAAGACAACTAGTACGAAGAATATCTTGAGAAGAACGAGTTTTGCACTGCTTCGAGATGCCATTCACCAAACAAGAAGAATTCTGGATGATACTGACAGCAAGCTACTACGTGTTCACCTCTATCTCAGCAATGAAATCAATCCTTTACTTCGGGAAAGAATTGACCAGCTTGCCAAGTTCAGAGCAGAGAAAAACACTGAAATAACTATAGAGAAACAGAAGAAGAAGTTCAATCATCTGAAAGACACCCAGAAACCTGGGGGAGACAGCACAAACATAGATCCTGTCAAAGTTGTCCATAACTTATCCGACCATTCTTTGAATAAGGCCTCCATGGATGTCCTTGCTAAAGGTTTTAACTTCGCTATTGCACCGGCACGCATTCCATTGGAAGACATCATTTGCAACGTGGAATCTGCTATAACTTCGCTGCAGGATAGAAGTGAAGCAGAGATTATTCGCCAAGATTTGTCGCGTATTCTACGAACCTCGAAGCCACCTAAAAGGAACATTTCACACGACGAGTTCCTAGCACTGAAAGCTCTTCGAGAGAATGAAAGCATCATCATCCTACCAGCAGATAGAGGAAATGCAACCGTTGTCATGAACACAAATGACTACAGAACCAAGATGGCTGCGCTATTGGACGATCCGACTTACAAGCAGATTAGGTCTGATCCCACTACATATCTAGAGAAAACAACGAAAGCGAAAATCAAGGCATCTCCTATCGACCCTGAATTACAGTTACATCTCATTCCAATAGAAAAATCATCCAGATGTCCGAAACTATATGGTCTCCCAAAAATACACAAGCCAGCAGTACCTCTGAGACCAATAGTAAGCTCTATCGGCTCACCATCACATGCATTAGCAAGATTCCTAGCCAAGAAGTTACAACCGCACGTTGAGACAGCATCATCGTATGTGAGGAACGCGGAACACTTTATCGAACTCCTAGATATGCAAATAGTAGGACCTGACGACATATTAGTAAGCTTCGACGTAGCATCCTTGTTCACACAAGTACCCATAAACGAAGCCCTAGAGATCATCCAACATAAATACAAACCGGAAGGATACATTATTGACTTGGCCAAACACTGTGTAGCCAATACTTACTTTATGTACGAGGGACAGCGATATAGGCAAATCGAAGGAGCACCGATGGGATCACCAATCTCACCAGTGATCGCAAATCTTTTCATGGAGGATTTTGAAATTAAAGCTCTTAACGCAGCGCAACTAAAACCCAAACTTTGGCTCAGATATGTAGATGATATTTTCGTTATTTGGCCACATGGAGAAGGACAACTAAGAGGGTTTCTCGATCACCTGAATGGAATCCATGAACGGATAAAATTCACAATAGAAGCCGAAGAGAACAACCAATTACCATTTCTAGATGTTTTGGTAACAAAGAAAACTGACGGCAGTTTGGGGCATACAGTATTCAGAAAAAAGACCCACACGAACCGATATTTGAATAGTAACTCGCATCACCATCCATCCCAGCTACAATCAGTCGTAAATACCCTCATGACAAGGTCAAAACGTCTCGCTGATGCGGAGAACTTCGATGGAGAAATGGAAACCATCCGAGCAGCCCTTAGGATGAATGGCTATTCAAGAAAACGGATTCATAACTCTCAACGCAAAAATGAGAAGGATGTCAACAATGAAGATCAACCAGTGGGAAACGCTTTTCTACCTTACATAAAAGGCACAACTGACAAAATCTGCAAAATACTGAGCCGTCATGATATCAAAACAACCTTCACAACAGATAGGAAAATCAAAAATGTTCTTCGGAATCCAAAAGACAGAATTCCTCTAGAATGCCAAGGAGTGTACGAGGTGCCATGTGGTAATTGTGAAAAGACATACATCGGACAGACCAACAGACGCATTGATGTGCGAAAGACTGAACATGCAAACGCTGTGTCGAAAAACGAAACCACGTCTTCACTAGCTGAACATGTAAGAAGTACTGGCCATATGATCAACTTTAGCGGCACAAAGACTCTAGCCAACATTGAACACTTCTACACCAGAATAACCAGGGAGGCAATAGAGATCGAGAAACGTCCACATAGTCTTAACAAACGAGATGACGGACTAAGATTACCAGCAACATGGAAACCCGCTTTAGAAAGTCGGAAGATACAACCAAAAACAATAGAGAACGTGGTATCTAGTGCACGTGCAACAGGTCACGGAAACTTTACGGCTGATTCCAGCGTCGCAATGACGTCATCCAAACGTGTCACTCGGAGCCAAACACGTAGAAATCAACCAAGCGTGAAATAGTTCGAAAGTCCAAAGGTCAAGCATAACGGGGGATATAAATACCTGTCCCTCCAAGTAAGCGTCAGTTCACCTAGATTTTCCAGACTCTACGGTCGAATCACCTGAAGATGGCAAATGCGACTTTGCCGAAACGTCGTGAAATTGGTCCTTTTGAGGACCGAAACCACACAACGCGGATCAATACCCGAGAATCCAGTTCTAGTTCTACACATTACGTCCGCGAGAACCTAAGAAGAAACATATATATATATATATATATATATATATATATATATATATATATATATATATATATATATATATATATATATATATATATATATATATATATATATATATATATATATATATAACAAGTTTAAAGTTTCTTTGCCTAATTGGCCACTATCGTGTATGTAACTTAAGATATATAGAATTAAATTTTCTGAATTATGAAGATAACTTAGATAATTTAACATAGGATTATAAAGATGAATAAACGTAAAAGATTGAACCATAGGCGGGATTCGAACCCACATTTCTGGATTTCTAGTCCAGGGTGTTTACCAATTACACCACTTCGGTCCTATTAGATTTTTATATTTTTGTAAATATAAACCTCTGAAAGGATAGTAGATCATTGATGAACACAATGCGATTCGATGCCCTACCATAGATCCACTATTCACGCATATTCATCTAAAGTTCAGTCGTTTTTTGAAGTAAGGATTGTAGGTTAGTACTGCTATGGTTGGCAGTTACTTGACAGTTCTTATTCAAATGACAGCATCCCTGGTTCTTATATATTTCAATAGAACTGACTGAGAATTGTTCTGGTTGATTATAAACAAGTTTAAAGTTTCTTTGCCTAATTGGCCACTATCGTGTATGTAACTTAAGATATATAGAATTGAATTTTCTGAATTATGAAGATAACTTAGATAGTTTAACATAGGATTATAAAGATGAATAAACGTAAAAAATTGAACCATAGGCGGGATTCGAACCCACATTTCTGGATTTCTAGTCCAGGGTGTTTACCAATTACACCACTTCGGTCCTATTAGATTTTTATATTTTTGTAAATATAAACCTCTGAAAGGATAGTAGATCATTGATGAACACAATGCGATTCGATGCCCTACCATAGATCAACTATTCACGCATATTCATCTAAAGTTCAGTCGTTTTTTGAAGTAAGGATTGTAGGTTAGTACTGCTATGGTTGGCAGTTACTTGACAGTTCTTATTCAAATGACAGCATCCCTGGTTCTTATATATTTCAATAGAACTGACTGAGAATTGTTCTGGTTAATTATAAACAAGTTTAAAGTTTCTTTGCCTAATTGGCCACTATCGTGTATGTAACTTAAGATATATAGAATTAAATTTTCTGAATTATGAATATAACTTAAATAATTTAACATAGGATTATAAAGATGAATAAACGTAAAAGATTGAACCATAGGCGGGATTCGAACCCACATTTCTGGATTTCTAGTCCAGGGTGTTTACCAACTAATCCAGAAATGTGGGTTCGAATCCCGCCTATGGTTCAATCTTTTACGTTTATTCATCTTTATAATCCTATGTTAAATTATCTAAGTTATCTTCATAATTCAGAAAATTTAATTCTATATATCTTAAGTTACATACACGATAGTGGCCAATTAGGCAAAGAAACTTTAAACTTGTTTATAATTAACCAGAACAATTCTCAGTCAGTTCTATTGAAATATATAAGAACCAGGGATGCTGTCATTTGAATAAGAACTGTCAAGTAACTGCCAACCATAGCAGTACTAACCTACAATCCTTACTTCAAAAAACGACTGAACTTTAGATGAATATCCGTGAATAGTTGATCTATGGTAGGGCATCGAATCGCATTGTGTTCATCAATGATCTACTATCCTTTCAGAGGTTTATATTTACAAAAATATAAAAATCTAATAGGACCGAAGTGGTGTAATTGGTAAACACCCTGGACTAGAAATCCAGAAATGTGGGTTCGAATCCCGCCTATGGTTCAATCTTTTACGTTTATTCATCTTTATAATCCTATGTTAAATTATCTAAGTTATCTTCATAATTCAGAAAATTTAATTCTATATATCTTAAGTTACATACACGATAGTGGCCAATTAGGCAAAGAAACTTTAAACTTGTTTATAATTAACCAGAACAATTCTCAGTCAGTTCTATTGAAATATATAAGAACCAGGGATGCTGTCATTTGAATAAGAACTGTCAAGTAACTGCCAACCATAGCAGTACTAACCTACAATCCTTACTTCAAAAAACGACTCAACTTTAGATGAATATGCGTGAATAGTTGATCTATGGTAGGGCATCGAATCGCATTGTGTTCATCAATGATCTACTATCCTTTCAGAGGTTTATATTTACAAAAATATAAAAATCTAATAGGACCGAAGTGGTGTAATTGGTAAACACCCTGGACTGAAAATCCAGAAATGTGGGTTCGAATCCCGCCTATGGTTCAATCGGTTACGTTTATTCATCTTTATAATCCTATGTTAAATTATCTGAGTTATCTTCATAACTCAGAAAATTTAATTCTATATCTCTCAAGTTACATACACGATACTGGCCAATCAGCCAAAGAAACTTTAAACTTGTTTATAATCAACCAAAACAATTCTCAGTCAGTTCTATTGAAATATATAAGAACCGGGATGCTGTAATTTGAATAAGAACTGTCAAGTAACTGCCAACCATAGCAGTACTAACCTACAATCCTTACTTCAAAAAACGACTGAACTTTAGATGAATGTGCGTGAATAGTTGATCTATGGTAGGGCATCGAATCGCATTGTGTTTATCAACGATCTACTATCCTTTCAGAGGTTTATATTTACAAAAATACGAAAATCTAACAGGACCAAAGTGGTGTAATTGGTAAACACCCTGGACTAGAAATTCAGAAATATGGGTTCGAATCCCGCCTATGGTTCAATCTTTTACGTTTATTCATCTTTATAATCCTATGTTAAATTATCTAAGTTATCTTCATAATTCAGAAAATTTAATTCTATATATCTTAAGTTATATATATATATATATATATGTAGAACTGGATTCTCGGGTATTGACCCGCGTTGTGTGGTTTCGGTCCTCAAAAGGACCAATTTCACGACGTTTCGGCAAAGTCACATTTGCCATCTTCAGGTGATTCGACCGGAAAATCCGGCGAACAGTTCTACACATTACGTCCGCGAGAACATAAGAAGAAACATATATATATATATATATATATATAAACATTTTTGAAGTTTCTTTGCCTAATTGGTCACTATCGTGTATGTAACTTAAGAGATATAGATTAAAATTTTCTGAATTATGAAGATAACTTAGATAATTTAACATAGGATTATGAAAATGAATAAACGTAAAAGATTGAACCATAGGCGGGATTTGAACCCACATTTCTGGATTTCCAGTCCAGGGTGTTTACCAATTACACCACTTTGGTCCTGTTAGTGGTGTAATTGGTAAACACCCTGGACTGAAAATCCAGAAATGTGGGTTCGAATCCCGCCTATGGTTCAATCGGTTACGTTTATTCATCTTTATAATCCTATGTTAAATTGTCTGAGTTATCTTCATAACTCAGAAAATTTAATTCTATATCTCTCAAGTTACATACACGATACTGGCCAATCAGGCAAAGAAACTTTAAACTTGTTTATAATCAACCAAAACAATTCTCAGTCAGTTCTATTGAAATATATAAGAACCGGGATGCTGTAATTTGGATAAGAACTGTCAAGTAACTGCCAACCATAGCAGTACTAACCTACAATCCTTACTCCAAAAAACGACTGAACTTTAGATGAATGTGCGTGAATAGTTGATCTATGGTAGGGCATCGAATCGCATTGTGTTTATCAACGATCTACTATCCTTTCAGAGGTTTATATTTACAAAAATACGAAAATCTAACAGGACCAAATTGGTGTAATTGGTAAACACCCTGGACTAGAAATTCAGAAATATGGGTTCGAATCCCGCCTATGGTTCAATCTTTTACGTTTATTCATCTTCATAATCCTATGTTAAATTATCTAAGTTATCTTCATAATTCAGAAAATTTAATTCCATATCTCTTGTTACATACACGATAGTGGCCAATTAGGCGAAGAAACTTTAAACTTGTTTATAATCAACCAGAATAATTCTCAGTCAGTTCTATCGAAATATATAAGAACCGGGATGCTGTCATTTGAATAAGAACTGTCAAGTAACTACCAACCATAGCAGTACTAACCTACAATCCTTACTTCAAAAAACGACTGAACTTTGGATGAATGTGCGTGAATAGTTGATCCATGGTAGAGCATCGAATCGTATTGTGTTCATCAATGATCTACTATCCTTTCAGAGGTTTATATTTACAAAAATAAAAAAATCTAATAGGACCAAAGTGGTGTAATTGGTAAACACCCTGGACTCAAAATCCAGAAATGTGGGTTCGAATCCCGCCTATGGTTCAATCTTTCACGTTTATTCATCATTATAATCCTATGTTTAATTATCTAAGTTATCTTCATAACTCAGAAAATTTAATGCTGTATCTCTTTAGTTACATTCACGATAGTGGCCAATTAGGCGAAGAAACTTTAAACTTGTTTATAATTAATCAGAACAATTCTCAGTCAGTTCTATTGAAATATATATGAACCGGGATGCTGTCATTTGAATGAGAACTGTCAAGTAACTGCCAACCATAGCAGTACTAACCTACAATCCTTACTTCAAAAAACGACTGCACTTTAGATGAATGTGCATGAATAGTTGATCTATGGTAGGGCATCGAATCGCATTGTGTTCATCAATGATCTACTATCCTTTCAGAGGTTTATATTCACAAAAGCCGTTCATTTTACATCTTATTTCGTTCACTATGGTCTGGTTTAGCCGTTCATTCAGACGATTCGAAAATGATGAGTTTACTGCTCTAAAAATTATAGGGATTTTTTTTTCCTTGAAATTTTTTTCAAATTCTTTGGAGTTTATACCTGGATATTGGTCACTAAGGATTGTACCGATTTCACTTGTTTCTATCACTTCATTTACTAGTTGTATAAAGTCCGTTGCATGTTGTGTTTTTGAAGTATGTATGAAAGCATACCTTGTGTAGTGGTCAACCAACAGGTGTAAGTATTTCTCCGTCGATCTCGAGCCTCTAAAGCCTCCTATCGTATCCATCGACATTATTTCCAAGGGCTTTGTTGCTGGACCTAAATGGGACATGAAGCCGAATTTTGTTTGTGCTCTAGATTTGTTTTTAATACATATCTTACAATTGCTGCAGATATTTTTGATATTTTTTGTTAGGTTTTTTGCTGTATACCATGGTCCTATTTCGTTCTGAATTTGTTTTATGCCAATGTGACACATGTCTTTTTGTACATTTTGTATGAACTTCATACTAAATTCCTCAGATAGTAAAATTTTTCCTTCATCTTCAATTTTTTTGTAGTAGAAGTTGTTTTTTTTTGTCAAACCTGTTTTATTTTGTAGTTCTTGATTTTCTGACTGGTCTTGAATGTTATCTGATAGTTTTATCAGATTAACAATTTTTAATTGTTCTTTGGATGTTATCTTCTGGTGCCAGTACTGGGTTCCTGCTCAAACAGTCTGCTTCTAGATTGTATTCACCTGGAGCATATTTTATATTAAAATCATATTGCGACAGATAATAAGTTAGGTCTCCTAGCTCTTCGTCAGGTCTGGCTTTTATATTCATATTTTCCAATGGTTTATGGTCTGAGTATACCGTGAATGACTTCCCAATCAACCAATATTGCCAGTATCTTATGGCTTCTTCAATAGCTAAGCATTCCAGATATATCGCTTTTTTTTCTTTTGTGCTTCGTTTAGTTTTTTTGAGAAGTATGCTACTGGTTTTTGTTTTCCGTTTTCTCGTATTTGTTTTAATACTGCACCCAATCCTTCTATTGATGCATCGGTGTATATTACTATTGGTAGATTTTTGTCGTAGATTTCTAGTATAGGTTGTGAGCATAGTAGTTTTTCCATTTTTTCGAACGATTCTTGACATTTTATTGACCTTGAAAATTGTACATTTTTCCTGAGCAAATTGTGTAACGGATCTAAAATTATTGCATAGTTTGGAATATATTCGTGAACTTTATCTTTCCGAGGAATTGTTGTACGTTTTTTTGAGTCTTAGGTATTGGAAATTTTTTTACTGATATTAAACTATCTTTTATTGGTCTGATCGTATTATTCTCTATCATGTGGCCCAGGTACTGTGCAGACTCTGCTGCAAATTCGCATTTTGTAAATTTTAGCCTGAATCCTTCTTTTTCTATCTCGTCTGATAGTAATTCTATATGTTTCACATGCTCCTCAAATGATTTCGAAAATATTAGTAAATCATCTATAAAATTTACTACAAATTCAGTTAATTGATTTTTTCTCAATATATTGCTCAAGATTCTTTGAAAGATTGCTGCGGCTGTTTCCAGCCCAGAAGGTAAACATGTCCATTGATAATGACCTTCTTGTGTAACAAAACCTGTTTTGTGTCTGTCTTCAATACGCAAAGAGATAGACCAGAATGCAGAGTTTATGTCTAATGTAATAAAAAATTTACAATTTCTTGTTTTTATCATTAAGTCGTCTATCAATGGAAATGGTTGTGCTTGAGGTATTACTATTTTATTTATGTCCCTGAAGTCTATGCATAATCTGCTTCTTTTATTTTCACCTTTTTTGAACGCTAGTGTTACAGGTGCTGCGAAAGGGCTGTATGATTCTTCAATGAGTTTTTTATCTAATAGTTTTGTTACTTGTTCCCCTATTTCTTTTCTGTCTTCTAGGCTGCATTTGTAAGGCCTCTTGCTACAATATTTATCTACCAATATATCTATATGTGTTTCATATTTTTTAACTGTACCTACGTCAAACTTATCTTTTGCGAACACTGATTTGTAAGTATCTATTGTTTTGTTCATTTCATATTTTTGATTATCTGATAAGTGATCCATATTTTTTTCTATGTTGAATATTTTTAATTTTAGAGTCGTCAAACAGTTTGTTTTTTGGACATCATTAATTGTTATTAAACTTGCATTATTTATTACCTTTATTATTATTTTCTTTTTTATTTTTTATGTTTAGGAATTTCGAGTTTATTAAAGATACATTCGATCCTGAATCGTAAATTCCCCAAAGATCTATTTTGTTTTCTATAGTTAGTTTGACTTTTATTAATGGCGTCATTACTCGTTTTTTTGATCTGATTCGTTCAATTCGGATTCTATTACTGCATTGTTTACGTGTCTAAAATTTTTTGTACCTTTGTCATTTTTTTTATCGAACCAGCAAGCGGTTTCTGCGTGGAATCTTTTTTCCTTATTTAATTTTTCGCAGGTTGTGCATGGTGTTTTATTTTCATCTTCCGCGTTTGTACCGGTTTTTTATTGGAAGATTTTTTACCCACCATGTGTTCATATTTGTTCAACTCGTTGAATAAATCTGGAGTTTCTCCTATCATTTCTCTATCAATTCTGTTTAAAATGAATTCCGGAAGTCCTGCTGCAATGAGATCGATGAGAGTTCCCTTATCTATTGTTTGTCGCATATCTATTGAAAGTTTTTCTTTTCTTATTGCATAATCTATTAAAGGTCCTTCTCTGTATCTGAAATGTAGAGCATAGGTAACTGGGTTCCAGCCTTTTGTAGCGAATGTACCAAAAAAGTTCTTTTTCCATTCATCCCATGTCCCATGCACTGTTAATTTTGTAAACATTGAGCTGAACCAATCTTTGCAGGATCCTTCCATGAAGAATCGGAGTACTTCAATTTTTTGTAAGTCTTCATTTATATCAAATCGATTGCATTCTTGTTCAAAAAATTTCATCCATCGGCTTGGGTTTGGATTTTTACTTGTGAATCTGTCGATAATGAATTTCTCTGTGATGTGTTTTAAATTGTTGGGCCGTGAATTTTCAATTAATGTTTTAAGTAGTCTATTTAAAGTACTTACGTCTGCATGTTCAGCAGTTATATTTTCTGTTTTGATATTTTCTAGGTATACGTCATGGAATTGTGAATTTTCTTCTTCATCTACATAAGTTTCTTTGATTTCCTTTGTCAATTTTATCCAGATATTACGCTCTTGGTGCCTTTTTTTCAACGAATTTTTTACCTTCTTAAAAGCGTTAGTGGCGATTAATTGTTCATGGAGGTTTGCATTTTGCAATTCTTCTATTGTACAGTTTACAATAATCTAATTCAAACTTAACAAAATTTTATTAATTTGAAGTGCCACTTTCCATTGTCTGTTTAAAATTCAACCTAAAAAAGATGAAGTATTATTTAACTATGACACTATAGAGTAACAATTTTGAGGTTAAATTCCATAGAATTATCTTAAACTTGGATAGTTATGATAGATCTGAAATGCTCATCATAGAATAACTAATTCATACAATAATTCATAGATATTTATAATTGTACAATATTGGAATGTCTTGTATTTAATCAAATTGAATCTATTTCAAATTGTAGTTAGCCATACATTACTCTTTCACACACAACCGATCCAATGTTTTCTGCAATTACATGGAAACACTAATTCACATTTTGATAAAGGCAATAAACATTGTCGAAACGTCAAAAAGAATTTTTATTTCATTTTATTTTCAGTATATATACGAACCAATATACCAAGAAAGCATACAAATATTACAAATGGTTCAAGAATATCAATAAAAGAATAATTTCGCCTGGTGAAATAGGTTTTTTATTTTTCAAGAATACACTACTCTCAACATCAATATACATACATCATAAGAATCATGGCTTTTTATAAGAAAATTGAAGAAAATTATGGATTCTACACCGTCCATTTATTGAAAACGTTCTCTAAGATGATGAATGCTCTCGCCAATCAGAAGGGAAAATAGGAAAATATACTTATTACGACTATAAAGCTTAAGAATAATACCAAAATTTCCAAAAATCAATGATAATCACATCATTCTCAATAGTGAGTACTTAGATAATGCTTATCTTCAATTCAAAGAAACATTTCAATTGAAAGTATTGAAACCTCTTGATATCTGACATTTGTAAATGTTTATTCAAAATTCAACCTAAAAAAGAAAACGTACTGTTTAACTATGACACTATGAGTAACAATTTTGAGGTTAAATTCCATAGAATTATCTTAAACTTGAATAGTTGATTATAATAGATGTGGATAGAGTGTTTATCATAGAATAACTAATTCATACAATAATCATAGATATTTATAATTGTACAATCTTAGAATGTCTTGTATTTAATCAAATTCAATCCATTTCAAATTGTAATTAGCCATACATTACTCTTTCACACACAACCGATCCAATGTTTCCTGCAGTTTTAATTGGATCTTAAAACACAAGTCGGCTGCAGACGCATTTCATTAATCGAAATCATCTATTCTTTTCTAAATTACATGGAAACACTAATTCACATTTTGATAAAGGCAATAAACATTGTCGAAACGTCAAAAAGAATTTTTATTTCATTTTATTTTCTGAAAATGAAATAAAAATTCTGTTTGACGTTTCGATAATGTTTACTGTCTTTATCAAAATGTGAATTGGTGTTTCTATGTAATTTAGAAAAGCATAGATGATTTCGGTTAAAGAAATGCGTCTGCAGCCGACTTGTGTTTTGAGATCCAATTATGAGTAACAATTTTGAGGTTAAATTCCATAGAATTATCTTAAACTTGAATAGTTGATTATGATAGATCGGAAGTGTTTATCATAGAATAACTAATTCATACAATAATCATAGATATTCATAATTGTACAATCTTAAAATATCCTGTATTTAATCAAATTCAATCCATTTCAAATTGTAATTAGCCATACATTACTCTTTCATACACAACCGATCCAATGTTTTCTGCAGTTTTAATTAGATCTTAAAACACAAGTTGGCTGCAGACGCATTTCATTATTCGAAATCATCTATTCTTTTCTGAATTACATAGAAACACTAATTTTGATAAAGACAATAAACATTGTCGAAACGTCAAACAGAATTTTCATTTCATTTTCAGTATATATACGAACCAATATACCAAGAAAACATACAAATATTACAAATGGTTCAAGAATATCAATAGAATGAACCATTTGTAATATTTGTATGTTTTCTTGGTATATTGGTTCGTATATATACTGAAAATGAAATAAAAATTCTGTTTGACGTTTCTAAACTTTATAATAATCTAATTCAAACTTAACAAAATTTTATTAGTTTGAAGTGCCACTTACCACATGTCTATTTAAAATTCAACCTTAAAAAGATAGAGTATTATTTAACTATGACACTATGAGTAACAATTTTAAGCTTAAATTCAATAGAATTATCTTAAACTTGAATAGTTGATTGTGATAGATTGGAAGTGTTTATCATAGAATAACTAATTCATACAATAATCATAGATATTTATAATTGTACAATCTTAACGTATCTTGTATTTAATCAAATTCAATCCATTTCAAATTGTAATCAGCCATACATTACTCTTTCCCACACAACCGATCCAATGTTTTGTGCAGTTTCAATTGGAATATATATATATATATATATATATATATATATATATATATATATATATATATATATATATATATATATATATATATATACATGTTTATTGCCTTTATCAAAATGTGAATTAGTGTTTCCATGTAATTTAGAAAAGAATAGATGATTTCGATTAATGAAATGCGTCTGCAGCCGACTTGTGTTTTAAGATCCAATTAATTGTCGAAACGTCAAACAGAATTTTTATTTCATTTTCAGTATATATACGAACCAATATACCAAGAAAACATACAAATATATATGTATATATATATATATATATATATATACATATATATATATATATATATATATATATATATATATATATATATATATATATATATATATGTTTCTTCTTAGGTTCTCGCGGACGTAATGTGTAGAACTGAATTCTCGGGTATCGATCCGCGTTGTGTACCAATTTCACTGAAATTGGTTCTTTTGAGGACCGAAACCACACAACGCGGATCAATACCCGAGAATTCAGTTCTACATATATATATATATATATATATATATATATATATAACCAATTTCACGACGTTTCGGCAAAGTCGCATTTGCCATCTTCAGGTGATTCGACCGTAGAGTCTGGATATATATATATATATATATATATATATATATATATATATATATATATATATATATATATATATATATATATGTATATATATATATATATGTATATATATATATATATGTATATATATATATATATATATATATATATATATATATATATATATATATATATATATATGTAGAACTGAATTCTCGGGTATTGATCCGCGTTGTGTGGTTTCGGTCCTCAAAAGGACCAATTTCACGACGTTTCGGCAAAGTCGCATTTGTCATCTTCAGGTGATTCGACCGTAGAGTCTGGAAAATCTAGGCGTCGTGAAATTGGTCCTTTTGAGGACCGAAACCACACAACGCGGATCAATACCCGAGAATCCAGTTCTACACATTACGTCCGCGAGAACATAAGAAGAAACATATATATATATATATATATATATATATATATATATATATATATATATATACATCCTCACGACACTAAGTCATCCACATGAAAAGCAGCAATAGGTCATCTCCCAGAAGGAGCTGATATATATTTATATACTCTCAAGTATATAACACAATGTATCACTAAGATGCCGTAACTGCAGAAAAAGTTGGTCATATTTTTTGAATATTTAGTTATAATTCGCAGCTTATCAGTCCTCCAACTATACTACCGAAGCTGGGACATCCGCGAGGGTATTTCATGAACAAACTCCGAGCTTTAAGTCTTCCAGAATATAATTAAAATACATATTGCAGTGAAACAGTAGCCCGGCAGGATTGCCGGTTCTGCATTGTAATAATCAGACACAGGAGGCCGCTATACCAGCTCCGCTTTATCTATCATGCGCGTGCCGCCAACTGTCAACTTGGTGCTCTGATGCGCCAATAACGGAGCCGGTATTGCGTGCACTGCTACTCATTTCAACGTTTACTTGAAACGGAATTGAATGGCGAGGCTAAAGTTGTGTTAGGTTTGTGAGTTATTACAATGAATTCTGCATTCGTATTTCCACCGGACTACGTAAGTATAATTGCGTTGGTCTGTCCATGAATTTATACTTAGTGATTACTTTGCAGTACGAAATATGCTCTTCTAATAACAAGCAAAAACGAGAGAACTGGTTTTGTAATAAACCTCTCTCCCCGATCAAGGTCGTTCCTTGTAGAATTGATTCCTTGCAAAGACAGAGGACTCTAGAAATGGTAAGACTATTATATTCTGATTTATTGTTATCCATAGCACATGAATTGTTATTGTTATACCTTGTCTCTTAATGATTCAAGTGTACTCAGCACTCTCGGAGTGCTAAAATAAAGTGCAGCACACTTCTTCGCGACAGCAAAATTCCAAAGTGAATAAAATATTACGCAGTTTTATATAAAGTTTAATAAGAACAATATAGTTTTCTCTCTAGATATGACTATGACTTGGACATACTGTTGTGAAAATTCATATATCGACATCACCTATAGTTGAATTTTGTAAAATTAAATAATGGTACTGTCTTTACAAATAGAAACTTTGTTCAGAAATTTATTATTATTATTTATTAATTACACCAATACTTTTAACGAAATAATGAATGAAACTAGTTCGTTTTACTATCACTGATATTTAATTTAGTCGTTACTATAGTTTCAACACTAAACGTGTCATCTTCAGACGAAAAATGAATTTAACAAATATTATATCTACTATATATAGGTTAAAGAAGGATTATAAACAAATTTTATGGCTATGGGAAATAGTTCTAGGAAAAACCAGAGAGGGGTAAGGTGATTAGGTAATTCCGTGAGGACCTTATTGGTGCGGGTATATTTACTAACGGACTTTAAATACTGAAATCAGGTTATTAATACATTGAAGAGATTACTGTAATATAAATCTAGTTGACCGTTTAGGATCTTATTATCATACATTTTCATTCCTTTGAAAATTTCCATTGACTCTAATATATTTAGTTTTGAAATTTCATCTTGACTATGTAAAATTTGGACATTATTCAAATAAGGAAAGGTATGGTCTGTTCCTAAAATATGATTTGCAAATGAGGAATCGGTTTTGTTATTTTTAAAGGAACGAAAATGTTCTTTATATCTAACTGTTATGTTACGGCAAGATCTACCTATGTAAAAACTATCACACTCTGAGCAAGTAATATAATAAGATTCTTGACCCAGTATGAATTATATGAAAAATTCTCGGGAATTAGGTCACATTAACACTCTGTTATAAATGTTCGTCTTTACGTACATTTCGGTCTCACGACCATCATCAGAAGACTTATTTTGTTAAAAAGGGGTTAACTAAAACTAATTAGCACAAGCGTATAATGTTAAAAGTATATTTTAGGAAGAACGCTTAAAGTAAACTAAATTCCAATGCAGGTCTAAAACCTTCTCAAGTACGTCATAAATCTACATCTGGGTCGTGTTATTACAAACAAATAGCTTAGAACTTCAGTTGCTTTGAGACCATAGCAATATGCGTTTGTACATTATGAGAATATTACTTAACAGTGGTTTTTTGTTACAAAAAAATCTATACTTTAATATTAACGATACAATTTTCGATTATTCGTGGTTCTGTTCGTTTCGACGGCGTGAGCTTTTTGATTGAAGATTGTGCGATATGGACGCTTGTGCTAATTAGTTTTAGTTAACCCCTTTTTAACAAAATAAGTCTTCTGATGATGGTCGTGAGACCGAAACGTACGTAAAGACGAACATTTATAACAGAGTGTTAATGTGACCTAATTCCCGAGAATTTTTTATACTCTGAGCAAGTTAATTTATAAACTCCCGGTCTTTTGAATTTGTCAATTTTATCTTTCGCATTGAACAGAATATGAGATAATTTGTTTGGGGGCTTAAAGCAGATGGTCAGGTTATGATGAGATAACATGTTTGCAATTTTTTCGCTTATAGGACCAGAATAAGTTAAAGAAACATATTTTGATGAGTTATCTTTGTATTTTATAAAGGGATAAATGCTATTGTGAATTAATTTTTGTCTTTTTCTATTTATTAATTTAGAAACTATTTGAGGACCGAAACCGTTATTTGTTGCAATGACTTCAATTGTATCTAGTTCTTTACTAAGATTTTCTTGAGATAAGGGAAGGGAAAAGGCTCTATGTGTCATTGAATGAAAAGCAGCTAGTTCATGACTATAGGAGCTATGTGAAGAGGTACAAATTACTGTATCTGTGAAAGTAGGTTTTCTGTAAATGTCGAATGAGATGCTATTATTATGATGTAATAATGTTAAGTCAACTTATTTTGGTCCTATAAGCGAAAAAATTGCAAACTTGTTATCCCATCATAACCTAACCATCAGCTTCAAACCCCCAAACAAATTATCTCATATTCTGTTCAATGCGAAAGATAAAACTGACAAATTCAAAAGACCCGGAGCTTATGAATTAACTTGTTCAGAGTGTGGTAGTTTTTACATAGGTAGATCTTGCCGTAACATAACAGTTAGATATAAAGAACATTTTCGTTCCTTTAAAAATAATAAAACCGATTCTTCATTTGCAAATCATATTTTAGAAACAGACCATACCTTTCCTTATTTGAATAATGTCCAAATTTTACATAGTCAAGATAACATTTCAAAACTAAATATATTAGAGTCAATGGAAATTTTCGAAGGAATGAAGATGTATGATAATAACATCCTAAACGATCAACTAGATTTATATTACAGTAATCTCTTCAATGTATTAATAACCTGATTTTAGTATTTAAAGTCCGTTAGTAAACATACCCGCACCACTAAGGTCCTCACGGAATTACCTAATCACCTTACCCCTCTCTGGTTTTTCCTAGAACTATTTCCTACAGCCATAAAATTTGTTTGTAATCCTTCTTTAACCTATATATAGTAGATATAATATTTGTTAAATTCCTTTTTCGTCTGAAGATGACACGTTTAGTGTTGAAACTATAGTAACGACTATATTAAATATCAGTGATAGTATAACAAAGTAGTTTTATTTATTATTTCGTTGAAATGATAAACTATCACAAAGTAACGGCTTCCACAATTGAATTATATTAACTGTTGGTCAAGGATGTTGAATTTCAATTATAATTTTATCTGAAGCTGTCAGGTAATGCAATATTTCATGTGCTATAGCTTGAAGTTCTAGGTGATATTGTGAGATATCTTTAATAATTTCTGAAAAGATGTGTGAGGTTTCGAATTTGGTTGTATGTTTACTAAGTACATGTTTCTCGTTTTTAAGGAAAATGATATGTCACATCCTGGACAGACAGATGATGACTCGAATGATATTGATTATTGTCTGTCGGATACTTCTACGGTAAGTTCATTTACAGACTGATACATTTACAGACATGATACCTAGATAGCTACTCGCCTTACGTGAAAGTCTGTCTAAGAAGATCCAGAGAGAGAGAGAGAGAGAGAGAGAGAGAGAGAGAGAGAGAGAGGCAAACTTCAGATCTGGCGAATCAAGTGGACTTTCACGATAGGTACATATCTGGATCATGCGTAGTATGGGGTATTTTCTACTTCGATTTCCTTGTTTTGACATTTTCTCTAAAAGAAACAAACATATGTTTTTCGAATACCTTAGAATCAACAGAGATATTGAACTTCAGACATCTTAGTGTTCTAGGGACTGATTAGAACAATTCAGCTAGCGCTAGGCATTATTGTTGCTTCTGGGGCACTCAATATACCTTGAAAAAACTACTTGACATCTGAAAATCCTGATCGTCTCATAGACAAATATGAAGAATCTTATCAAAATATTTAGAATCATGTTGCTCTCCCGGTTATATCGGAAGTAACTACTAACTTTTATTACAAATTTAAATTGTATTTGTAATATTATGTTGTTTTTTTTTGATTACCTAAGCCGAACATATTCTGTTATCACTACTGGTATTATAATGGATCTCATTGAATTAAACGATATGGACAATAATAATCAAGATTCAAGTGAAAGTAATATCAATTTATTTATTGTACATGGTGAATGTAAGATAAATAATATCCCGTATTTGATGCCAAAGAACAAACCAAAGTTTAGAAGAATATTAACTCAATAATTGAAATTAACGTTAGAAATTGGACATAAAAGTAATTCAAATAAACAAATTATATAAATTGTTATATGTCCACCGTTTTGATTCAGACACTCCACATCTGTTAGTCTGAAGAGGCCGAGCGTCATCAAGCTATCATCAACAGCTCATAAACAAATTTGAAGGTAGATTTCCAAGAAAAGCACTTACAACAGTTGTTAAAATATTCACATACCTAACAGAAGTTAGAATGAAGTCAGACATGTGGTAGCAGACGCGAATATCCACTATTAAACATTCAAACTGAATTTTAGTTGGAAATTCCGCTGCCCAATTACATATGAATTTCTGTTAGCTCAAAAATGTTCGTTTCTTCTGTTGACAATTCTCCTTCTATTGAACTTTCCTTCATCAGTTTAAATAGCTTTGGATAAAAATAATAGGTCTTCCTGTGCTCAAATTGATATCTACCCGCATCTGTTGATCCATGGGGTTGAGGTTGTTGGACCAACATTTAAGAAGATGTATGGATTCTATGATCTTTTCAAAATTGTTTGTATGGCCCTGTAAGATATTCGTGGATCATTTGATCCACTTCTGGCGGGTCCCAGTGGATTGACATTAAAATACGACAGTACCTACCTACTGTAATTTCCGTTGGTTCATGATCACGCATCTTTGGTCTTCTAATTGTATGTTTTACTGGTAACAACGCATCGCTTAAAATCTTATCTTGAACACTCCTAAACTTTAATTTCTTTATTGGCATCAAAAACTGACATCGTTCACTGAATATTCGACATATTCTGTTGGTAATTTTCTTACATCCACCATGTATAATGAATAAATTCATATCTTCAGTATGATGATAAATTGAAAATTAATCATTATTTTTCATATCGTTTAATCCAATTCAATTGAATAATTTGGTTTATAAGTCGTCTTGAAGTACATTTTTTCAATCAGCATATTATACTAGAATGAGTCATATTAACTCTAAAAATATGACCAAAAGTAATGTTTATCGTTCGTTGCATTGTGACACGACGGTTTCCGTCGACCATTAGATTACAAGCTCGTTAACTTACACTCTTGTTATATGCTTTTATTCCAAACTTTGATTTAAACTGACGTTTGATCAAAAACTATGTGAAACGTCAAATTACTGCACATGATAATCAAAGGCGTTTATATAATGAAAACCTATAAAATCGTGTTATGATTTTTTCGCCTACCATGTAGAAAATGAGTCATATCAACCCTAAAAATGTGACCGAAAATAGTTGTTGACTCACAACAAAACGATTCTAGTTTTTCATAATATGGAAGACGCCTTCGATCGTCATTTGCAGCACGTTGATGTTCCACATAATTTATCACATGTCTGTTCAAATCAAAGTTTTGAATAAAAATGGTCAACAAAAATGCAAGTTAACGGATTTGTTACCTAATGTTAGGCAAAAAACGTTGACACACATGCAGTAAACGCATCAGCAGCCCTAAGCTATCAATTGCTAACGCTCATTTTCGGCCCTGGGGTCACAATATTGTCAAATAAACCAAAGATTACGATTACCGTGAGCTATTTGAGAGGTGTAGATGGAGCTTATAATATATACAATAATCAAATGATCACCGTTTTTTACGGCGGCTAATTAACTAGTTGCCTCATTGACAGACATGTGAACTGTTATATCCTGTTGAAATATTAATTTATGTACTTCGAACTTCGTATCATAGTCACGACAACGAATGTCAATTCAATACAACTTTTGACAGTGAGATCAAAATATGGAATTGTTCTTTATTTCAATATTATTGAAACACTCGGGAAATCAATATCTCTGTTTCTTTGTATTTGAAAAATTTGTTATCGGAAACAAAATCTAACATAGATAACAGCATACTAAGTATTGCATTATTTTGTAGGAAACGTCATCATCTTCTCCTCAAATATGCAGCACACCGGAGAGCTTATCTTCACCAGAAAACATGGAAGTGGACAAAATTAATAACCATGATACAGACCAGGGACTCGATATTGATATCAATGCCGCAACTCTTTGTGTTGTAAATAAATCTGTGCATGATAATTTATCACCTACAATCAGCACCAAACAAATAACATGCAATACAAAAAAGTCAGTGTTCTGTTTTTACTGTGAAACATATGTACTACATTTTCCTAGGCATCTATCAAGGAATCACACAACGGAAATAGAAGTTCAAAAAATTATGTCACTCAATCCGCGTAGCAAAAAGAGAAAAGAACTTTTATATTCTTTACGGAAGAAAGGCAATTATCTCACCAGTAACGAAATAATCAAACCTGTTCGTAAAGGAGATGACAAAAGTAGATATCTGCCTTGCATACATTGCATGGGCTTTTATTCCGCCAAAAATCTTTGGAGACATCGGAAGAAATGTTCTGAAAATCCCATGCAAGGAAGTTCTGGAAAGAATTCACAAGGTGATGCTCAGAATTATATGATTCGTCACCTGAGAGTTGATGCACTATTAAAAACGGATGTGTTCCCCCGAATGAGAGCCGATCATATTTCCCTTGTAGCCAAAAAAGATCTCCTTATCTGTACATTTGCTTCCAGGTATTTGAAAATCCACAGGGAGAAGCATTTTATTCCAGTGGCATCGAGAAAAATGCGAGAACTGGCTAGACTGCTAATTGAGGTTAAAAAAATAAAACCTACTGTTTCTGATTTGGGATCATGTCTGAGAGCTAAGTTCTATGACACTCTCGTTTCTGCCACAAAATCTGCAGCGAAATACGACACTGAAAAACAGACATTCAAATCACCAACATTTGCATTGCAGATGGGCACTACCTTGAAACAGTGCTGCGATATTGCTCTGGTGCATAGTTTGAAAAATTCGGATAATATTCCATCGATACAATCAGCACAAAGCGAAGCCGAAATAAAAACATTAATTCAGTTGATAGACGGTAACTGGAGATTTGACGTCTCAAGCCAAGCCGCAAGCGACTTGAGTCTCCAGAAATGGAATAAAATAACTATAGTGCCCCTTGCTAGTGACCTCAAATTATTGAAGGACTACTTGGTTGGTGAAGGCAGAGCTGCATTATCAAAGCTAGAAGAGAACAAAAACGACGTTGGAGCATACATTACGTTATTAGAAACCATATATTGTCGTTTGTTATTACTTAATCGAAGGCGGCCAGGTGAATTACAGAGAATTAATATTGACACCTACAAAGCAGCTGTGTCGAATGAGAATCCTCAAGGATATGAGGAATTCTCAGAAGCAATCACTGAAACCGAAAAAATGCTAATGAATAATTTCAAAAGAATGGTGATTAGAGGTAAGCGAGGCAAGGGAGTACCTGTATTGATAAGTACCGACGTGCAAGAACATTTGGAAACTATTTTATCTTGTAGAAATTTGATGACAAAAAACAAAGCACATCCTTATTTGTTCGGAAATCCGAATACGGGTGAACCAATAGTTGGTTACAAAGTATTAAGAAAATACGCTACACAATGTGGTGCTGTAAATCCAGGAGCTCTCACCTGTACTCGACTGAGGAAACATTTGGCTACGTTGACTCAATTGTTCAACATGAGTGAGAATGATATGGAACAACTAGCATCGTTTATGGGTCACACGCTGGGTATTCATCGATCATCCTACAGACTCCCAGATGATATCTATCAAACTGCCAGAATTTCGAAACTTCTCATTCTTATGGAAAATGGCAAGGCAGGACGGTTTAAAGGTAAAACCTTAGATGATATTGATGTGAATTTTGATGAAAATCTAATGGAAGCAGAAGCTTTAAAAGAGGTAGATGAACTGATACCGTTAGATGTTGATTGTGGTAATTCACTGGAACAAAACAAGAGTCTTGAAGCCGGAGTTGATGTCTTGGAAGGACATAAAGACAAAAGTTCAGGAGTTGAATGTGGCAATGAGAAAATGGGAACAGCCGCAATGAGAAAGAAGCGTATTCTAGTTCCCTGGACAGAACAACAGAAAAAAGTGGTATTAGCTTATTTCAGAAACCACATCAAAGAAAGGCGTCCTCCAAAGCGAACAGAATGCGAAGATCTTATTTCAAAATTCCCGGAACTACTTAAAAATAAGAACTGGTTGAAAATTAAAGTGTTTGTTCAGAATAAGTATAGGACATAATGCTGAATAAACCTACCACACATTCTCATTTTTACTTTCTTAAATAAATGTGTAATCATTATTTCCATGAATATTTTTTCAATTAAATCATATCATTAACATTGAATAAAATCTCTGAAGGTGTGATGAAAATCCATTCTACTTAATAATAAAATAACAGTTGTTGTAATAGCAGTTAACTTATTTCGTTATCTTGTGTTGTACGAATGGATACGCAAAATTCTGTATAGTTACTGAGATGTTCTCTGGTATATGTTGAGTGATCTATACAGCTTGGTAAAAAAGAGTCATGATTCTCAATTTTTTAAATAGAGATTTGCAGTGTATATCGTGTTTAGAACTGCACAGAATACGAATTACAGTTTTACTTTTTGTAGACTTCCGTGGCAAGCATTACTTGAAATAAATATGCCATATTTCATGACCGAGTGAAATAAGGAGTGATATGCAATTTTGGCCGATTCTAAGCCGGCAATGTTATATAAACAATTGATTGCGTAATGTTTCCTTCATAACTTTCATTTTTTTCTTTTAGAGTTACGATTTGTTTCTTTCCTTATCACATCCCAAATAGTTAACGCATTCTATCATGAGAAGATTCAATTATTTGCATAATATTTTCATTCTTATTTCCTTTCAGCGCTGAGTCGAATAGATTTTGGAAGTAGTTGAGTTGTTTGTTATTGTAGTCTGAAGGACAATTTCTCACGACGCCTCTTAAGAATGTTATAGTAGTTTCGAGTCTCTGCAGCTCAGGACTTTTTATAAAAGTTTTTTTTTGTTGGAATGTAACTAGTTTTATTGATTGATTGAGGGAAGCATTATCATAATATTTATAAAAGGTGTGAAAAAATAAATTGATTTTATTCTGTGCACTAGAAGACTAAAATACATCAACCCAGGATTCTTTTTGAAAATAATAATTATTGAATATGATAAGATTTTGAGAGTTAAACATTCTTATCGGTTTAGTAACATAACTATAATATTATGTTTATTAGGAATTTCAGCAAACTTGGGGATCATGATATGAAATTGCGGCTTTTAGTACAATGACTTTTCTACATTCAAAGTTAACGTATATAACATCCAGGCCGGTTTTGTTTCTTGTGGGTTCCATTACTATATGTCTTAAGCCGTATCTATCCAATAAATTGAGTAAATTTTTACATTATCGTAATTATCATGTAATTGAGTTACATGACCAAA
The DNA here is from genome assembly GCA_958510875.1 of Endomychus coccineus. Classification (NCBI taxonomy): domain Eukaryota; kingdom Metazoa; phylum Arthropoda; class Insecta; order Coleoptera; family Endomychidae; genus Endomychus; species Endomychus coccineus. The sequence goes on from OY294068.1 coordinate 113,652,800, forward strand.
TGCCTATTAGCAGAACCACTTCATAAAGTGTTCACAATAGTTGTGACCGAATTACCAATTCGTCTGCAATTGGGTCACATAAGGTTCCTCAATAACCAGATCTCGTTAATATGAAATAACTTCTGATCGTTAGCCACGATCACTATCACTCAGTGTTGTTATCAATATGCCAGAATGGTTGACATGTGAAATCGGGAACAATTTAACTGCACCAGCAGTAATTGTTACGAAAGACAGAACTGATGGATGTGGGTGACACCTTATAGGTTCCACAGAATAGATAGTTTCTGCGTATGTTAGGATGTATCAATTCTACTACTTTCAAAATGACTCACTGACAATCTGACCTCTATGGATATAATATACAATACCTAGCTTCTAATTCTCAGAAAAACTCTGCTGTTATGAATTAGTAAAAAGGAAGAAACTCAAACTTCTAGCAATCTTTGCAGTTCAAAAATAGTGTTTCAAGATTTGACTCGATTTTCAAGCCACTCGACTTGACTTGACTTAACAATCAGTCTAACATCAAGTACTCGAATATTCAAACATCTTGATGTAGTTGCGTGATAGACTTTAGTCTAGACTGAATATACTGTATAAATGACAAACCGTGTGGATCACACGTACTTAAAAAGTTTATATCGAAAAATTCTATCGTCTCTTTGTGATATAATATTTCATACATATTGTAACATTAAGGATTAATATATTGGTATCACGTTTATTTGTAATTTCCGTTATTGGAGTTTCATTGTTATTACGCCATCTTTATCCTTTTATTTATGAAGACCATACACAAAAGGTGTAGACAACTGTTATAGTTTTTAATCAAAACAGTAGGTATCCATCAAACTATTTCCTGATACCGAATCGCATTTTGAGGCTTTTGATCATCGTTTTACAAATGAATATTCGAATTCTTTCTTCATTTATCCACTTTCAATAAAATGAGAAACGAAATTTTAATATTCTAGAGGTATTGAAGAACTGTCAATTCTCAGAGTAGTGTCATTGTTGATACATGCTTTATAACATAGTAGAAATATGAAATCTTCTAGAAAAGGAATATAATAATATAAAAAGTCAAAGCCCAATCCAAGTATATATCTTTTCATATGACATAATTCCGGCCAATAAAAGCCATGCTTTAATGGATATCCACGGTTCGAGACACATGTAACTGCTCACAAATTTAATCTATAATCTGTTATAGTTGCAGCTCTTGAAAACGTCTTTTCAATTGGGGCGTAAGTCCTTTGACATTGAGTCTGAGTTAGGAAAAACGGTTCCATTTCATTTGAACCCACCCAAAATATCTTCAATATAAGAAATAACACAAGGTTATTGATTATAAAACGTTATCTTTTGAACTTCAAATCAAGCTTCTAGCTGTTTGAAAAAAATCGAAACAGCAGGAACAGGAAATCAAGTCGAGTGTTGTGGTGAATTTTTGAGGAACTTGATTTCAAGTTGAGTCGAGTAATTTCAATTTCAATTGTTGAATCATTCGGGAACATTTGTACCTCATAAATTTTTCATCTGCCTGTTTATTACTAATGATTGTGATGAAATACTGAACAAAATGATAAGATGTACATTGACATTATAATGACTGAAGATTTTCATCTGTGATGTGTGAAGAGAGATTCGAAAAGTAACTCAGAAAAAATATAGAACCTTCATTTTTTTTGACCTAGAAATGAATGTTTTGAAATAGAGAAGCATCGAGAGTTTCTACATTATAAATTCCCTATCGAACTGTCGTCTCGGTTTCTCAACTTTTTCGGCGCTAGAATGACGCAACATGAACCTTTTTTCAAAAATATGCATGTCCAAAATATATACACGCCATCCTTCTATTCTGGCCAATTTCAATACGGTTTGGAAGATCGTCAAAAGGAACATGTCCGGAAAATTTCATCACAATTAATACATTTTTCGACATTTATCTTGAAAAATCGCACATGTGACGTAAGAACTCGGAAACGTAAATTCGGATCACCAAAAACAAATAAACTAATAAATCATCTGCCTGTTTCTTACTAATGAAAACATTTGCGATGAAATACTGAACAAAATGATAAGATGTATATTTACATTATAATGATTGAATATTTTCATCTGTGTTCTGTGAAAAGTGATTTAAAAACTGACTCTGGATTATTATATATATATATATATATATATATATGAATAAATATGTATGCTTTCTTGATATTTTGGTTCGTAGATAGACTGAAAATAAAATTATAATTATTAATTAATAAACAATTATCGAAACGTCAAAGAGAATTTTTATTTTATTTTCAGTCTATCTACGAACCAAAATACCAAGAAAGCATACATTCATTCGAAATGGTTCAGGAATATGAATAAAAGAATATGAATATATATATATATATATATATATATATATATATATGATCCGAAGTAATTATTTCAATCGCTACTTCAACACCATAACTACATTACAAGTTCTCAAATAATGAAGAGAATATATACAGTGTTGTCAAAGTGACGGAGGAGTGAGATGCGTAGGAATATAAACATAATATACAATGGAAGACAGATCTACCGTAAAGAAGAGAGCTTCAATATACGCGAGATACAGCGCCTCCTCTTAAGCGCGCTGGCGAAAGCGCCAACTGAAATACCCGGAATATACAAAAAACGGTCACAAGTCATCCTCTTCAAATTTTGGCTCGTCACTCCATGTGTTATAAAAAGTCAGTTTACGTATGAATCGATAGGTCCTCCATATATGGGCGACCTACCACACCCGGGTGACCTATTACATGCAAAATGTCTATCATCGGAGGACTTAACCATCGTGGGATATATATATATATATATATATATATATATATACGGGAATTTCGGTCTGTAGTTGAGCAATCGAAAGAAAACTATTCCTTCTATACCAATATTTCGCGATAATTTATTGCTTCTTCGGGGTACTACAATGTTTACAAATTAGATGTGAATTATGTATTTCGGTTAATACTTACAGAAGTTCAGGTTAATTTTAAACTAGTCATTTTTACAAAAACCGTTTAGATTTTTCCTCTCCTCATTATGATCATTGGATTGAAGATTCTATTTTACAATTATGTCACCAAGCTAAATTTAAAATAAAGACGAATTACAATGAGATGAAAATAGACACATTTTGAAATTTGACATTTAACTTGTCAGGTTATAACGGTAAAAACATAGAGATCATATTAGCATAGAGGAGTGAAGCGGGTCGTAATGCCACGCAGGGTTCGAATGAAATTTCCTCTATTAGCGGCTCACACTCTTCTCGCTTCAATATAAGAGCACGCCGTCATCAATGTAAGCGGTTCTGGGAGGGTAAAAATACAAAGGAGTAGGTACCGCTAAGAAATTTGAACATGTCACGCACCGCTTATATACCTTAAACACAGGCTTTACTCCTCTATCTAATATATGATTTCTATGGGTAAAAATACACGTGCATATGGGACTAACAGCTGATTGTGGAGTAATGCGCAAAATCTGGATCTCTAAAACGTCACCACCATAGAGTGTGACTCGGTTGAATCGACTATTCCTTATTAGGAATAAGAATCACTGAACATTCAACTATATTTTTGTGGTTTTAATCAACTGTCAATAAAAAGGAATATATTATATTCAAATTGTCTTTGTCTGTTTTCTTATTTAAAACTGAAGGTTCCTTGTTAATGTGGTACATTTCTAAAAACAATCTTTTCTTGTAATTACTTTCTTCATCCAGGATCATGATTTCTGTTTCATCAAATTTATGATTTTCCTCTCTACAGTGCTTAGCTGCGGCGCATGTTTTAGTCTTTATTTTGAAATCACTTCTATGTTGTGTCATTCTTAATTTCAGTAATTGAGATGTTTGTCCTACATAAACCTTTTCACAATCTTGACATGGTACTTCGTAAATTATATTCTACTCCAACAGCTTTGGGGTTTTGTCTTTAAGTTTAGTGAGAATTGAATTGATTGTGAGAAGATTTTTTCTTGCAATTTTAATCTCTTCTGGCATGAATATCTAGATGAGATTGTCTGTTAAGCCATATTTATTGATTTGAACATCATTGTCATTATTGTTATCACTATTTTCCATAATATTTTGTGCTGAAAATTAATTTTTTTAATAACATGGGTGGATATGAATTCTCTACTAGAGTACTGAAAAGTTTTTTAAAATTTTTTTCCTTACGGGAAGGATGTGAGATTTTCATCATCTATTTTTTAAAGCTATTACCAAGTTGATTTTAATTTTATTTGGTTGATGTGAGTAGTAATGTAAATACCGTCCCGAGCTTGTTGGTTTTTGATATCAGTCTACTATTATCTGATTACTGTCAGTTCTGATCAATCTGGTGTCTAAGAAGGGTGTTATGATTGCACACTTCTCCTTATATGGATATGTAGTACATTATATGTGTTTATTAAAATATTACGTTCGATGGTTTATATATATATCAGTGTTAACCATGTAACAGGTCAATATTCATCAGATCTTAGAATAAGCTATTGTCTATTCATTTCATGCTTGAAATTAAATCTTCAAAAACGTATTTGTCAAAAGGCATTTCGTAATTGGCGCAGTCGGTAGGATTGCAACACGGTTTACAATCAAGAAAAAAGGTTTTATTTCTATAATTTGGTTGCAACAAGAATCAAAAATTAAAAATTCCTACGTCAAAGTGCACAAGACATCGTCCACATCAACGTAGTGTTTCAAGCAAAACGACAAGGGAACATTGTCAACCGGGCCGAGAACACAATCGTCAAAGCCGCAGGAGTCCAGGACAGCATCGTCGAAGCTTCTATATAACTAAGAACCCCAAAGAATGAAAGCAACATTAATGATACTGTAAGCAATCTCATTTTCCTATATATATATCCAATTCTCAATCGGATTCCGATCTAGATACCTTTTTTCCACCAGAAAATAAAAATCGTAGTAGAAGCCCTATTGCTAGAGCACGTTCAAATTTTAATAATTCTATTGCTAATAATAATATTAATATAATGGAATTACAATCTTTCCACTTAAATGCTATTTCCAACTATGATGGGAACAAAGCTACTTTAGCCATTTTTATTTCATCTTGTGAATGTTTATTTTCAACGTTTGCTGATCGAGCAAATCCACATAATCCTAAAAATGAATGGTTGTTAAGATCGATCATTTCAAAGTTAGAAGGCAGAGCTAAAATTTTAATAGGTAGTCGAGAGGATGCCACTAACTGGCCTAGAATTAAAGAATTTTTTTGCAATATTTCTCTGATCAAAGAAACGAAGATTGTCTTGTTAGAGATTTAATGTGTATGAAACCGGAAATTAGAGAGTCACCTCACCAATTTGGCACTAGAATACAGGATGTACGTAGTTTACTTCATACTAAAGTTAGGTTAACAGTTGCAGATGAAAATGAATGTTTAGTGAAAATCAAAGTATATGACAGTTTAGCATTATAAACATATTTGCACGGACTATCAGGACAGAAAGGTCTTGCCGTTAGATTACAAAAACCCTCTAATCTTGAAGAAGTAATGAGTTTAGTAATGGAAGAGGAAAATTTCATGTATGCCGATGAACATTTTAGATCAAATTCAAATACTTCATTCAAAGCTACAAATAAACCAGAAACATTTAAAACTAATTATATCCCACATGCAAACAATTTGTTTACTTCACAATTTAATTATAATAACGCCCGAATTCCGAGATTTGATCAACAAAACGCTAAAAATTATCAACCACCTATGCATACGCCAAGATTCAACCAACCATATCAAGGGAATACCTTCAACTCAAACTCTAAACAAAATTTCTCAATAAAAAGTAATTTCCCAGTAAAACCTAATTTTCAAATGCCGAGTACAAGTGGAACTAACAATAATTATTATAAGCCCACGCATATGGACACATCCTCACGTAATATGACTAGAATAACGCAAAATAATAGAGTGCAACAATATCCCCCGAATAAGAATTTTATATCTGAAGAACTATTTTATCACGAAGTCGAAAATGATCCTGAACAAGAGGAATAACATGAAACTAATCATGAAATATTTGATGATAACTATTTACCCACTGACGAGTTAGTACAAGACGAAAATTTTACTTTGGACCTCAATTTAGGAGAATAACCCTAGTAGAGCTTAACTATGATGAAAATCCCAAATTACCATATATAGTTATACCAGGTGTGAATTTTAAATTTATGATAGACACAGGCTCTATGAAATTACTAATCAATCCAGATGTAGTCAACCTATTTTATAGAAAATTCATCAGACAGGAACCTTTCAAGATTCAATCTGTTCATCAAACAAGTTATCATGATATCATTGTAAAAATTTCACTCCCAAAAGTATTTAACGTCACCGGGGCTGGTTAAAAATTTTATGTATTCAACGTTAATCTTCAATACCAAGGCCTAATGGGTTTAGATCTATTATGAACATTGAAAGCAACCGTAGATTTCCATAAAAAATTATTAATAACTCAGAATGCACAGATTCCCCTTCATTTACCTGACACAACTACAAAAAATCTAAAATTTCAAAATTATCAAATTGAAATAGAGCCGCGTACACAAAAAATAATCAAACTCCCTGCAAAATCCAATCAAAACTTTGGAATATTTAATAAAATCACATTTCAGGACGGAGTAGAGTCATCTAATGCTTTAGTAAAAATCCTAAACGGCATTGCAACTACTTCCGTAATTAATTCAAAAGATGAATCAGTCAAAATTATGATAAATACACCTCTAGATATAGAAAATTTCGATAACAACTTCAATCATTCTGAAACTTATAATGACACAATTTCTCAAGAAATTAATGACAAATTGATCAATAATTTAAAAAATGTACTTTTGGACCTTATGAACATAGAAGAACAAGTTTCTGTTAAAAACTTATGCCGAGAATATAAAGATATATTCTTGTGCGAAGGAATACCCCTCACATTTACCAATCAAGTGAAGCACAACATACGTTTAGGAGACAAAGATCCTATCTTCATCAAATCATATAGATTAATTACCTCAGGTACATCAACAAGAAGTACGGAAACAAGTAGACCAATTATTACAACAAGGCATTATCCAACCCTCATCATCCCCTTGGTCTTCACCCGTTTTAATCGTACCCAAAAAACTTAACGCTAGCGGCATACGCAAATGGCGCATGATAATCGATTACAGACGCTTAAACGAACGCACTGTAGAGGACAAATATCCTTTGCCAAATATTACAGACATACTTGACTAGTTAGGGAAAAGCCAATACTCTACCACTTTAAATTTAGCTTCCGGGTACCACCAAGTAGAAATGGATTCAAAAGATCGCGAAACAACGGCATTCAGTACTGAAGGCGGACATTATGAATATAAAAGAATACCATTTGGCCTTGAAAACGCGCCCGCCACATTCCAAAGAATCATGGACAATATTCTTAGAGGTATTCAAAACGAACAATGCTTTGTTTACCTAGACGACATAATTATATTTTCAACATCTTTACAGGAACACATAGAACGCTCAAGATCAGTGTTCAATAGACTCAGACAGGCAAATTTAAAAATACAATTAGACAAATGTGAATTCCTCCGGAAGGAAGTTAGCTATTTAGGACATATCATCACAGCTGATTAAAGCTATTTCACAATACCCAATACCGAAAACACGAAAAGAAATTAAAGGTTTCCTAGGACTTGTAGGTTACTATAGGAAATTTATTAAAGATTTCGCTAAATTAACAAAGCCTATGACCAAATGTCTGAAGAAAGATGCAGATATCAAACATACACCCGAATTCCTAAAAAGTTTTGACAAATGTAAACACATACATGGGATCATTAGATCCCATTTTACAATAGCCAGATTTCGAGAAACCCTTCATATTAACAACAGACGCGTCGTATGTAGCAATTGGTTCTGTCTTATCACAAGGCACTGTGAGAAAAGATGAACCGATTAGTTTTGCATCTCGCACCCTAAATGACAGCGAACAAAAATATTCCACCATTGAGAAAGAGTTATTGGCTATAGTCAAATATTTCAGACCGTATTTATTCGGAAGAACTTTCTATATTTACACAGACCATCGTCCATTGGTATGGCTAATGAAACTTAAGGAACCTAATTCTAAACTTGTTAGATGGAGACTTAAACTCGAAAAGTTCGACTATAAAATAATATACAAAAAGGGCAAGCATAACACGAACGCTGACGCACTATCACGCATACAAATAAATACTTTGACAGATAATCTTGACTTATTATCAATGTTACCTAATATAAACGAAACTGAAGAACGTTTAGAAGAAGTAAAAATACCTACTACACAGGAAGTCGAAGAAAATCTACAAACACCGTTCACTATTAGCGATCCCCCATTAGAAATAGATAATTTAATCGATAGTATTCATTCAAATGTTAATGAAGAACCTAAGACAGCAATTCCTATATCTGAAGATGCGATAGAATCAAAACCTAACCAATATTATATTATTACTGTGAACATGAATCCCAAACCAGTGAAACGAATTAACTATGACAAACAACGGAAATATGTAGTACAAATGTCTAAAGAAAATAATGAACATGAAATTAATCAATTCCTGAAAGAATATACAACAAATGACCAAAAGTATTATTTCAACTTCGACAAACGGAAAATGTATAAAGACTTGAGTGCTATTTATATAAAATTATGCAATAATAATGGACCCAAAATTATAAGTTGTACACAACATAGAACACCAGTAGTTCATGCTGAAGATATTGTCGAAATAATACGGAATCATGAAGGTAAAACCAATCATAGAGGTATTACCGAAAAAATGAAACAAATTTCAAACAAATACTTTATCCCGAATATTAAAGAACATGTAACTAATTTTATTAATCAATGCGAAAGATGCCAGAAAGCCAAATATGATGGCGCCCCTCCAAATATTCCTATAGCATTAACTGAGACACCCAGAAGATCATTCCAAATAACTCATATAGATATATTTACCGTAGAGAATCAAAATTATTTCACTATAGTAGATGCATTCACAAAATTAGGACAAGCTATCCGAATAACATCTAAATGTTCAATTGAAATGGTAAACGCCCTCACTACATATTTTCAATTTTATGGCGTTCCTGAAATGATAGTAACTGATAACGAATTCAATGATGAATCTGTAAAACAACTACTACATTTACATAAAATAAACACTAATTTCACTACACCAAGAAACCCAGCTTCTAATGGCATTGTAGGAAGATTTCATTACAGTATCTTAGAACATATACGAATATTAAAACAAGAACATGTAAACACAAACATTCAGACCCTGATGAAATACGCAATTATTGGTTACAATAACACCATACATTCCGCTACTAATTTTACACCTTTAGAACTAACGTTAGGACATGCTCAGAATAGAGACATTTATGATTTGGATGATCAAATATAATTATTACAAGAATATGTAGATACGCACAAAGCAAAATTAGCAATAACATATGAGAAAGTCAAGGAAAAAATTGACGAACAAAAATTGCGAGTATACGAAAAACAAAACAAAAATACTTCAACCAGCGCTTTTGAAGACACAAAACAAATACAAATACAAAAGTAGATAATCGAAATAAAACTTCACCAAAATTCGATGGACCTTTTGATTCAGTCAAAATTGATAACAATAATGTAGCTAAGATACGCAAAGATAAAAAAGTGAAACGAATTCATTTGAGGTATCTAAAACGACCCCTTAATGTTGCAGATGGCTCACCATCTCGACGGAAAACGCGATCTCAAGCCAAGAGATTACAACAACAAAAATAACAAATAACCCTGGTTTACTCCCTATTGAACTTGGTAATATGCAAAACACAATAGATTACTGGAACCTGATACGAATATTCGATATGAAACCCCTAGCAGAAAATTTTAATTATCTATGTCACCAATCAATTAAAATTGAAAATCATTTAAAACAAATAGGAAACGGTGATTCATACCGATCGAAAATAATCAATTATCAAAATCTACTAGATTACCAACTGTCCGAGATATATAAAATTCTAAAGCAAATAATACCACCCCAAGATTTTAATCGTAAGAAAAGAGGATTATTAAACGGTATAGGCTCAATTTTCAAGGCAATAACTGGAAACTTAGATCAGGAAGATGCTGCAAGATATGATTCTGCCATCACACAATTAGTGAATTCACAAAATGATCTGAAATCATTGCTCAATGAACAAATAACCATAATAACAAATGCTATTTCCAAATTCAACGAAACAACTAATAGAATTGTAAATAAACAAAACCAATTAAATATTCGAATTCAAAAAATAATTGAACTTGTCGAACAAGAACAGCCACAATCAGATAAACTAGAAGATGCTCTAATATTTCAAATGTTGATAGTTCAAATAATAACATCTGCAGATGCAAATAAAACTATTCTAGAGACTTCAGTTAATGCAATCACATTTGCAAAGTTAGGTACTCTGCACCCGTCAATATTAGAAACCGAAGACCTATTTAATCAACTAACTGAAATCTCAATGATTCAGCCTAAAGTGTAGTTTCCTAAAGAAAATTACTAAACGCAATATTCAGTTATACGAAAACATTGCAGTAATTGAAAGTTATTGCAAGGGAAAACAACTAGTATTTATAATCGAGATTCCGATTGTAGAGTCAATTCCTTACAACTATTACCACCTCTATTCCATACCAATAAAGACTTCTATCAACTACCAAACTATCATTCCCCAAAATAAATACCTAGCCATAAATGAGATCTACTACAGTTTATCTAACAATGAATGTAAAGAAATTACGCCCTCAGAGTTCTTATGTCCAGCTCAGAACGTACATCAAATAAATGAAGAAAGCCCGTGTGAAGTTCAACTAGCCCAATTCACCAAAAACTACGAAAATTGCAAACGAAGTGAAGTAACAATTCGTCAAGAGAAATTTCAGAAGATAAAAAGTGACCAATGGTGAGCAATATTTCCACAAGAAACCACAGTAAACAGTCAGTGCAAAGGACAACGAGATATCACGGCGTTACTAGGAAATTACATACTGAAAATTCCAGAAGGTGTCAGGTTCAAGTTAACGTACAAATTCTGAAAACCTACCAAAATTCAATTAAACCTATAGGACACCTGCAAATACCGAATACCGAAATTGACCAATCTCCGTTTCATCATGAGCATATCGAATTATCACCTATACAACTGGAACCAATAAACTTGGATGAACAACAACCTCTTACACATCAATTGGAAAATTCCAAGAACGAGCTAACAAATTTGCAAATACCGCAGTTCCACACTTCAACGAGTATATGGACAGTTATACTACACGTCATTCTAATCTTTATTATCATAACAATTATATGGAAGCAAGTCGTAATTCGAATAAAGAAAACGAAGATCCAAGCTACGAACAATGAACTTCCGCTAGAAGAGATCAACATGAAAAATTAATCATCCATAATTTGTCAACTTGCATGGAGGTGATATGATTGCACACTTCTCCTTATATGGATATGTAGAACATTATATGTGTTTATTAAAATATCACGTTCGATAGTTTATATATATATATATATATATATATATATATATATATATATATATATATATATATATATATATATATATATATATATATTCATTAGATCTTAGAATAAGCTATTGTCTATTCAATTCATGCTTGGAATAAAATTTTTAAAAACAATATATATATATATCAGTGTTAACCATGTAACAGGTCAATATTCATTAGATCTTAGAATAAGCTATTGTCTATTTAATTCATGCTTGGAATAAAATTTTTAAAAACGTATTTGTCAAAAGGCATTTCGTAATTAGGGGACGCTCCGATTCGTTTCCTGGTCTACAGTGAATTGAATGTCTTGGTTAAAATTATTCAAGACCATCAAAGTAATATCAACCTCTTCCTCCGGGACCGCACATACAGTATCATCCACATATTTTCTAATGAATGGTATTTAAAATTGTATTTTCGTGAGACAACTATCTGGTAATAAATTCATCAACATCCTTGCTATTATGGGACTCAAATTTGATCCCATAGGACAACCAAGAATCTGACTGTAAAGAACATCATTGAAACTGGAACAACTAGTGTTTAAAATTAATTTTATACCGTCAAGGAATTCCTCTAGAGGTATACTGCCATTTGACTTTATATTGTCCCAATTATTTTGAATTACTGTGATTATTAAATCCAATGGAATATTGCTATATAATGAAACTACATCAAAACTAACTAATACGTAGTTAGATGGTAATTGAAAATTATTAAACAAAGTTGCTGCTTCGAATGAATTCTTTACAAAGTATCTATTATCATTGTTCACTGACATGGTTAGTACCTTGCAAAATATTTAGATAGGTTGGATGGTGGAGTGTTCATTGACGAGACTATTCGTCTTAGTGTTAATTGTGGTTGTAGAGGATGGAGCTCAAAGTCAGAATTCAGAAAATCTAATTCCATATCTCTTAAGTTACATACAAGAAATTGAAGCCAATTAAGCAAAGAAACTTTGAACTTGTCTATACTTAACCAAAACAATTCTCAGTCAGTGCCATTGAAATATATAAGAACGGGAATGCTGTCATTGCATAAGAACTGCCAAGTAACTTTAGATGAATGTGCGTGAATAGTTGATCTATGGTAGGGCATCGAGTCGCATCGTGTTCATCAATGATCTACTATCCTTCCGGAGGTTTATATTTACAAAATTATGAAAATCTAACCGGACCAAAGTGGTGTAATTGGTAAACACCCTGGACTAGAAATCCAGAAATGTGGGTTCGAATCCCGCCTATAGTTGAATCTTTCACGTTTATTCATCTTTATAATCCTATGTTGAATTATCTAGGTTATCTCCATAATTTATAAAATTTAATTTCATATCTCTTGAGTTACATATACGAAATTGTGGCCAATTAGGCAAAGGAACTTCAAACTTGTTTACACTCATCCAGAACAATTGTCAGTCAGTTCTATTGAAATATATAATAACTGGGATGCTCGACTAAGAACTGTCAAGTAACTGCCAACCATGGCAATACTTCATCCTACAATCCTTACTTCAAAAACGACTGAACATTAGATAAATGTGCGTGAATAGTTGGTCCATGGTAAAGCATCGAGTCGCATTGTGTTCATCAATGATCTACTATCCTTTCAGAGGTTTATACCAGGATATCAAAAATTATCTTTGTCAAGGGTGGTTTGTGGAATCTAAGACGTGTGTCTTACTTTACGTGCGAATTTTCGCAATTTTGTACGAATATTGTAACACTCAGAAGTCTTTAGCGCTTCGGACTCCGGGATGAAATCATTTTGACATATGCCTAGAGGAGCTCGCTGCGCGTAAGTTAGAGTTTATACATTTTACCTCGGTCTCGCTAATTTGGGGCTGTTTCTTGTCCCGTGCGACCGGCGCCAGTTGTAATGAAGTGTTTTTGACTATGGGCCGCTAGCTTTCATCCGCTTCGTGTATATTTCAGTCGCGAGGAAATACAATTTGGTACGTCGCACGTAAGACGCGCGTAGCTGAGATCTGAGAATAGATCAAACTGTTTTAATCGAATTTTCCTATTTAATGGACATTTATCAGAAAAAGAAGGGCCGTCGACACGGGTCGATACTAAATCTAACTACATGGAGCGAAAACGGCACGCGAAAAGTCGTCGTAAAGCCGTATTAGGTACAACCAGTTTGCACTCTTCTATCTCGCGTGCTACGGGGTTCTCACGTGAACGTCATTCGATTTACGGAAAATTAACTATTTCAAAACAGTTTTTGACCCGGATTGTGGCTATCACGACCTCTAAAAAGGTTCAAAGTTCTAATAACTATTTCATATTTTGTAGTTCATTATTGTTTAACAACTAAAATAAATAGGTAAGAAATTTGTAGGTTATCGATGATGTCAGTGTGACAGTGACATAATTATTTCAAACATAAAGTAAGACACACGTTTTAGATTCCACAACAACCCTTGACCAAGATAATTTTTGATATCCCTGTATTTACAAAAATATAAAAATCTAACGGGACCAAAGTGGTGTAATTGGTACACACCCTGGACTAGATATCCAGAAATGTGGGTTCGAATTCCGCCTATGGTTGAATCTTCTACGTTTATTCATCTTTATAATCTTATGTTAGATTATCTAAGTGATCTTCATAATTCAGAAAATTTAATTCCATATCTCTTAAGTTACATACAAGAAATTGTGGCCAATTAGGCAAAGAAACTCTAAACTTGTTTATACTTAATCAGAAAAATTCTCAGTCAGTTCTATTGAAATATATAAGAACCGGGATGCTGTCATTGAATAAGAACTGTCAAGTAACTGCCAACCATAGCAGTACTTTAACCTACAATCCTCACTCCAAAAACGGGTGAACTTTAGATGAATGTGCTTGAATAGTTGATCTATGGTAGAACATCGAGTCGCATTGTGTCCATCAATGATCTACTATCCTTTCAGAGGTTCATATTTACAAAAATATAAAAATCTAACGGGACCGGAGTGGTATGATTGGTTAACACCCTGGACTAGGAATCCAGAAATGTGGGTTCGAATCCCGCCTATGGTTGAATCTTCTACGTTTATCCATCTTTATAATCCTATGTTGAATTATATAAGCGCTTGCTCAGAAATATGAATCATGGTCTCCTATTTCCATTCCTGTAATCAATTCTCACCTGTTGATAACAGGATATTCGGATCATTTATAATTTTTTAATAACTCATTGTGACCTTTTTTCACATGACATATTTATTTCAGCAAGCGATTTCTGTTTTTCCAAGGTGTTAATTATATTTCAACTTCTGAACGTATCCGTGCCTCCATCAGAAATGTTTTCCTAAGTATCAATCAATAACTTCTAGATTGAGTCTTTGCTTAATGAAATTAGAATCTAATTTACTAATTGCATAAAAAGGAGTACCTGCAGATTGAAACCAGTTAATAACATATTGATTGAAATAGCGTTTCCAATTACAAGTTAAATTAATGCTAAAATGGCGGCCCTCAGTTTCATACCTTTGCTGTAGGAAATTTGTTCTATGATGTTGAAATTGAATAATGTTACATCCATCACCAGTCGTTGGGTACTCGATTTTTCATGTTTCACGATATATGGCATCTCACCCTTTCAATACAGTTAGCAAATATGTATTGATATATTAACAATATTGGAGGAGAACTCAACAAACCATTCTTAAAATTAGAATGATTCTATGAATAAACCAACATTGAATGAGGGAATTCACAAAACTCATAAAATATCAATCTTCAAACGCTGTGACTATGATCGACTCTATCGTGTAGAAGGAGGGTGAATTATTCCTATAATCTTCATGAAAGTCTATTCATTCTAATATGTGAAATGAAGAAACTATTTATCGAAGGAGGGGATCGGATATTATTGATAACATGTTCTGCAAATGTGACACCTAGTTTTTCTCAATTGAACTCAAACCCAAATAATCTTTGGGTCTGTTTCAAAATAGTCTACAAGTTTGATTTATATACGAGGCACTGCTTCTCGACCAAAGCTACTATTAAATAAGTTTCACCAATGTTCACGAATATACTCTCGATATTCGATATCATCAACCAGCTTGAGTTACTCGGTATCTTTTCGGGATCCTTCCATTCGCAATAGCGTATCATACGTTCATTTTAGAAGATGAGACGAAATTTTCAAAATTAGCAGCGACGCGAAATGCTCTACATAGAATAGCAGTTTGGACGTACATTCCTGATTGAATCCAACGAACATTCAAGATTTATTATATCCAAAAAGTTTCACATTTGCAGCAACATTGAACCAATAATGGCTCAGCCTTTCCTTCAAGACATAGTTCAGTATTTCAAATATCACTAATAAGGACATAGAATTTTATTGACGGGAAGAATTCCTGTATTCATTTATCAATCCTAGGTGTGAGATGAACAAGAGGATAGTCCTCGGAGGGGTTTCCTCAATTCTGACCATGATCGGTCAAATTCCCGACATGTACACATTAATGTTGACGATGGCTGGCCAGATGCTTAGTACGTGGTCCGCCATCTCGTTCTGTTCATCTTCCTCGCATGAAGTGGATTATGCACTAGACTCATGGTGTGCACGTGTTTTCTCAGTAGACATTTCCACGTAGGGGTTGCTGTTAGCTATTCCGAGACAGTCTCGAGTAATATAAGGCTGCTTTTATACTTGGTGTGTTCATCACTTCTTTGGGCTGTGAAATGAAGTTTTATATCATCGTTGCTTGAGTGATTTCAACGAGGATTACTTCGAGACCTGTGCGTGTTGGTGCAATAATTCATCCATCTTTGAGATTTCACTTGGCATATCTTCTCTTATATCTTGTCCCTTTACCCAACTCAGTTTAATGTTGTCGGGGTTTGTTTCTTGATGGCTCCGGTTGCTTTTGGTTTCTAATGATATTTCGCAGATGATCTGGTGACTACTCATTGCTAATGTTGCTGGTGTTTTGCCCGTGCGGATTTCAATGTCTCTACTGCTCATTTTGCGATTAAGAATGCAATGTTCCCAATGGATGATAGCAAAGATTCCTGAGGAGAAGAGAAAATAATTATAAAATGTAACAAAAAGAAATAATTGACATTATTATTAGGGAAGTATCATTTGAAACTCTTTTTTTCATCATATGGTTCGAGTGTTACCCAAGATTCGATGATTTCTAATAATAGTAATAATAAATTCGTATAATCCCAAGTTTTGAGTGAGTTTGAACATTTATTTTCTACGGACAACTCGAATTATCCCTGATATAACAATTATTATCGGAAGTATCCGTCGAATATTTCATGATCATTATACTAATCACTGCAGCACACGATCTGAGAAAATCGCTGAGTATTCCAATCTTCTGACACATGTGCCTATTTTCAATATTCGTTATTTCTGAGATTCTATTTCCGCATCTCAACTAAGAACATTGTATCTGATGATACACAACAGATGCTTCTATTTTAAAGAATTTTCTGCAAGGATAGCTTTCGAACATTTATCAATTTCTATAGTTATTGTGTGTGGACAAAAACTTATCTATATTACATACACAATAATATTAACCCGAATAAAATAACTAGTGAAAGTTTCATTTTTACTAATTCAATATATTAAATTAATGTGTAGCTTCTCCAAACAGATGTTGTATACTAACTTACAACAAAAATATTAATCTAATATAACAACAATAATGATAATCTTAGAATAAATGGTTAGTGGAATTTTACGTAGATATTAAAGAATAAATCAACTGGTAGCAAACGAAAGTATATACAGTATCGGAAACAATTATTTTGGGGTATAGACAGAAATCTACACGAGCAACAAGGAACGCAATGATATGATAATACCACATAAACAAGAGAGACGCACTGCTGTGCGCCCCTCCTCTTACCCCACCCGACGCGTTGACTGACCACGTGGCAATGCGACACAGCGACTCGCACATTCTCCCGACTGCTCCTCGTATACTACTGACGTCCTATGTTCTGAGCTGACCGCCCTGACTCTAGCGAGTCGAGGAGAAATTGTAATACACTCTCAACATATAGCAAGCTATTTTTTACACTCTCATGAAACCACCATACCCAAGATAAATACTTTCCAATACTGTGTTTCTCTGATGATACACAACAGATGTTTCTATTTTAAAGATTTTTTCTGGGAGGACCGCTTTCAAACATCTTTTGATTTCCATAGTTATTGTGTGTAGACAAAAACTTATCTATATTACTTACACAATAATATTAACTCGGATAAAATAACTAGTGAAAGTTTGATTTTTACTAATTCAGTATATTAAATTGATGTGAGTAATTTCGCTAACAACGTAGCTTCTCCAAACAGATATTGTATACTAACTTACAACAAAAATATTGAACTAATATAGTAACAATAACGATAATCTTAGAATAAATGGTTAGTGAAATTTTATCTAGATATTAAAGAACAAACTGGTAGCAAACGAAAGTCTAATTGAACAAATTCAACAGGGAAGAATTATTAAGCAATGATTGATCATTCTGCTGATGGATATCGGAATTCTTATACTTATTTATCTATCGAAAGTTAATGTATTACTGTATTACTTCTATTGATTAGAGTTATGGTTTTCCATAAAATAAATGTTCTGCAACGGTTGAACCACTTTCAGTATCAGTAAAACTACGCCTAGGTCATTTCTGTCTGAGCAATGTATATCTTAGGGTAAGGCCCATACGCCAGCTTAATAAACCCACAGTTTTCTCTATCTGATAATTCATCTATGTTATATTTGATGAACTAAACTAAGTCATTCCACGTCAGAACAACAACGCTCAATGGGTCAACATCTCCGATTTCGTTCAAATTTTGGGGATAGGTTCTCATTAACAAAAAAAATTAGATCCTGAAAATTTCAGGTCGATAGGAACTGAAATTTTGGATATATCGGCCAATAAAAATATCTAGCCAATTTTAACGTCAAAAAATTCAAAATCAAATTTCTTCGGTAAAAATGAACTTTTAGGAACAAAAAATATTTGGAAAAGTCCAAACTGATAGGAAATTTTTCCAGGAATCCGATTAAATCAGAATATCTAGCGTATTTAGCTGACGCATGCGCAAAAAACCCGAAAACCTCAAAAATGTCACTTTTTCTTCAAAAATTCATAACTCAGCTGCTGCCACTTCGATTTTTACAAAATTTCCAGGGAAGGTAGCTAAAGCCATGTACTTTCATGTAAGATCTGCGGATCCATGCTCTTCATATGGAAATTTTCGTCGAAAGACCGAAAATACGGAGATTTGATATTTTTAATTTTTTTCGTTATATTTTGGTACGATGAGCATTGGACAATCCGTTCTGTGCATGCGCTTGTACTTGAAATAAGTAACCATGTAAATCTTCTGATTCGTCAAACAAAAATTTACATATCCAAGAGGTAATTAATTTCCCATTCATCAGAATAACGTAAAAGAAACGAAAGTATAATAACTAATTTCTTTGAAATTATTATAAGTATATCACTTTCTTGTATACCAAATGTAGATTGAAATTGAAAATTTCCTTATATGTAATTATATTGAATAATATAATTGATGACACCATATACATTTTCGTTTATAATCCATTTTCAAGAATATCCATGAAAATACAAATCTCTTTGTTTTCTCACAGAAGATTTGAAGCACGACAATGCAATGGTGCAAACTTTCATTAAATACGTGATTGATTATCAAAAATCGTTTTCCAAAAATTACTCAACTTGAATTTTTCACGGATGGATGTGCTGGGCAATATAAAAACTGTGAGAATTTCTTACGTTTGACTCGTCAAAAAAAAAACCATGGTCTGACAGGGAATTAGAACTTTTTTGCCACATCGCATGGTAAATCTGCTTGTGATGATATTGGTGGCAGTTTAAAAAGACAAGCAGCGAGAGGAAGCTTGCGACGTTCGAAGACGAATCAAATCTTCACAGCAAGAGATTTGTATGATTTCTGTAAAAATGATATGAAATCAATTCTATTGAACAATAGAAAAAATCGAAGTGGCAGCAGCTGAGTTATGAATTTTTAAAGAAAAAGTGACATTTTTGAGCTTTTCGAGTTTTTTGCGCATGCGTCAGCTAAATACGCTAGATGTTCTGATTTAATCGGATTCCTGGGAAAATTTCCTATCAATTTGGGCTTTCCCAAATATTTTAGGTCCTAAAAATTCATTTTTAACGAAGAAATTTTATTTTGAAATTTTTCACGTTAAAATTGGCTAAATTTTTTTATTGCCCGATATATCAAAAATTTCATCTCCTATCGACCTGATATTTTCAGGATCTTATTTTTTCGGTAATGAGAACCTATCCCCAAAATTTGAACGAAATCTGAGATGTTGACCGATTGAGCGTTGCTGTTCTGACGTGGAATGACTCGTAAATTATTATGCGATTTATACTCTACGTGAATTCATGAATAACCAAGAAAATTTGAATGTTTGGTAGGTAATACCAATAAAAGGCTAGTTTTGTTTCATGGTAGGGAATACTGAGTTAACAGTTCTTACATGGGATCTGAACTATTATATTCTGAAGTAATCATTATTTCAATGATATTCAACTCTTCATTGAAATTATCATTTGACATGGTTACGTTGAGTAGTATGTGTATGGAACCATTATAGCTACTATTTTATGTTAAGGTGGATGGTTTGAAATATTGTCAGATCATAAAAGATGGGTTTACGAAGTAAATAGAATAGAAAACTAGTCTCTTTTTTTATATTAATTAAATTAGTGAAAATCTGACTTTTAACATTCTGTTTGATTTCATAATGGATATTTATCAAGTGCGCACAGCCTCTATTTATTTCATTTTAGTTAAGTAGTTTCTAAATTCTTATCTAGGTACCTAGGCGATTTTTCATATATACTATTTTCACAAAAAACATGCTAGAACATATGAATAAGTCGTGAAATAATGATATTATTAGACTAGTAACTCACTCATTTCTGAAACATAAGAATGACAATTTTACTCTTAACCTATCTTGAGGAAAATGTTGATCCGTGAACTTCACCAAATTCTTTGAGTTAACCTCAATATCTTTGTAGGGAATGTTAGATTCTTCAGAAATACTCGATTCATCATAGTCAATTGGTCAATACTTTCGTATTCACTCCGCATTTGAGAATAGCATTCATTTTGTTGTCATCGCGAATCGTGAAAACTTGTCGTTTAACGTTCAAGAAGTTGGAGATGATCACCGAACAGTACCTACTGACTTTATTCCAATCAGGTACTCAACGCTGAATCTACTATCATAATATTGTAGGATTGATTCATTTCCCGAACCAATCCAAACACAGGACAAAGCAGATGATCTGTAGATCACACTTGAATTATTGCTGAATGTCATAAACGTTACTGCCAGCAAATAAAAAAAACATTACTTTTGCTTATCGCAAGAACGGGTGAAGATCTGAATCTGATAAAACGCCAGTCCATGCGATTTCGAAAACTAGCCTACAGGAATATAGTAGTAAATTTGAAGCGGACATGGATGACTCCTCCGGAAAATGAGTTTATGTTTCATCTCGTTTGCCCGGTTGTACGGTTTGTAGCCTGAGATGTTGAATTCATGACATCTTGAATGTTCAATATGAATATGCTCATGTGTTCATCAAAAAACAACATATGTACATATCTCAGATAAATGAATCTACACAATATTGTATGCGTAAGCTTACGTAACCATTTTTCTTAATTTGAAAGAAAAACTGGACATGCTAAGAATTCCTATACTGAGGAGTACAATTTGTCACCTACAAGACCAGAGGATAGAAATTTTGATTGTGATCATTAACCATTCTATAATCATGAGTTTAGATATTTACGCTATTACGATTTTCGATAATATTATGAGTGTAGGGTAGTATCATTCTTCCTCCATCTGGAACCAGACCAAACTCATAGTGTACAGTCAGAATTATTTCAGGTTGGCCAGTTGGAAAAGCTATTTTGGGCCCTCCAATTAACGTGAAAATTGCTAAAAAGAAGGTGGGAAATAAAGGGAAAAAGAGAAAAGGAAAAAAGAAGAAAGGAAAAAAGAAGAAGGAAAAGGGGAGTAAAGGCAAAAAAAAAGGAAAGAAATAAGAATTTTATCATTATTTTACTTTCAAAAGCATATACAATACTGGTAATTCTGTAATGTACTTATCATTAAATGATTGGATAATTCAGTGTTTCCTTGAGTCATGTCTAAGAAGATTAAGATGTGACATCAAATAACATCTCATAGACAGATCATTTGTAAAATTTCATATGACATCGATTATACTCTAGTATATTCCTTGCATTACGAACACTAGGATTGCATGTCTATAATGAATTCTTGAATTCAAATTATCATTATTAATTATGAACCATGGATAATATTTGAAGATGGTTAAGATGTATCAATCGATATTGAATGATCACGAGGTATATATATGAATAAAGAGAGTAGTAAAAATATTTATCGACTAAGAATTAGATCGGGTCATTAATTATTATACCAATGATCTCGTGAATGATGTAAACAAACTAGCAAGGAGTATACGGCTGTTTCTATGTAGCTGGGTCTTGAGCAAGTCCGGAGCAAGACATTTTGGTCCCGCCGTTTCGGTCCCGTTGTTTTGGTCCTGACCCAATTAGGTCCCAGCTGTTTCGGTCCTGACCGCTTTGGTCTCGTGATCGTGGTATGCTATATTGATAATTTAGGTGAGGATAGTAAACTGTGAACACAGTTTTTGATTGTCATATTTTTGTTTCAGTTTTTCAAAAAAAATTTCAAGCAATTTTTGTATAACAAAACATACTTTACATCATAGAATTATTTGCTACTCCTCGAAAAAACTCATTGTGCGTCCTATAATACATGTCTCGCATGATTCTGATGATTCTTCCGTCAGCGAGAACGTACTTTCTTCTTTCTATTGATGAGCGGTCTCCTCGTATCTATTCTTCAAAGGCTTAATCTCTTCCTGATTGTAACTTGCGGATACCTTCAATAAATTTCCAACTTCTTGGAAGATCCATCCTGAACTCTATTTGCATTTTTCGATTTCCAGCCTCGATGTGGTTGTTTGTTTCCGTTTAAAATTGCTAGTAATAGTAGAAGTCCCCTGTAAGCGTCTTCAAAATGATTTAGAATAGGGGAAAGATCTTCCGCAATGCCCTCGGTCAGTTCTTTCAAATGCTTCCTCGGAACGAACTTTGGTAACGGAAACGAGAGCAACAATTCTCCTCGCTGATATAGCAAAATCGCCATCCCTGTTGTATCATGCTATGAGTCCCTCCTCGGCAAGTTTCTTCTTCATATTTTTAACGAGATGAAAAAGAAATATAATACAACATTTGGAAATGCACTGCATTAAGAGCAGCTTGTTCAGAATCAGTTGATACGAAATCAGGATTTTAATTTAGTCATAAGTTCCTTATTGCTGCTCACATTTTCTGGTAAGTCGACTCTGGCTTGTCTGGCAATAGGCAGAAAAAATATCGGAAATACAAAATCTCTTGTTTCAGACTTTATGACGTGAATTTGTGAGAAGAGAATTGGTGCAGTTCGGAAGGTTCTGCCAACATATAATTTTTTGATCTTTCCAGATCAGGTTTCATGTATGTTGCACGATTCAAAATTCGAACCCTTTGCATGTCTCCATTACCTGAGTAAATTCTCCTCTCCCTGACATTCGTAGTACGAGGGCAAATTGAATCGTCCCTGAGGAATGAAACCAGAAATGATCCATTCGATCAAATCTTATTTTATTTCTCAACATAATCTTTTTGTAGCACGGTGCGTTTCATCCAACGTTTTTCACATTTTCGATGCCTTCCAAATAATACGATTTCGGCAATCGTTCGGAATAGCGGTTTGTTTCAGTGATGACCGTTGAAGTCAAATCTCTTTCCGCGGAGCCATTTCTACAAGTTTGGGAATATATAAAATAGATAGGATAGCATGGGGCCAAATCTGGAGAGTGTGGTGAATAACAACCAATTCGTAGCGCAATTAATACAATTTTCCCATCACGACTGCGGATTTGTGCGCTCGTGCGTTGTTCTGGTGAAAGAGCACTTTTTTCTTCGCCAAATCGACGTCGAATTGATCCAACAGCTCTGCATTATATACATCGGTAATCGTTCTGCCCTTTTCAAGATAATCGATATGGACGATACTGTGTGCATCCCCAAAAAACTGTCGCCATGACTATGTTGGCCGTTGAACCCACTTTGGTTTTTGGCTTCGATTCGACGAGACAAGTCCACTATTCCGACTTTCATTTGGTCTCTGGTGTATTGTGATGGATCCATGTTTAGTTCACGGTTACGAAACGGCGTAAAAAGTCCTTGTTATCACGTTTGAACATCGCCAAGCTCTCCTTTGGAGTTGTCACACGGTCGCGCTTGTTGTCAACAGAGAATACATGCGTCACTCATCTGGCAGATAGTCTTTTTATATTTGGAGCTTTATGCAAAATGTTCCGTACCCATTTAGTTGAGAAGCCCATAGCTTCAACATCTCGTGCACCTTAACTCGCCGGTAGTTCACTATCATACCATGAATTTTATCCACAATTTCTGGCGTTGTAACCTCAATTGGTTCGCCGTCCTTTGTGGTCATACTATTACAACGAAAATCAGTAAGCCACTTGTGAATCGTTCCAATCGATGATGAGGATTCCTCATAATATTTAACAAGCGATGTTTTGGTTTGCATAATATCCATCCTATTCAAAAAATAATGTTTAGTCAAGACGCGCAATTCACTTTTTTCAATGTTTACAAAATCTTCAATGTTGCTTGCTCCGGATGAGTGTCAAAACAGAACTGAATGACGTGACGGTTCGAAAATTCTGATGCGTTTTAGTTAAAGATGGTATATGACAAATGACATGTGACAGTTGGAGTTGATCTCTTCTAGACATCGTAGCATTTTTGCTCCATTCAAAATTGCTGCCGGAGGATCTTATGAATACATGGCCCTCTTCTTAACTCCAGTCTTGATTTTCGCTACTTTTATTGCTGCTGGATTACTTCCATGTGTAAGTTCATTCAATATTTTCAGTTTTTCATCCCTATGTGATGTACGTAGTCTCGATTTTCAATTATCGGAGTGGCGCTGGTCACACCGACAAAATTCAGCTGTTCTATCCGCATTGGTCTTATGAAAGCTGAACAAGTGGCCTCCAAACTCAAGTTCAGGCCTTCCCCGTTTTGATAAAGCTTCCGTTATGATGGTGTTTAAAATATGAGTAGCATTTGAATATTGAAAATAAAACAGAATGTATATTCATAAATTGTGCCTGTGCAATAAAAACCACATCAACTGGTATAGTTTTTACATAGAAATAACTAAATGATCAGCCAACGGATTGTTGTCGGTGAATAAACAAAATTTTGTACTTCTAAGAACTGTTTGTGATGCCTGGTAATTTCTGGTCAACGGTTATGTAGCCAATGACAGAAGCTATGACCCTCCCTTGAAAGCCCTAGTTCTTCTTGAATCTGCCTTGTGTAATAGATGAGAGGAAAAGGAACAATCATCAAGACAAAATCGTTCAAACGAATAACAATCATTACGGAATGACCGTCACTAGTTGAAATTTAGAAGGGTTTGTTAACGAGAATTCCGGTCTGTAGTTGAGCAATCAAAAGAAAACTATTTTTTCTATACCAATATTTCGCAATAATTTATTGCTTCTTCAGGGTAATACAATTTTCACAAATTAGATGACTATTATGTTTTTTGGTTTCTGTAAGTATTAACCAAAAAACGTAATTGTCATCTAATTTGTAAAAATTGTAGTTTCCTTCGAAATGTGGGTTCGAATCCCGCCTATGGTTCAATCTTTTACGTTTATTCATCTTTATAATCTTATGTTAAATTATCTAAGTTATCTTCATAATTCAGAAAATTTAATTCTATATCTCTTAAGTTATACATATATATATATATATATTCTTTTGTTGATATTCTTGAACCATTTGTAATATTTGTATGTTTTCTTGGTATATTGGTTCGTATATATACTGATAATGAAATAAAAATTCTGTTTTGACGTTTCGACAACGTTTATTGCCTTTATCAAAAATTGTTAATTGAATTAGTGTTTCCATGTAATTTAGAAAAGAATAGATGATTTCGATTAATGAAATGCGTCTGCAGCCGACTTGTGTTTTAAGATCCAATTAAAACTGCAGAAAACATTGGATCGGTTGTGAGTGAAAGAGTAATGTATGGCCAACTACAATTTGAAATAGATTGAATTTGATTAAATACAAGACATTCCAATATTGTACAATTATAAATATCTATGAATTATTGTATGAATTAGTTACTCTATGATAAGTATTTCTATCATAACTATTCAAGTTTAAGATAATTCTATGGAATTTAACCTCAAAATTGTTACTCTATAGTGTCATACTTGAATAATACTTCATCTTTTTTAGGTTGAATTTTAAATAGACAATGGAAAGTGGTACTTCAAATTAATAAATATATATATATATATATATATATATATATATATATATATATATATATATATATATATATATATATATATATATATATATGTTCTGCTTCAGGTTTACGCGGGCGTTATATGCTGTATTGGGATGCCGGGATATACATCTATGTATATATATAGATATATATATATATATATATATATATATATATATATATATATATATATATATATATATATATATATATATATGTTTCTTCTTAGGTTCTCGCGGACGTAATGTGTAGAACTGGATTCTCGGGTATTGATCCGCGTTGTGTGGTTTCGGTCCTCAAAAGGACCAATTTCACGACGTTTCGGCAAAGTCGCATTTGCCATCTTCAGGTGATTCGACCGTAGAGTCTGGATTCGCCTAGATTTTCCAGACTATATATATATATATATATATATATATAAACAAGTTTAAAGTTTCTTTGCCTAATTGGCCACTATCGTGTATGTAACTTAAGAGATATAGAATTAAATTTTCTGAATTATGAAGATAGCTTAGATAATTTAACATAGGATTATAAAGATGAATAAACGTAAAAGACTGAACCATAGGCGGGATTCGAACCCACATTTCTGGATTTCTAGTCCAGGGTGTTTACCAATTACACCACTTCGGTCCTGTTAGATTTTTATATTTTTGTAAATATAAACCTCTGAAAGGATAGTAGATCATTGATGCACACAATGCGATTCGATGCCCTACCATAGATCAACTATTCACGCACATTCATCTGAAGTTCAGTCGTTTTTTGAAGTAAGGATTGTAGGTTAGTACTGCTATGGTTGGCAGTTACTTCACAGTTCTTATTCAAATAACAGCATCCCGGTTCTTATATATTTCAATAGAACTGACTGAGAATTGTTCTGGTTTATTAGAAACAAGTTTAAAGTTTCTTTGCCTAATTGGCCACTATCGTGTATGTAACTTAAGAGATATAGAATTAAATTTTCTGAATTATGAAGATAACTTAGATAATTTAACATAGGATTATAGAGATGAATAAACGTAAAAGACTGAACC
This sequence comes from Endomychus coccineus, assembly GCA_958510875.1. Classification (NCBI taxonomy): domain Eukaryota; kingdom Metazoa; phylum Arthropoda; class Insecta; order Coleoptera; family Endomychidae; genus Endomychus; species Endomychus coccineus. Next base: position 113,680,005 of record OY294068.1, read on the forward strand.
ATAGGCGGGATTCGAACCCACATTTCTGGATTTCTAGTCCAGGGTGTTTACCAATTACACCACTTCGGTCCTGTTAGATTTTCATATTTTTGTAAATATAAACCTCTGAAAGGATAGTAGATCATTGATGAACACAATGCGATTCGATGCCCTACCATAGATCAACTATTCACGCACATTCATCTGAAGTTCAGTCGTTTTTTGAAGTAAGGATTGTAGGTTAGTACTGCTATGGTTGGCAGTTACTTGACAGTTCTTATTCAAATAAGAGCATCCCGGTTCTTATATATTTCAATAGAACTGACTGAGAATTGTTCTGGTTAATTATAAACAAGTTTAGAGTTTCTTTGCCTAATTGGCCACTATCGTGTATGTAACTTAAGAGATATAGAACTGAATTTTCTGAATTATGAAGATAACTTAGATAATTTATTGCCTTTATTAAAATGATTTTGATAAAGGCAATAAACATTGTCGAAACGTCGAAAAGAATTTTTATTTCATTTTATTTTCAGTATATATACGAACCAATATACCAAGAAAGCATACAAATATTACAAATGTTTCAAGAATATCAATAAAAGAATAAATATATATATATAACAATAAACATTGTCGAAACGTCAGTAGATGAACTCCGCGCGTTCTCGACCAGGATATCCGGTCTCCACTTCCGGTCTAGCTGTCGATGTGCATCCGGTGCATGAGCTCGTCCTTATCAGTTTGAAAGGATGTAGGTGATAAGGATTTTATTTTATTTGTAAAGAGTATACAGGGTGTGTTCAAAAAGTGTGTCACATGTACAGAGTCACGTGACTAACACATGGCAGCATGGCGGCCCTAAGGTCCAACTGTCATGGCGACCATAAGGTCCAGCTGTCATGGCGTCCATAAGAACCAGCTGTCATGGCGTCCATAAGGACCAGCTGTCATGGCGACCATAAGAACCAGCTGTCATGGCAACCATAAGGACCAGCTGTCATGGCGAGCATAAGAACCAGCTGTCATGGCGACCATAAGGACCAGCTGTCATGGTGACCATAAGGACCAGCTGTCATGGCGACCATAAGGACCAGCTGTCATGGCGAGCATAAGAACCAGCTGTCATGGCGGCCATAAGGACCAGCTGTCATGGCGACCATAAGGACCAGCTGTCATGGTAGACCTAAGGTACAGATTGCTTCGTAGAGATGTCACCACCAAGTGACAGCTGTCATGACAGACCTAAGGTACAGACTGCTTCCTGGAGGGGGCTCCGCCACCTCTCGGAAGTAATCTGTACCTTCGGTCCAAAAGGTACAGGCTGCTTCATGAAGATGTCACCATGACAGATGCCATCGAAGGTACAGACTGCTTCGTAGAGGTGGCGCTATCAGTTCGACTCACCCGACTCATGCGTCTCATGCGACTTTAGCAAATGAAAGATCTACACTCGGGAATCATCGGTTGCAACGTTTCGTGCGACTCGTACGACTCATCAGACTCGTTCTAGTTTGCATTGCTGGTCTTAATTATCGACGGAACAGTTTAGTTCAAGATGAAGTCGGTGGTGGTTGACATTCAGAGCTTTCAAATCTCTCACCATACAATGATAGTTAAGGAACTAGCTTTGTTGGATTGTGAAAAGAAGCTAGAAAAATATTTTCTATTCAAGCCACCCACACCACTAAGTGAACTCTCAGAAAATCAAATGAAGCAAGTGATGTTTTGCGAAAAGTATCATGGGATTCCATACAACTCTGGATATCAGGACTATATTCGGATGGAGGAAATTTTCAAGGAAAATATTGATCCGAATAGCATCATATACGTTAGTGGTGTGGGCAAAGCCAAATTCATAGTGAAGATTCTCAAAAAATTGGGGTTAGATCGTCAGGTGAAAGTGTTGAATTTGAAAGGCAGCTGCCCACAATTTGTTCGAGAAAACTGTAGATATATCTGCCTTCATCACTCTACCAGCAATAATTCTATGTGCTGCAGTGTAAACAGCTGGAAATTGTTTGAATATGTTACAAAGGAAGATGCCCATCTGGATATATTACGAGGGTTTCAAAAAATGGGTATGGGTGACACTCCACCGAACTGACCAGTATTGATATGTCTTCGGAAGAATACGCACGTAAACTGCTTGAATTCCATATAAAATTAGTAGCACTGAATAAAGACATAAAATTTTACGAAGATAAAAAGTTAACTATAAATCAACTAGGCAATTTGAGTATAAGTGTAGGAGATGGCTGTGCTGAAATCAAATTTCATAATCCTAACAGCAATATTGAATGGGGTCCTATATACAAACGTACCACTTCAAGTGAATCGAATTTATATATGTCCCAACAAGGATGCCTTCGCAGAGAAGGAATGTAATCGAACTGAATGGCAGCCTATGGACCATCAACTAGTTAATGAAAATCACCTAGAGGTATTCTCATACGTTATTCCTAAAAGGATGTTAGCAACTTTCAACTATAAACTCAAGTTATTATTCCTTGATGGTAGTGAGGGAGACGTAGTGAATTGGCATCAAACTATAGTCCCAACACCTGTGACGACAGCAGCAATCAATTGTCAAAGCAATGTATCTGAAGCCCAACCAACACCACCCCAACCACCACCACCACAGAAAGAAAATGAAATCTATGCTATGCAATGTTTCAATCTTAGTGCATTATCAGTTTTACTACTGAAAATCCTCATTAAAAATGTAAAGAAACATATTAATAATAAATAATGAAAGGTATTGCTATTATTTGATTTTGAATAGGAGATAGGGAATCAGTTAGATACAAACATTTAACTTTTAACTTTTTTATTCTAGAATACACACACAAAAAATATTTTACAAAAATTCCTTAAAAATATATATACAATATAATCACCTAAATCTAAAAATTATTTCCTAAAAACTCGACAAAAAAGGCCATACCCCGTGCTGTGCGCATTTAAACCATCTGCGAAAACAAAGAAAAATAACTTTAGTTGATAAATAATAATAATAATAATAATAATAATAATAGTGTGTGTGTTTGATTCACTCACTTTTTCTTTCAACCGATTTAAATCGCGAGGTAACCCCACCACCAGGGAACATTCTCCATCTAGGGGTGAAACCAAATACCTGCACTCCTCCAAAACCCGCAGTTGTGACATCTGTAATTATGAATAAAACAAGGGTACTCATTAAATAATAAAAAACATCAGCATAAGGTAAACATACTTCAAACATCAGCTCCGCCAAGTAGTGGCGGAAAGCATGGATGCAAAATCCCTCGTAAATCTGCTGTGGAGGAGGTGTCGGTGAAGGTGCAGGTCTTGGGGTAACCAAATCATCGATTGAGCTATCAGGAAAGTACAATTAGAATTGAAATAATTCTAGAGTTAATACGAATACATACAAAATGCCTGGGGAGCTCGCTAAAGACGGTGGGGTATCATAGGGAAGTTGGGTAGGTAGTTCGTTTAATCTGTAATTATTAAAAATTAGTAGCAAATATTTCGCAAGTAGAAAAATCACATACACTATATCATGCATATCCAGCGGAGGAGGCAGCGACTCTGCTGATGGAATCTCTGGACATCTGTTGGAAATGAGAGTAATTTTAGTAATCAAAAATTATATAAATTGGAGAAAAAACATACGTCAAGTCAATTATTTCTTGAGGCTCGTCCAATTCAGGGAATAAATCTTCAGCATCATCAGCTACCGCCAATTGATCGAGATGCATCAATTCTCTCCTAATTTCCTCCTCAGAATAATCACTAAAAACAAATTAATGCACTTATGATATATAGTGAGATTGAAATGAAATAGAACAACTTACTTATCAATCATCCACAGGCGCACTTGCGTTTTTGTAAATATATCCAACCTGTTGGTCAGCTCTTGGACATAATCATAAAATTTTCCCATTTTTCACTAGGTCACACAACACTTACAAGAATACTATTTTTTCCCTATGAAGTACCTAGAGTTTTATACACACACAATATTTAATCCAAAGTCCTACGAATTAAATTAGTTCCCAGGAAAAAATGATAAAGTTGTTATCGGTTGAGGAAAAAATGTATGCGGATAAATATTTCAAGGAAGTTTCTGCAATCACGCGATTTCAAATAGAATTTAACATCCTGCTTGTGGTTGTAGATCTTACCAATATGAATATAACAGTCGACCGAGACTTCCTGATTGTGGTTACAGTTAACTTATTATCATGATATAACAGGCGACGAGACATCCTGCATAGCGTGTGAACATAGCAGGAAAGTGATAAGAAGTTCCTATAAAACTCGATGTGCGCATACCTCATACCATTATCAAATCATTATTCTACTAGCTTTTGAAGTGACTTGACGTGTTTTTGTGAGTGCTAAATCAAGGTGAGTTTATTTATTGACTTGAATATCATATTCATATGTGGAGTTAATTTCTATGTACTGAATATTTATTTTGCTTTTCTTGAAACTGTGCAGGCTAAACTTTAACTTTTTGAAAGTATTTATTGATCTTCTTTTTATACAATTTGATTGGGTAAATATTAATAATAATTTGAGGGTATTTATTAATTTTCTTTCATTCAATTTGATTGAGTAAATATTAATAATAATAATTTGGGGGTATTTATTAATTTTCTTTTATTCAATTTGGTGGGGTAAATTCAACACACAAAAAACAATTCTTCACTCATTTCTAACTTCCACTGATTTGTTTTAGATTTTAAAAATATTTTAAAAATGGATTTCACAAAATTGAACCGCATCTCTCTCTTGCAGAGGGCAACATCAACAAAAATTGCTGAGTTGGAATTGGATGTGCCACATACAATTTTAAATTTAAAAATTGTGAATACAAAGTTTGGGGAGGCTATTTTGGCAGAGTTGGAAGGAGAGCGATCGGTTTTCCTACCCAAACGAGTAACACCAGCGCTTCTCCCCCTCATCGAGGATATTAATAAAGGACAGAACACAGCCCTAATATATCGAGGGGAAGAGGCCATCGGGACAGGAAAATCCTGCTCAAAAATTGAATTCTGCGAATTGTCCCCCCCAAGGAGTTGAGAGCCTTCCAGTTCCACCACCACCACCACCACCACCACCAACAACAACAACAACCCTCCTGTGTACTACTTTTATAAATTCCATAAGGTAGGCTGCTTGTTTATTATAAAAAATGGTTTCAATCGCTAAGATGAGTGGGGAGATCGTTAATATTATCAACGAGGCTCAAAAGGATTTGTTAAAATCAAAATTATCCCCTCAGGAAATAAGCAAGTGGATAGGGTTTTGCACTAAGTATATTAGAACCTTTTCCAAACATATAATAAAGGATACTTTGAACTTGTCGTGTAAGAATCAATTGCAATGTAATATCGGCCATTTAAAAAGATTCAAAATTTTATTAGAGATCCGAAATAAACCCCCTACAACTAATAAGAACCGTAGTGAGCGAATTCGTTGGGAGGATGGTAAATGTGCATTTTCCCAACGAATTCGAACTGGCTTTATAACAAACATTTCTCATTTAGACCCATTAAATTTTTTATATGATGCCTTTCATCTGTTTCACCCTAGAATCACCAAAATTTTACATACTTATAATTTTATCAAGGTAAACACAACATTTTGCGGGGAATATATGCGACTTAATGCGATCGACGAGCTTATCCAAACAGAATATAAATATTTTCATACAAAATCCGCCCCAATAGATTCTTTTACAAATTTATTGGAGTGGTTCAAGGAGCATGTTATCGATAAACTCCAAGTAAAGCTGGATGATTTTTTGGAACGAGACTCGGGGTGGAGTCTAAGGGAGGTTATCAGTTTGGGCATAAATATTAATAAACATGAAGTCATCAATTCTGGGTCCTCTTATATAGTTCTCCCAAAAGAGATACTTCAAAAGCATGCTGTTATTAATGTTAAAAATTATGATGAATATTGTTTTGCATGGGCAGTAACAGCAGGACTACACCCGACAGCTACCCATTCAGATCGTATTTCTTCATACCCACATTTTAGTAATGTTTTAAATTTGCAAAATCTAACTTTTCCCCTCCCTATATCTCAAATTCCAACTTTTGAGAAGAATAACGATATTTCAATTCATGTGTTTGTTTTGGAATTATGTGGAGGTAATGAGCAGGGTGAAAGGGAGAAATTGAAGGTTCTCCCTGCATATTTAACCAAAAATAAATTAGATAGACATTTCAATTTACTATTAATCCAAGATAAATATTATCGGGATGTAGAACCTGCGAAATCCCCAAATTTCATTGACCCCACAGTTAAATTTCACTATTGCCTAATCAAAAATTTATCTAGACTTGTAAATTCTCAAATTACCACACGCCATAAAACTTATTTGTGCGATAGATGTTTAAATAATTTTTGGAGTGAGAATAAGTATAAAAATCATGTTGAGGATTGTGGTAAAATGAACATGTGTAAAATAACATTCCCTCAGGATGATTATTTAAAATTTAAGAATCACTCAAACAAACTACCCATACCATTTATTATTTATTTTGACTTTGAGGCTCTCCTATTACCTATTCAGAACTGCCCTCAATCTAATGTAAGTTCATATACGAACAAAACTCAACTACACGAGGCGTATAGTGTTGGATATTATTTAAAATGTCAATTCAACAATTCTCTATCACGATTTGATAGCTATAGAGGATCAGACCCCGCCAAATGGTTGACAGATCAGTTAGATAAAATTGGAGAATTTATCGATCTAAAACTTAAATCTATTGTACCTATAGACTTGAATGGTATTAGTTTACTTGATATAATGAAGGAAACGAAATGCCATATTTGCGAGAGACAGTTCAAAGAGGGGGATGTTCGGGTTAAGGATCACTGTCATTTTACGGGTAAATATCGAGGTCTAGCCCACCAAGATTGCAACCTAAATTATAAATATCGATTCGTAGTACCTGTTGTGGCTCATAACCTCAGCGGGTACGATATGTTTTTGCTGATTCGAGATATTGCCAAAACGTCCAAGCAGAATATTCAAGTACTCCCCATCAATAAAGAGAAGTATATAAGTTTCACTAGAAGCACCAAAAATTCGGTGGTTAAATTCCGTTTCATAGATTCATGTAGGTTTTTAGATTCAAGTTTAGATAAATTAGTTTCTTATTTGAATGTGAGTGACTTGAGTATTCTGAAAAGCGAGTTTGCGCACTTATCCGATGAAAAATTTAAATTATTAACTCGTAAGGGAGTATTTCCCTATGAGCACTTAGATGATTGGGGTAAATTGAACGAGGAAAATCTTCCTCCAATAGAGAAATTTTTTAATAAATTACGCGACGAATCGATAAGTGAGGATGATTATAGGCATGCTCAAACAATTTGGACTAGTTTTAATTGCAGAAATTTAGGTGATTATTCTGATTTATATTTGAAAACAGATGTTTTATTATTGGCGGATGTATTTGAGAATTTCCGCAGCAAATGTATAGATCTTTTTGCTTTAGATCCGGCCCACTATTTCACGGTTCCCTCCTTCACGTGGGACTGTATGTTGAAATATACAAATGTGTCTTTACAATATTTGAAAGACATCGATATGGTCTTATTTGTGGAGAAGGGAATTCGCGGAGGTGTAAGCCAATGCAGTAATCGATTTGCAAAGGCCAATAATAAATACATGAATAATCACGACCCCGAAAAAGAGACAAGTTATCTCATGTATTTCGATGTATGCAATCTATATGGGTGGGCTATGATTCAATATTTACCCTATGATGGGTTCGAGTGGGTTGAAAACCTCGATGATGTAGACGTCAGAAACGTCTCAGACGAAAGTCCAATTGGTTACATATTGGAAGTCGATTTAGAATACCCACCTGAACTACATGATCTACACAAAGATCTCCCTCTTTGCCCGACACATACAGCACCACCCAACAGCAAATTACCTAAATTATTAACAACTCTCCACAATAAAACTAAATATATCATTCACTATCGAAATTTAAAACAATGTTTGGCGCTGGGGATGGTGCTGAAAAAAGTCCATAGGATTTTAAAATTTAAGCAAGCCCCATGGCTCAAAGCGTACATAGATCTTAACACTAGATTGAGGGCAGCTTCTAAGAATGCGTTTGAAATAGCTCTCTTCAAGTTGCTGATCAACGCAATTTTCGGTAAATCTATGGAAAATGTACGAAAGCATAGACTAGTTAGGTTAGTTAATAAATGGTATGGACCCTATGGGGCTCGCTATTATATTTCACAACCTAATTTCAATAGCAGTAAGATATTTGAGGAGAATTTGGTAGCCATAGAACAGAATAAATTAGAAGTCCTATTTAACAAACCCATTTATGTGGGGATGTCCATTTTGGACATTTCCAAAACCTGCGTGTACAATTTTCATTATGGCTTCATGTTAAAATTATATAAAGACCCAGGATTGATGCGATTATGTTACACTGATACTGACAGTTTGATTTACCACATTATAACGAACGATGACATTTATGAGACAATTATAAATAAGAATATTGAAAAATTTGACACTAGTGATTATGCCCTAGACAACCTCTTTAAGATTCCACAGGTTAATAAGAAGGTAGTAGGCTTAATGAAGGACGAGAATAAAGGCCTCCTCATGGATAAGTTCGTCGGTTTGCGGGCAAAAATGTACAGCTTCACTGTCCAAAATCATGACGCTAGTGACGTCACAAAGAAAGCCAAAGGGGTGCGCGAGTATGTCTTACGAAATACGATAACGTTCGAAGACTATGTTAGATGTTTGGAAGAGAACATCGAAATGTATCGCGTGCAGAGATCTATCCGCTCTTTCGACTTAAAGCTTTACACCATAGATCAAAATAAAATCTGTTTGAGCCCCTTTGATAATAAAAGGGTAATATTGGGGGACAAAACAAGCACTCTACCTTATGGTCATTATTCTTTAGGTTAGAATTAAGATTTTTTGTTTTTTCAATTATACAGATATATGTATTTTTGTTTCAAAATTATAGGTTAAGTTATTATTATTATTATTATTATTATTATCATTATATTATATATATGTGTACTTTTTTCAAGTATTTTTTTATATATATGTGTACTTTTTTTCTAAATAAATATTTTATGTGGAAGTTTGGATGTTTTAATAAAACCAAAAATAATAGCATCAATTCTTTTATTGTTCTAAATCATACAGAACTTTATTCTCATAGAAAAATAACATTTCTCTAAGTGTATTGCTTAATAAACAGTCGAGCGAAATACCGATGAAACAATACAAGAGGGCCATTTCATCGGGCTGCTGCTGCTGCTGCTGCTGTAGGTCTCTCATACTTTTAATCATATCAATAACATTATGATAGTATGTGGAAAATCCAAAATGTTCGAGAAAAGACACTCGATGCAATAGCACTCCATCGTTGATTCGAATAATTTCCCGAACATCTTCCTCGCACAACCACACATGGATATTATGCTTTGTAACTTGAAGTAATTTAACATTATTGAAGTACACAAGTTGGACTATTTGGCAGTATTCATCAGATAATATGGGTGTAGCATCGAAATCTGATCGTAAACTTGCGAAGAACTCGATGATTTTCACTCGAAGAATATCGATTAAATCGATCCATTCTAGCAGGCTAAAGCTGAGTTTGCAATTTTGAACGTATTGAACGAGTGAGATTGTAGGTGAGAAGGTCCGTACAGGACTCAATCCACATTTGATTTCATAACTTGCCCCCACCAACGGGTACGTTGTATTCATCAATAGGAATGGTTCATCTTTTGCTTTCATCTCGAACTCTTCTAAAATATGATCCAACTCAGAACAGTTGCTGCTGCTGCTGCTGCTGCTATCTTCATCAACACTAGCCTGGGACAACATCTTATTAAAACTGTTCTGGATTGTTCGATTCACCAGAACCTAACCCTCGCTCACAAAATATTTACTTGCACATGCGCAGGTCATTAGCAGCATATTTCTTTGATTTGATTGGAAGTTTGGATGAGAACATCGAAGCATAAAACTTGAAGTGTGGGGGGAGGAGAAAATTTGTGGTGTTGGTTGCGTAGTCCATCGACTATGTATGAGTCAAAGAAGAAAGTTTTATTAGAAGTTCCTCTACGAATCCCTCGTAGATCCATTATTTCACAGCGGTAAGGCAGAAGCGCGATCCGATAAAAATCGACATCAATTTCATGTAGCACTTTGAAACAATCAAGTATATAGGACCGAGGTTTTGGGGTTATACCAGGAATTTGATGTAATATAAATTTCTTCCATCTATTTTCGTATATAAAGTATCCTTCAACATTCATATCAATTATCTTCCAATCGTTTTCGGGTGGGTTGAAATCTCCCCCAAAATAGAAAATATCCACATAACCACATTCCTTCACAGCCCCAATAACGAACGTTACAAATTCTCCGGCGATTATCCAATTTTTAGATGGTAATTGTAATTCTTCAAGGGTTTCCATCAAATTTGGAGGACATGCTACACTTATAAATTGTTTTGCATCGTACACGGTGGTAAGTACATTATGAACAAAACTGTTGTATAATTGCAAAGACATTTTCACGCAGACTGATTCGGTTATTTGACTTCCACTGGGTTGAACCACCAGTCAAATATTTTTTTAGGAAGACATGCGCAGCAGCAGTACATTATACAACATCAGAATTTTCAATCCAACTTTTCTCTTTTATACCATACCATTTTACATACATTTTATCACCCTTTTTTCGAAGCACCTTCTCAATCAAATAAACATCTGGCTGTTTGGTTTTCTGTAATTCTTCCTCGTAGAAACAGCCGCTGATTGGTGCGTTGGTCATATCTTCTAGTAGATATGTGACCGGGTTGGTAATTTTAACTTTGATGATTTTAAATAATTCCGCACTCCAATTGGGCGTAAATCCCTTCTCAAAAATATGTTTAGCTTTACTTATTCGCACAATATCCCCTACGTGGTATTTGTGAGGTAGGGCTAACTTAATGTGCGAGTAAGATTGCTTCAATATGCGACTTTCATTCTGTTTCGTAACCTTAAACGGAGCCATTTTTATAGTTCTATGTTTACGATGATTATATTTTTCGGTGACTTCAGGGAGTGTATCCACCCATTTGTATTTCCCACTCAGACTGAATTGCTTGTAGATCGCTTCTTTCAACGTTCGAATGACGCGTTCAGCAATGGCGGCTTTCTTCACAGAATACGTATTATAATGGTTGATTTTATGTTTTTTCATTAGCTCGTCAAAGTGCCTGTTGAAGAATTCTTTTCCCTGATCGCTTTGCAGGTTCCTAGGCGTACGATGTGACCCTTCTAGCAATATAGAACTGACCGCTTTCCGAACCTCTTCGGCTGATTTCGTTTTCAGCGGGCGTGTCCACAGAAATTTCGAGAAGCAATCGATCACCACCAAAATGTATTTAAATCCACGATTTTCGCGCGCATAATTACCCATTTCGGCAAGATCCATTTGCCACAAGTCATCCAAGCCTTTTATGATTGTTCTGCGACGTTTAAAATTCTTTCGAACAGGCTTATGAAGCTCATCAACCACCTGCGCTTTACCCCGCATAATTTTTTTAGGTCGATCGGTGTTGTCGGAGCTAATAACTTTTGTGGTGGTGGGGAGGTGGTAGTAGCTCTTTTATAAGGATGATATGTAGGTATCTGTAGAAATGTGGATAGTTTTTTTTCTACGCCAGCCAGTCTGGTACCTATGTCTATTTGTTCAATTTTCGATATTTCGCTTCTAATGTCCTGTATACTTTGGTTTACGGTGGTATAATTCGATCTAGATGTCTGCTCAATACTACTAAGCGTTTTATACTCCAATTCTATGGTTATAAGTTTACTATTGATGGTCTGTATACTATCGAATAGGTCGTTATATTTCGAAATGTTTTCTTGATCGTTACTAACAAGTGTTTTATAGTCTTCACGTATTTTCTTCAATAATTTTTCAAGATTTACCTCATTTGCTTTATTATTTTTGAACGATGCTATCATACCATCTACAAGTTTTTCAATTTTAATTCTATTTTGTGTTGTAGAAGCAATCAGAGAGTCTGTGAATTTTTTATTTTCGATGTGAAGGTACCCACCCTCATTATGTATACTCTGTTTTATAGCTGTAGAGTTGACATCACTTTGATTTTTGTATGACTGTATTTCGGTATAAAGGATCTTCAAATCTTCGCGAAGTGTATCTATTAATCGTGTTAAACTTGGAATTGAGGAATTCGTGATGTTATTGACGTTTATATGAATGGCTGCATACTTTACCAAAACTTCACTTAAATTCGCATTCACTCTAGTGATAGTGTTATCTACATATGCTTTGTTTGCAACATCATTATCCGAGATAGGTATTTTCACATTACAAATTTTCAAATTTTCCATATCCACATCACCTTCGGGCGTATGCCTTAAAATGTTCATAAACATCGATCTGCGTTTGAAAACGTCGACGATGCTATCACCCGACAACGCTGATCGTCTACCGAACTTATCAAGACTCATTATATAAATGGTGTTGGGTTGAAGTATCCAGTACTAATATATGATGTTTGCCTCTCTTAGTTCATTTATTATAGCAACAATTTCATTATCGTGCGAAGTATTTCCAGCTTGTTGTGATGCCATCAGTAGTTTTAGTCGGTCCACCAGCTCGTTTGGATCATCCCAAAAAATGTATTCCATAGGCTTCTTGTTGTATGTTAAATGTAAACCGCTACCGCTTGCTGCTGCTGCTGTCGAAGTCGTCTCCGACGACGATACAGAGGCTGGTCTAAACATAGGTTTAATTATGGACATGTACTTTATCGCACTGGTACCCTTCAAACGACCATTAACATTTTTATGTGCATTTGTTAACCTCAAAATTTCTTTGTATGCTGCTCGATCGTTATTCGTGAATTTTGTGGGTGTTTTGTAGAATATGAGATCGTACAATCCAGGTGTTCCCTTTGCGCTATATCCTGCAGTTTCGATATTCTCCCCGAATATTATCTTTTTAACACCTAGAATCCAACCGGCAGAGCTCGCATCATAAACAGGTCCATATACTTTATCGATTTTCTTGTTGTTTTCCCAATGCTCTTGAACGTATTTACGAACTTGTGGGGGGTAATGTGCGAGTGAAGGTTCAATCTCAGTCATAGCATCATCGAACGCGTCATCCTCCTCTCCCCCCTCTTCTTCTTCTTCTTCTTCGTAATCGTTATCTTTAGGTTCTAATTTTATTTCTTTTTTCATTAACTGCGCAGTAGGATGTTTAATTTTTTTTACGATCGCTTTCAATGGTGTGGCGATAGGTTTGAACAGTTGTTCTATTGATTCGTCTTCTTCAGATTTACCTAGCTTCAAGGCCAAATATTTCTTCCTTATAGACTTACTCAATTCGAAGATTTTTCGCTTACGTGCTAACTGATCGGCGTCCATCTTGTATTTGGACTAAAATTAACAATTCACGTTTTTATATATACGTCGAAACCTTTGCGGTATCTACCATCGTTCAAGTCGAAATCCTTTGCAATGACCAAAGTTCCGAAATTATCCGTCCAGCACATGGCGCACATCTTCTTGAACTGATTGAAATCGACGTCGGGCGATACGTGCTCATCAAATACATGCTTCAAATTGATCTCGTCCTGCTTAAAAAGAACGATCAAATTACAATTGTCGCGAATCAATTGTTTTGGTATTTTCGAGTACGTTTGGCACAGATATGCCGCATCGATATTCTTATGTCTACACATGGAATAGTATCCCCGAATTTTTTGTTGACCCTCGCACGCGATGTCATCAAAAAGGAATATGGAATTAGCTTTAGCCTCGTTCGGGCTTATTATTTCCTCGTTGTCCTTATAGGGAAAATAGCCGACACCTTTAACTCGATCTAAAACTTCCTGCAACAGTTGATACTTGGGCTGATACAACGACTTTGAGTATACGTAGACGTTTTTGAACTTTGCCCCATTTGGATTAAATAATAGCGATAACATCACGTTCGTTTTACCACACCCACTAGGTCCACAAATTATAGCGCGAAAAGAGTCGGGTAACAATTTACCATGTTTACCTATGCGATTAGTAGTCGCCGACCCGAGGTCTAAATTTTCGATGGGCAGTGTCTGCTCTTGTTGAACGGTCTTCATATTGTGAGGTAGTTTGAATCTGATGATTGCTTTTATAAATAGAAACGTTTGGAGATCGCGAGCTCAGTATCAATGTTGATCTATCAGGGTGAAGGTCTGTCGAATTCGCTCATAAACAGTCTCCCGTTCGAAGTACATATTCCATCGTATCAATTCTGTGGGCCTGGTACTAAGCTACAGAAGCGACTTGCGCGTGGCGATAAAGGTGTTAATCCGTTGGATTCGGCCTGTCGCGAACACGACATAGCTTATTCTCAGCACAAATCTCTAGAAGATCGTCATAAGGCCGATAAAATATTAGAGGACGCAGCTTGGCAGCGTGTTAAATCTAAGGACGCTAAGGCTGGCGAAAGACTAGCTAGTCTATTGGTTACTGGGGGAATGAAAGTTAAACGTAAACTAGGAATGGGTCTTAAGAAACGTGCTGGTCGTCGTGGAGGATGTTGCTTTCGGAAAGATATAGTGGGACATATTTCTAAGTCTATGGAACCGTCTGCGTCGTTGCGAAAGTCTGCTATGAATGCATTGAAAGCTGCACGAATAGCTATTAAGCGAGTCGGAGGTAAGAAGCGTGTTAAAGTACCCCGCATAATACCCCTGCCGAAATCTGGAGGATTCCTCCCGTTATTACTACCTATTTTGGGGGCGCTGGGGGCCTTAGGGTCTGTGGCGGGTGGTGCAAGTGCCATCGCTAATACAGTAGTCAATGCTAGAAACGCCAAAAAGAAGCTTGAAGAGGATCAGCGTCATCATGCAGCTATGGAATCGTTAGGTAAAGGATTATACTTGCGGAAGAATGCGAAAGGTGGATTTGGGTTGTTTTTGAAGAAACAACAAAAAAACTTCCAATAGAGCTACCCAATAGACCGTTGTATGATGTGGATTTGGTGCGTTTCGCGAAAAAAATGAAAATATCTCATTTTCGTGGTGTCTTTATGCGAGACAATTTACCTAGGAAACGTCCTTGGAGGCAAGAATGTGCCATTTTGAATTTGGATTCGATCAAAAAAAGCGGTACTCATTGGGTGGCCTTTAGAAAAATAAATAACCAAGTGGAATACTTTGACTCTTTTGGAAATTTAAAACCACCAAAGGAACTAGTTCGATATTTGGGTGGCGGGGTTAGAATTTTCTATAATAACGATGCTTATCAAAAGTATGATCAGGTGATTTGTGGACATTTATGTTTGAAATTCCTCAGTTCTACGTAAACATCTAGAGTGAGCAGTCATGTCTGAATCCTACGATAAATTTATCGGAAAGATTATGCAACAACTTTCTGTTGATATTCAAAGACCTGGAATGCATACAATCATCCGATACGTATATGATAATCTAATAAAAGCAATGGGAAAACCTTCGAGCGAACTAAGCAAAAGAGACTTATTATTTCTCCCGATGGAATACATTCTAAAACATTTGGATTTGGTGTCTCTCAATCAGAATGAAGTTCCGAAATATATGTTGAAAACCCTTTACCGTCATATGAGGTGTACGGAACATATCGACGAAGATTGCGATTGTCTGCCACCTCCTCGCAAACTATGTTCGCAATGTTTATCTGAACAGATATCGAAGGTTATGGAGACCGAGGGAATAACGCATCATGAGAAGCAGGTGTTGATTGAAGAAGTGTGCAGAGACGATCCATACTTTATGCGATCATACTTATTCCATATATTAATGTGCAAATATAAATAGAAATGTTACAATAAATTCGTATCAGTATCATGTCGCAGTTATTCACGCTAACAAGCACCAACCATATATTCTCGTTCACACCGCAGAATTCGATCGAGTTGAAGCCTGATAAGCGATACTATTTGGCTTTGTTAGGATTCACTTCTTATAACTCTATACCGAATATCGAGAACGAGAAATTTTACTATTTGGGGGGCGATGGAAAGACTTTGAAAACAATCGAAATACCTTCGGGTAACTACGAACTATCCGACATTGAAGAATTAATTCGGAAAAGATTGAACGTGAAAGAAGATGTCTTCTCGCTGAAGCCCAATAACAATACATTAAAGTGTGAGATATTCCATAAGAACCACGACATTTCGTTCGTTAAGGAAGATAGCCTAGGCAAAATATTGGGGTTTTCTCGTAAAGTCTTGAAAAAGGGTGTGGTCCACATGTCCGATTTACCAGTCAACATTATAAAAGTAAGCAACATCCGATTCGAATCAAACATTACCGTGGGAGCCTTCTACCGAGATAGACCTGCGCATACGATCTACGACTTCCCCATCACAGACGATCCTGGCTATAGAATTGTGGAACGTCCGAAGAATCCTCTGTATTTACCAGTGTCAGATATCAGTGAAATTACCAACATCACCGTACTCGCCCTAGATCAACATTCGAACCCGATAAATTTTCGAGGTGAAGAAAGTGTTTTACATCTACATTTACAAGAAGTCTGAAAACAGAATATGGGATTAGTTGTTGCTGCGGGTAATAAAAGAACCTCACACGCTTCATATCCATCAGTCTTCAACAAAACACCGAAAGTGCGAGAGCTAACCCTCACCAAAGCCAACCGATTAGTTCTACAATCTTTAGGGTTTCGCCTTAAATAAAAATGCCTAATAAGCGAAAGTTTGGTGGTGTAGATGTTGATGGTGGAGATAACAATGTTATCTCATCAATTTTCGATTTATACCAGCAGCCGAAATTCGATGAGTCGATTCGGAAAGCCGAGTATAGATCGATTACACCGTTCGTTAAAGCCTTCAATAACAGCGACATCGTGGAGTTTGGAATAAATCAAGTGGACGCGTTTTTTTCCATGAAGGATACTCTATTGGTGATCAAGGGAAAAATCGAAGTGAAGGGTGGAGGTAATGTTATATTGTTACCGAATTATGGGGCCTTCCTTTTCGACTCTTGCTCGTACGTTGAGAGTGGTAGGGAGATCGAAACAGTTCGAGATCCTGGTATAGTCAGCGCTGTTCGAGCATTTACCTGCTACACCCCTACAGCCTCTACGCATATGGCTACCGCTAGTTGGTTGTACCCCCTTGAGAGCGTAGTTTTGCACGAAACTAAATCATTCAGTCTATTGATTCCGCTGAAGCATATATTCAACATTTTCAACGATTACCCGATGATTACATTTGGTAGGCAGACTATTCGACTGGTGCGTGCTCGAAACGATAACGATTGCGTTAACATTGAGACCGCCACGACCACCGTTAAATTCCTGATTGATAGTATGGAATTGAAAGTGAAGTATATCTATCCTAACGATATAATTAGAGAAAAGCTCTTGCGAGCAATCAAGAGTGATTCGCCCATCCTAATTCCATTCCGGAAGTGGGAATGCCATGAGCTTCCTGCCATAACAAGCGAGGCCCGACGAGAAATTTGGGCGGTCAAGACTAGTGCGGCAGTTGAAAAACCTCGCTATGTCATAGTATTCTTTCAAACGGACAAACGAAACAATGTGAAGGCTAACCCCACAATATTTGATCATCTGGATATAACAAGTATTCGCTTATCTCTAAACGGCGAATATTACCCTAACGAGCGAATGAACTTGGACTTTGCCAAGGATGATTTCGCGCTCGCTCACCATAACTACACAGAGTTCTACTCTAGCTATACAAATTCCTCGTCGACTGCTGTGAAACAACCAATGTTAGATTACACCAGTTTCAAAAAGCGCGCCCTCTACATAATCGATTGTTCGAAACAGGAGGAAGCAGTGAAATCTGCAACTGTTGATGTGCGATTGGAAATCGAGGCAGATAAGGGATTTCCAGCCAATACGAAAGCATATTGTATCATCATTCACGATTGTTTGATGGAGTACTCCCCACTCTCGGAAATAGTGAAGAGTCTGATCTAAAACTTACTGTCTAACGACTATGAGCGATCAGTTTAGTACGAGCCATCATGAGGATAGCATTGGTCGACATTCAGGGATTCATCATCGATGATGTGTTTCACCCTAAAGAAATGTCTATACAAATTGGCTTCAAACGACATTATTCGTTGTTTAAGCCGCCCACACCGCTAACGATGTTAAGTGAGAAGGACCGAAAATCTGCTTGGTATTTGGAACATTTTTGTCATGGTTTGGAATATACATCGGGTGATGTGGAATATGGAGAAATTGATACCATCCTAAGATTGACTCTACTGTGTGCAGCAGACATTATATATGTTCGAGGTCATCAAAAAGCAGAATTTCTCGCGAATAAGTGCAAGGAGCTAGATATCTTTCCACGAATCGTAGATGTATGCAGTTTCGACAACACCCTATGTCAAACGGGGAAATTCGAGCCTACAAACAGACTGAGCTGTCTAAATCATCGCAATGATGGTGGGAAATATATGTGTGCAGTCAACCATGTCGATAACCTACAACATTGGTTCCTCACGATAATACTTCCTAAATGAAATGTACTTTTCTTAAAAATAAATAAAAAATATTATTAATATTTGATATTTCATTTCTCATACATGTCCTACACACACATCATGAACGACTTCGAGTCGCTTGCGAGTCGCTTGCGAGTCGCTTGCGAGTCGCTTGCGAGTCGCTTGCGAGTCGCTTGCGAGTCGCTTCCGAGTCGCTTGCGAGTCGCTTCCGAGTCGCTTGCGGGTTTTTCCTCATTTACATGTACCCCAGGAGAGTTTTTCGGAAAAAAGTTTGAAATTCTTATTCTACGCGTTAAGACCTTTCATTTGATACCCATGAAGCCCCACTTAAAAAAATAAAAATTTCAAATCCTTATCGCGAGAGATCGGTCAAACTGATTGACATATAAATAGTATATTCTTATTCAGCACATCACGTAGATTCTGAATATGCAATAAAATGATCACTTCCGGTTTCACTTCCGGTGTAACAATGTGTCGAATATATAACCCACTTCCGGTTTAACCCTGATGATGACGATGTTTGACAGTGGTAATGACATCTTCATGAAGCAGTCTGTACCTCTTGGACCGAAGGTACAGATTACTTCCTAGAGGTGGCGGAGCCCCCTCCAGGAAGCAGTCTGTACCTTAGGCCTGTCATGACAGCTGTCACGTGGTGGTGACATCTCTACGAAGCAATCTGTACCTTAGGTCTACCATGACAGCTGGTTCTTATGCTCGCCATGACAGCTGGTCCTTATGGTCGCCATGACAGCTGGTCCTTATGGCCGCCATGACAGCTGGTCCTTATGGACGCCATGACAGCTGGTTCTTATGCTCGCCATGACAGCTGGTCCTTATGGCCACCATGACAGCTGGTCCTTATGGACGCCATGACAGCTGGTCCTTATGGTTGCCATGACAGCTGGTTCTTATGGTCGCCATGACAGCTGGTCCTTATGGACGCCATGACAGCTGGTTCTTATGGACGCCATGACAGCTGGACCTTATGGTCGCCATGACAGTTGGACCTTAGGCCCGCCATGCTGCCATGTGTTAGTCACGTGACTCTGTACATGTGACACACTTTTTGAACACACCCTGTATACTCTTTACAAATAAAATAAAATCCTTATCACCTACATCCTTTCAAACTGATAAGGACGAGCTCATGCACCGGATGCACATCGACAGCTAGACCGGAAGTGGAGACCGGATATCCTGGTCGAGAACGCGCGGAGTTCATCTACTAACGTCGAACAGAATTTTTATTTCATCTAACGGTTAATTCCGGGACTAATACAGCGATTGATTCGATACTTCCGAGGCATTTGTTGAGTTCCAGGACGGTCTTGGAAGTTTTTTATATCTAACGGTTGTTTCCAGGACGTCCCGGAACTTTTTGATATCTAATGGTTGTTTCCAGGACTGTCTCGTGTCCTGGAACTATATGATATATACTTGAGCTCTTTTCGCTCATCTTGTCACCCATTTTTGTTTGTCGGGAAGATATCAATATGAGTATGTTCATGTACATACCATATACGTTTATATTGTAAACCATGGGGTACGTTCTATGATGGAGATAATCTTCGGGAAATATATGCTTAATGACATGACGTTAATCTAAAGGGACTGAAACTGTACTTTTATAGTTCGGAAAGTCCTGGAACTATATGTTACATAACAAGAATGTCTTGGAACTATAGAATTTGCCATATATAGGGTTTAAACAAGATAATAAAATAAGTACTAAGTACATAATTGAAATTAGAAAAAAAACAGAATGTGATACTTGTATATTTCCGAACGAAAACGGAACAATATGTATATTTTCAGGCTTCATAGAATCGATAACTATTTGGAACTTATCTAATTTTGATTTACAGTCGATTGTAGTTAAAACGATGAAACTGTATGTTCAGAAAGTCCTGGAACTTCATTTCTAGCATAACAACAATGTCTTAGAACTACTATAATATTTGTCAACCTCATGGTCCGAACAAAATAACAAAATAATAATTAGTATGAAACCTGTACGTTTATAGTTCGGAAAATGCTGGAACTATATGTTACATAACAAGAATGTCTTGGAACTATAAGATTTGCCATACATAGGGTTCAAACAAAATAATAAAATAAGTACTGAGTAATTGAAATTAAAAAAAAAAGACAGAATGTGATACTTGAATATTTCCAAACGAAAACGGAACAATATGTATATTTTCAGGCTTCATAGAATCAATAACTATTTGAAACTTATCTAATTTTGATTTACAGTCGATTGCACTTAAAATGATGGAACTGTATGTTTAGAAAGTCCTGGAACTTCATATCTAGCATAACAACAATGTCTTAGAACTACTATAAGATTTGTCAACCTCATGGTCCAAACAAAATAACAAAATAATAATTAGTATGAAAATATACCTTTATAGTTCGGAAAGTCCTGGAACTATATGTTACATAACTAGAATGTCTTGGAACTATAGGATTTGCCATACATAGGGTTCAAACAAAATAATAAAATAAGTACTAAGTAATTGAAATTGAAAAAAAAACAGAATGTGATACTTGAATATTTTCAAACGAAAACGGAACAATATGTATATTTTCAGGCTTCATAAAATCAATAACTATTTGAAACTTATCTAATTTTGATTCACAGTCGATTATAGTTAAAATGATGAAACTGAATGTTCAGAAAGTCCTGGAACTTCATATCTAGCATAACAACAATGTCTTAGAACTACTATAAGATTTGTCAACCTCATGGTCCAAACAAAATAACAAAATAATACTTGGTAATAAATTTGAAGGTGAGTTTCTGGCTCATGCAACTCGATCTGAGATGGCGAACATAACCTGAAAAATTGTCGAAAATAATAAGATTCTTGACCCAGTATGAATTATATATAAAAAAAAATTTCTCGGGAAATGGGTCACATTTACGCGCGAAAAAATTGTCTCACGCAGATGACCGCCCCGATAATTTGAAAATTGTTCCTAATACACTAGAATTGGATGGCTACCCAAAAACTTTTTTCAATCCTATCATTAAAGAAAGAATAAACAAAATCTATAATGGTTCGTCGTATAAAAATAACATAAAAGGTAATACAGACAATTTTATAACTCTACCTCACATCCCGGAGACCTCAGAGAAGATCAAAAAATGTTTTAAAAAGTATGATATAAATGTTGCGCATAAACCTACTAACTGTGTTGGGAAATATCTCCCAAATCTAAAACCTTTAATACCCGAAGATAAACAAACCCACACAGTGTATAAATTGAATTGTTTAGATTGTGATGGAACCTATACTGGAGTCTCTAAACAATATTTACAAAAATGAATGTACGGCCATAAATATAGCACAAGAAATAACAACTTAGAAAATTCCACCGCCCTTGCTAAGCATTGCTTTGATTATAACCATCAATTTGATTACAAAAATGTTGATATCTTAACTAAGGAAACCAATTATTATAAAAGATCTATCCTGGAGATGATTCACATAAAACGGGACCCCAAATCTGTAAATCATAGGGTAGACACACAAAATCCAAGTCATATTTATACTAATTTGATTAAATAATCTCTTGCAAATTCTTACATACGTCTTTATAATTGTTGAAAATGTTTTCAGGAAGAATGCGTAATAGTAATTTTCCAGTACAGGTCTGAAACCTTTCTTAAGTACCTACTCATAAATCCTAAACATCTGGTTTCGAAAGTAGATACTTGACAAATAACTTCGTTCTTCTCAGTTGTTGTGAGGATACCAACATGCACTCATATATTTTAATAATATCACTGAATAGCGGATTCTTAATACAAAAAAAATTTTTATACTTTAATACTAACGATACAATTTCGATTATCCGTAGTTCTTCATTACGTTTCATTTGAAAAAAAGACGAATATTTGAAACAAAGTGTTAATGTGACCTATTTCCCGAGAATTTTTTTTTATATATAATTGGCAAAAACGCAAAAAGCGGTTTTTCTTAAATAATTGAAAAACTCGGATCGGAAAAAGTTAAATAAAAAAGTTGTAGGTATCAAATAGATCTACCGATTAACAATTATCGATATCTTTCATACTTTTCGAGTTATATCGAAAAAACCGTTAAAAATTGGGGTATCGGAAAGTAGTTAACTATCACGTTTCCATATGTATTGTTTCCTGTACATATAGACCATGGCAAACTAAGAGATAACTTTTTTTCTTAATTTGAAATATTGATCATTTTTCAAAATATATCGATTTTTCGAAAAAAATACGCTCTCATAAATTCACGAATTACCGAACAAAAATTTTTCATCTACGATCTTCTGGACCAACGATAATTTCTTTATTTCAAAACAATCTGTAAGACGCAATAAACATTATTCAGAAGTGTGTTCTATGAATGTAAATGTTAAATACCTACATTTTCGATAGAAAAATATTTGGATATGTTTCATTGATTGATAGTATTAGAAATTGAGTAACAAAGCTAAGCGTGCCCGGCTGCCGGAACGTGAGGTGGAGTGGGGGAAACATTGCGCGCTCGCACTGAAAACTGATTTCGTGCGTTCAAAGTGGCTTGTGCATGCAAAATATTCAATATTTCGGCTTCTGGATAACGTACAAAAATTGTACTTAATCTGGGGTAGCTCGACGAGATAAACACGAATATCGTATTTATTTCGACCTTAGAATCAAAATAGACTCGGAAATATTTATTTTTTACATTTCTAATTTATTTTACTTTATGTCATTTAAATTACGATTTATTATCAAAACATTATTTTCCATGTAATATCTCAACTTTTTGCCTGAGGGAATCATACTGACGTTATACTTGCGGATCTCTTGAACATTTATCTAATTATTTATTATATGTTAAAATAATATCTCATTATTACGTTATTAATTAGAATAGTGCAGCGTAAATATAATTTTTAATATGTTCTTCCTATGTACCTATAAGTATTATGTATATTTCAAATTAATAAATTTTGTTTTAATATTACATCAGTCTATTTCTTGCAATCAGAGGGAGGTATTATCATTCATGTGCCCAGTTTAAACATTTGAAAAGTGAATCTTTTAATCTCTGTGCCGAGCTTGACTATTCTTATTTCGTATACCTGAGACATGTGCCCAGTTTGTATTACCGCATATGTAGGTGTAGGAAATCCTAGTAGACAATAACATTGATTAAAGTAGAGACAAGCTCAAACCAGAACGAACGATTTGCATAATATGAAACAGATCTCTGTGATTGGTTGGAATATCTCTTTCGAACGGACCTTACGAATCTGCTTGTCTCTAGATGGCGCTGACTAGTTTTACTGAAATGAAGCTTGGTCAACGCAGGCCCGTCTACGTCTAGCGCCTGGAAATAAAACCTATTCTCTCCAATCGTCCACTCTTCTTTGTCGGCTCACGCTTTGTAAAACACGTGCTTTCAGTTATTTATATTTGAATGGACTTATGAAATATTCTGACATTGGGGACCAAATAAAGAATAATCAATGAGTTCAGTCAAATAGCAGTAAAAGAGCATTTTCCCACATGTTGAATCTTTCAAACAATGTAAACACAATGCATCGGAAGTACTTACATATAGTTTTCACTAAATTTGAGCCAAAACTATTTTCAGAAATCAATTTACACATAAATGCAACAGCTGTTGAATAGTTTAATATAAAAAGCTCTGATTATTATATGAATTTTATGAACTATAAATACAAATTGTACAATAATACAAATTATTCCTTATTAAAAAAAAATCGATGATAGCAGCAGTTACTCTATTTACCATTATGAATAAATTGAAGAACAATTACTTTGTTTTTATACCAGTCTTAATGATAAGATTAAAACATTACTTTGGGTATGAGTCTCATTTAAGATTCGTAGAGCATTTTCAATACAAAACAAACTTTTGATAATTTAGATAGTCAGCATTTTACATGATCAAACCAAAGGTTGGATTATCAGATTAGAATCAATAGAGATGTGTCAAAAACTTCTATAACAATATCCTAAATGATCAGTTAGACCTATACTTGAGTGATCTTGTCCTTCGTCTTTCAAAGCACTCTTATAATAATTTTTAGAATATTGGATAATAATTATCCTAATGCACAAATTGTTTCTCAATATACACTGTATTTTTCCGGAATCTGCCTGCTTTGGAATTACCTATGATCCCTAACTCTTAATTATACAAATTTCAATAGCCCTATTGTATTTTCGTTCTTATTTACAGTTGAACTTTCTACTGTTCACTTCATACTGTTTGATAATTGCACTTCGGTTTTGAAACTATAGTAACGTTTTCACGTTATTATTAAAAGTAGTATAGACAAAGTAGTTAACTGTTCTTTCATTTAATCATATTTTTCATAACACTAAAAGTAGATATCCTAATTAAAAATATGTCTACAGGATATTCGGAAGATTTCCCCAATCTTTCTACAATGGAACACGACAAAGCAGTAATGCAGCCGTTGTCATATGTCAGAATTTTCATTTTCATATTCTTATCAGGTTAACGCTGCACCTTGTTATTTCTATATAATTCAATAATTACGAAACGGCATTATGTATCTCAATTCCAAGGAGAGGAGAATTAAGATTCAATATGGATCATTCCACTTGAGTTTTGTTTTTCAAAAGAAAGTACCTATAATACATAAATCATGTTTGTTAAAATTATTACAGTGCTAGTATTACATTAAATCTTAATTTTTCTTCACTGGAAATTGGGAACGTAAGGCGATTTCGAAAATATTTTGTGAAAATAACAAGGTGCTATCTGGACGATTGTAGGGTAGGGAGCAATATAATAGCAGGACATTCCCTGCCAGTCGCATCTGCTAGTGCGGCATCCGACAAAGGAAAAGCGCGTTCTGTTGACGGCAACCGACAAAGGGCGCTTCTCACTAACTTAGACGGACATAACTTTCGCTAAAGACGGAGTGTACAAGCGATCAGTAAAATGAAGAAATGAATGAAATGTTAAGGTTTAATTTAATCCATTAGACATATGCGCCGCGTACTGAGCTCCTAGTATTTTCTTGTACTGAAAATTTTTATGTAAATCCAAAATTATCAAATAGTTGCAACATTTTCTGATTATACAACGATTTATAAGCAATTATTCATCATCCACGGTTATTTTGATGGAGAATACATTCCACTTGTGTTTTGTTTGTTAAAAGAAAGTACCTATAATACATAAATCATGTTTGTAAAAATAATACAGTGCAGTATTATATTAAATCTTAATTTTATTTCCCTTGAAATTGGGAACGTACTGCTATTTCGAAAATATTTTATGAAAATAACAAGGTGCTATCTGGCCGATTGTGGGGAGAAATATAATAGCGAGACATTCCCTGCCGGTCGCATCTGCTAGTGCGGCATCCGACAAAGGAAAAGCGCGTTCCGTTGACGACACCCAACAAAGGGCGCTTCTCACTAAGTTAGACGGACATATACGGACTGAGCATAGCGAACGAAGTCTTTAGCTAAAGACGGAGTGTACAAGCGATCATTAAAAAGAAGAAATAAATGAAATGTGGAGGTTTAATTTAATCCTTTAGACATATACGCAGCGTGCTGACCTCCTACTATTTTCTTGTACTGAAAATTTTTGTGTAATTTTTCTTCCTTGCAATTGTGAACATAAGAATTTACCATTAATGGAGAGAAAAAAGAAATACATGAAGTCACAAAACATACTTACCTGTAATAGTTTTCGAAAGACATTCAAGATGGGATGAGTGGATTGAATTCCTAGTGAGGAAGTTAAGATACGTCTTGTGAAGATTTAAACAATTGAGAGAAATAGAGTTGGATGTAAATTATCTGACAATAGTATATCATGCTCTGGTAAAAAGCCAACTGAGATATGGGATAATCTCTTGGGGATCTGTACAAAAAGTATGTCTTAACAGATTAGAAATGATTCAGAAACGAATAATAAAAATAATATTTAATAAGAAACTTTCTTACTCATCGGATCAACTTTTTAAAGGCTCACAGTTCATCTATATTCGGCAAATATTTTACTGTAAAGTGGCTGTGAAACTATATATGGAGGAAATGGACGTTGCTTTACATACTCATGACACTAGATATAGTGAATCTAAATTAGGACTACCAATCAATGAATAAAGTTAAAGGATAAAGAGGCTATTTATACCTGGCGCCTAAAATATATAACACAATACCTGATGATTTTAAACACATTAAAAATGTGTAAAGTTTTAAAATAAAAGTTAAAGAACACTTACTAACCTGTGATAGACAAGAAATAGATAAGATAATTAATGAAGTGTAATTATGAACAGTAAGTTTTGAATGGCGGCGTGCGAATAATGGGTCACAATGATAATGAATTTTCGCATTGAGACTCAATGAAATTGAAATTAATATAAATATTTATTGTTGTTGTATCGACTTAGGATTGGTTCAAAAATAATTATATATACTAATTATTTCTGGCTATGATATTCATTTTATATTGTATGTATATGTATGTGTGTATATGTATTTTTATATGTATTTACATGTGTAAATGTATGCATATGTGTAAGAAATATTCTGATCATCTTACATCTCTCCACAGACAAGGAATATTTCGGTTAATATTTCTTCCGTGGTGTTCATTTTTCTGCTTATTAGAATTACCTGAAGTTTTGTCATCTATTGTATTGTAATACTATTCTAATAAACGTTATTATTACTATTTATTATTATCATTATTATTCACCTTCTGGCGGCGAATTTATTGAGTACGTTTTGTATTGTGAACTAGTCATAATCCAAATAACACTCTTTGACCTGATTCAATATCACCTAGACCCCAAGTGGGCTCCCCCTTTATTGAATCGGGAGCTCCCTATGTAGATTTATCGTACCAATCTTCTGTTTATTAATCAATGATCACATGAAGATAATATCTTTGATCTGCAGAATTCAACCAAAAGTCATATTGGAAGAAAAAAAAGTAAAATCATGACAATTAAATAATATGCATACGTGGATGATCATAATCTTCAGATTACAAGTATAATCTAACCTACAGGTATGATTAAATGAATAAAGTAGGTATATTGTATTCAATTATTATCTCCGCCTGGTACTCAAAGGTTACCTTCATCAAATTCATTCCAACCTCAGCATGCTTATTGTATATAAAAATTGAAACATTTTTCTTCATAAGTCCGATATTTTCGAAAAAGAGAAGCATCTAATTTTCCCAGATTTTCGGGGATTAATCCAGTTTGAGCATTTTAGATTTTTTGTCGTATGGATTTGAAATTTTGCAGATCGATTTAAAGTGGTGAAAACGAGAACTGTATTGTTTTTCGGCACGGTAGCCTTTTTTCGAGTGGTGCTTCTGACATTCATCTTTTTTTTTTCAAATAGAATTGTGGTATTTTATTCAACCATAAGGACAACCGTATTTTTCTGATTATGAATATATATCACATGTATATAGTTTAACCCGCAAAATTCTCATATCAAGACTCAATTGACTTCACGCTTTATTTTATATATTCATTTTGTGCACCACGCGCACCAGGTGCACTGTAGCATCCTATGGACATCGAATTCGTGTTCAGCGACCCCAAAAACCCCCGAAAAGAGAAATTATGGTGATTTTACTGATTATTGTTCTAGTTTTCCAAATTGAAAAAATACCTTTTGGAAAATGAATCTTTTACATGCATGGTTGAGAGCAGCAATGCAAGTAAACCACATTCCCAAACGCTTACTAGTAGACTTTTTTCAGACATAATTTCACGTCGATTGAAGCCTGATTGATTAAAGTCGTTTTGACTAGAATTCTTTTTCGAGTTTTTGGCGATTTTTCGTCTATATTTCCTCGAATAATAGACAATAACGACATAATTATTGAATGTATGAATCGTAGGTTATAGTCTAGGAGTCAGAGCGATATTGATGGTCTGAACATTGACCCGATGGCACTATGGTTTATCGTTAGAGGACGGTTCAATGACCAATTCATATCACAGACCGAATTTTCCCCGGCTGCTAGATCTCGAGATACAGCATCCGCATTTTTTTTTCTTTTGACCGGAGGTTAACCCTTTCCAAGTTGCGGCTACTTGAAAAGCATGCCATCCTTATACACTTCCACCATGTGCCATCATTTATTATCGTGTCCGTTTATCAGGCCAACCAGTTAAAATTAAACCGAAAATGGACTGCAAGTCAACCCCCCCCAAACCTGGTGGAAAATGTTCATTGGTGTTGGCAATTGTTAACATACCCTATGCCATCAAAAGTTATCGGTCCATTTCCGAGTAATTGGCCATTATTTGGACCGAAAATGTTTCTTTTTTTCATTTTGTGGATAAAACTTGCGGTTAACATGATGGCACCATGTTAAATAACTTTATTGGAGTTCAAATAAAGATATAAAATTAGTGCCATCACTCTTTGCCTATTTCAACTGCCAAAAACTCATAAAACTACTCTCCAAAACAAAACAAAGAACAAAAACGGGTGATCCGATTTTAAACCCCGCCAGAATCTCAATAATTGACTAATTTATCGTAAAATTGGTCATATTATCCATATTATTCATATTTTTCGGGGAGTGGTTCTATTTAATAACATGGCACATGGTGGAAGTGTATAAGAATGGCATGCTTCTCAAGTAACCGCAACTTGGAAAGGGTTAACCTTCAGTCAAAAAAAAATGCGGATGCTATATTTCGAGATCTAGCAGCCGGGGAAAACTCGGTCTTTGAGATGAATTGATCATTGAACCGCCCTCTAACGATAAACCATAGTGCCATCGGGTTGATGTTCAGACCATCAATATCCCTCCGGCTCCTAGAATATTAAGGTTAATCAAAGAATTAAAATAAAATGAGATTGGGTGATTATTTTTGATATTTTTGGAAAGATATCATTATGAACCAATAGCATCAGAAATGTAAAGAATCATAACGGAATATCCTGGAATTGCTTGGTTAGTAAAATAATCCCTATTAAATGATAATTGGTTATTATTTCTGTAATCTTCTATTATCATTAGTGAAAGAACTCAATATATGACAAATTCAATAGAATCCAAGAATGACATCCATATATATATATACTGAAATGTCCTGGAACTGGATGGTTATTCGAATAATCGAAAATAAATGCAAATTAGTGCATATTTTCTAAATTTTTGATAGCCATGTGAGGGAGTACCTCACATATGACCGAAACAACCTATAGACAATAGAATCAAAGAATGACATGGATGTATATACTGAAATGTCCTGGAACTGCATGTTTATTCGAATAATCGAAAATAAATGAAAATGAGTTAATGTTTTTTCAATTTTCGATAGCCATGTGAAAGAGTACCTTACATATGACCGAAACAACCTATATACAATAGAATTGAAGAATGACATGGATGTATATACTGAAATGTCCTAGAACTGCATGAATATTCGAATAATCGAAAATAAATGAAAACGAGTGAATATTTTTCCAATTTTCGATAGCCATGTGAAAGAGTACCTTATATATGACCAAAATAACCTATAAACAACAGAATCAAAAATGACATGGATGTATATACTGAAATGTCCTGGAACTGCATGCTTATTTCGAATAATCGAAAATAAATAAAAATGAATTAATGTTTTTTCAATTTTCGATAGCCATGTGAAAGAGTACCTTATAAATGACCTAAATAACCTATATACAATAGAATCGAAGAATGACATGGATGTTTATACTGAAATGTCCTGGAACTGCATGATTATTCGAATAGTCGAAAATAAATGAAAACGAGTGAATATTTTTTCAATTTTCGATACCCATGTGAAAGAGTACCTTATATATGACCGGAATAACCTATAAACAATAGAATCAAAAAATGACAAGGATATATATACCGGAATGTCCTGGAACTGCATGCTTATTCGAATAATCGGAAATAAATGAAAATGAATGAATATTTTTTCAATTTTCGATGGCCATGAGAAATAGTACCTTATATATGACCGAAATAACCTATATACAATAGAATTGAAGAATGACATGGATGTATATACTGAAATGTCCTAGAACTGCATGAATATTCGAATAATCGAAAATAAATGAAAACGAGTGAATATTTTCTCAATTTTCGATAGCCATGTGAAAGAGTACCTTATATATGACCAAAATTACCTATAAACAATAGAATCAAAAATGACATGGATGTATATACTGAAATGTCCTGGAACTGCATGCTTGTTTCGAATAATCGAAAATAAATAAAAACGAATTGATGTTTTTTCAATTTTCGATAGCCATGTGAAAGAGTACCTTATATATGACCGGAATAACCTATTACCAATAGAATCAAAAAATGACAAGGATATATATACCGGAATGTCCTGGAACTGCATGCTTATTCGAATAATCGGAAATAAATGAAAATGAATGAATATTTTTTCAATTTTCGATGGCCATGAGAAATAGTACCTTATGTATGACCGAAATAACCTATATACAATAGAATTGAAGAATGACATGGATGTATATACTGAAATGTCCTGGAACTGCATGGTTATTCGAATAATCGAAAATAAATGAAAACTAGTGAAAATTTTTTCAATTTTCGATAGCCATGTGAAGGAGTACCTTATATATGACCGAAATAGCCTATATACAATAGGATTGAAGAATGACATGGATGTATATACTTAAATGTCCTGGAACTGCATGATTGTTCGAATAATCGAAAATAAATGAAAATGAGTGAATATTTTTTCAATTTTCGATAGCCATGTGGAAGACTACCTTATATATAACCGAAATAACCTACATACAATAGAATTAAAG
The DNA here is from genome assembly GCA_958510875.1 of Endomychus coccineus. NCBI lineage: Eukaryota > Metazoa > Arthropoda > Insecta > Coleoptera > Endomychidae > Endomychus > Endomychus coccineus. The sequence goes on from OY294068.1 coordinate 113,711,418, forward strand.
AATTACATGGATGTATATACTGAAATGTCCTGGAACTGCATGATTATTCGAATAATTGAAAATAAATGAAAACGAGTAAATATTTTTTCAATATTCGATAGCCATGTGGAAGAGTACCTTGTATATGACCGAAATAACCTATATACAATAGAATTGAAGAATTTCATGGATGTATATACTGAAATGTCCTGGAACTACATGATTATTCGAATAATCGAAAATAAATGAAAATGAGTGAATATTTTTTCAATTTTCGATAGCCATGCGGAAGAGTACCTTATATATGACTGAAATAACCTATATACAATAGAATCAAAGAATGACATGGATGTATATACTGAAATGTCTCGGAACGGTATGTTTGTTCGAATAGTCGAAAATAAATGAAAATGAGTTGATAGATTTTCAATTTTCGATAGCCATGTGAAAGAGTACCTTATATATGATCGAAGCAACCTATATACAATAGAATCAATTGCCTATTTGCAGATGTATGTTTCTTCTTAGGTTCTCGCGGACGTAATGTGTAGAACTGGATTCTCGGGTATTGATCCGCGTTGTGTGGATTCGGTCCACAAAAGGACCAATTTCACGACGTTTCGGAAAAATTGCATTTGCCATCTTCAGGTGATTCGACCGTAGAGTCTGGAAGATCTAGGCGAACTGTTCGCCTAGATCTTCCAGACTACATTCTAATTGAACCCAGAATGACTGCCTTTTGCATCCGGTCTATCAAGATCTGCGCCGAGTTCCTACAGGCCGGAATGATCTTCAAGTTTGAACGCAACAAAGATCGAATTCCGCCCAAAACACCGATGATCAGAACCACTAATACGACCTTGTGTCCTGGGTATAGCGTGCGGAGCTCGAACAGGAGATCTTGATATTTTGTCCATTTTTCCCCCTCTTTCAAGACTATGTTCTTCTCTGCCGTAGCGGAGAATTCGATGACATACATAGTCTTGATTAGTTTATCGAGGAGAACAACGTCAGACCTATATTCTATACCTCCAATCAATATCGAACATTTTTTAATAGAGGCATTTTTGTTTCCATTCTCTTCTTCCAACAAGAACTGCTGCAAGTATTATATTCTAAATAGAAACTAATTTTTATTTGTAGATATTTATTGATCATCCTTTTTCTGTTAACTGTAGGTTATTTTATATAATAATAAAGGCTATTTTTCGAATATTGTGCATTCTTATAACTTTGTAGTTTGGCTTGTAATAAGATAAATAGAAATAGAACAGTCTGAAACAATCATTATTTAGATTTAGGAATCTTATATAAGTAGTATATAGTTATTTACTGAATAACTCTAATTTCTCATCTACCAGAAGAAATATACAATACTTTATCAGGCTATATTAATTTAAAAAAGAATTTTCCTATATCAAAAACAAAGATTTGTACGCGAGTGAAACGTGGATAAAAGTGATGAAGAACTTAGCAAAACATGTTTATATCATAAGGTAAGTATTAAATATTAGCGTTTTGACTCTAGACCAATCAGACTCCTGCAGGTCGGGTACGCTCTTCATTGCCATTTTTTTAGGTGCTGTCTGCTTTTGATGTGACTGTTAAAAAACTAGTCTGGAAGCCATTTTAGCCTTGTTGAACAATTATTTTCTTTTGTATTATCAATTTCTTCCGAAACTGCGACTTTTTCTATGGCAATGTTTTTTCTTATTACCTGGAATTTTATAATATTGAATAACCATCTTTATTGATATCAATGCCAACAAATTCTACGCCTTCAGAATCAACATAATTGCAGTTAGTAGGTCGGAAAAAATTAAGATTTTTTGAGTTTTAGATTATCCGTCATCATCCAAATCTATTTTGTCGAAGCTTTTCCTTTACATTCTGCACCTTTCCACTTTCTGAAAGAAGCAATAGCCTAGCTACTTTAGCTGTTTGATAGTTACTTTCAGTCACTCTGAAAATAAAATTCCCTGGAATATTATTCAATCCTAATGGAATGATAAAACAAAATAATATTTAGACTATGAAATAATATATTAGAATTTGTTCTGAAATTCAGTTATTATTCAGTTGCTGGAAGATACCAATGAAACTCCGTATGTGTTTCTTCAGTATGACTCACTAACTTAGCCACTTCATGTACATCCTCTTTTTAAACACTCCTCAACTACAATATGATGGTAGCTATCTGCTTCCTGAATCTAGTGCTCATAAGAAGTTTGGGCTGTTTAGCACCGCATAGCGTAGCCAATTTTTGAATTACAGATATTCCCGAAATTCATCACGAGAAACCTGATGTAATGAAAATGCCATTATTCTTTTGGTACTAAGTTGGTAGTATTGCGAATCTGGATATTGAGGTCAGTGAGTTATTTTTGGGAAGAATAATGAAACAGAATTCCTACCTTTCCCAAATACTATGATATAGTTATACATTTCTGGCCGTAAAACCTCCAAAATATTCACTGCACTAGTTGAATCTCTCATCACGATTATGAATTTAGCCATTCCACGCATTTTTCGAGAAACAACTGTACATATTTGCTTTCTTCTATGATTCCCCAGTGAAGATTCACCATAAAGACAAATCAATGAGTATGTTTTGACAACCAATCAAACATTGTCTGCTCTCATGATCTTGAAAATTTCAGATGGGCAACTTATATTTATGAAATTTCCGACTGAATTCTCGGACACTAAAAATGTTTGTGCTTCAGAAAGATGTGTAAAGTGTTCATTCACGTCTTCTCCATTTCCTCTACAGTCTTTTCTATGCCTCCTTAGATGATCTCATTAATCCAAAACAATGTACACATGTTGAATAATTTATCGCATTTACGTTTTCTTTATCGATCCTCTCAGGTTTTCTGACGGGCTTTGATAAATTTTTCACCTTCTGGAATAAAAAATTTCCTTTTCTCCTCGAAATAATTATTGCATTTCTTCTAACCAGGCTCTTCAATCGAAATTCCCCTAGTTTTTTGACTTCCTCTTCATCAGAATGGTTTCTGATTGAATGTATTGAAAAAAACTCACCTTCTTCGAAACATAAAGGACACAAGTCTATGTTGATGCAATTGGTTTTTGAATTTCAGGAAATTTTATCAAGTTGAAAAAATGTTCGCTCTAGATGGAAAGTTGGACGAGTGATGAGCAATGAAAAGTATCAAAAGGACAACAATAGGTATAATTGCAGTACAACTACTAACATATTACAGAAGAACCGAAAAATAAGATAAGACAGTTTAAGTGGCTATTGAATTGTTAAATAATTTACATTGAAATAAGTTTCATGGCCCAGGGCACAAATTTATGATATTCTTTTAGAATCAGTTCTGCGGAAATACTTGCTTCCGGAATATTAGAAAATGATCCATTCGGGCAAATTGATGATATCATAAGTGACTGAATTTTCATCTTCTTTTTATATTCAACAGAAGCAAAGTACCACATCAAAATAGAAGAGGATTTTCATTTCGAAGAAAAAATTTATAACGAAGGTACCTAACGCTGAATTGAATATGTTCAAATTATTATTTGAAAATTATTGTAATCATATTCAGTGGAATGATGACAAATTGATAATTTATCATCTTTTTGATACAACTAGATATATATTTCGACAACTACTATCTTCCCATTTTCATTGAAAAGCTAGTAAAACGATAATAAAGAGCAAGCTTATCCAAACTATATCTAAAATAATATGATGATAACTGCCGGTAATCTCGCCATATATTTTTTGTTTCGTATATGTTCTCAAAATATCAGTGGAAGCTGTCAAAAAATTGAAAAATTTTAAATAACAAATGATAAAATATGGAATCAAAAATTGAAGCAATAAAAATTATGAGAGTAGCCCCCAACAAAAGGACATCCTACAAATAATGTAACTACTATTTAATGTTTACTTTTGTTAGATCGGAGAGAACTCAGGAGAAGACTCAATGTTGTTCGATCCAAGAAGCGAAAATTATGAAATAGTTCTTTTGATGTGAGGTTACGTTTGAAATTGTTTTACGTTATTTTTCTTATTTATCCCCATTTTTCACTTATATTTACTATGTTTTTTTTGTTATATCTTCCTACAAATAATGTAACTACTATTTAATGTTCACTTTTGTTAGATCGGAGAGAACTCAGGAGAAAATTCAATGTTGTTCGATCCAAGAAGCGAAAATTATTGAATAGTTTTTTGATGTGAGGTTACGTTTGAAATTGTTTTACGTTATTTGTTTCTATTTCTCTCCATTTTTCACTTATTTTATATCTTCGTGAATAAATACAATTCACAATGGTTATTGTGAGAAAATACGTAATAAAACAACGTAACAAAATTATTGTCATCTATGATTTTATTTATCGTCAGATCAATTCAATATCCAGTTCTTTAGAAGAAGGCGAGAATAAGTTGTCGAAATACGTATCTGAGGTACAACATTTTCCGAATCTTCTCTGGGTCGATAATTTTATTGCTATTTCATGCCAAAAATACCTTGTTGATGGTGTGACTTGGTTTTTCACACTCAATATATGGGAAAAATGTAAAAGATATTATACATCTATCTTCTTAACACGAAATCAATTGTATTTGTACTTACATTTATTTCGGAACATTTAATTATGTCGTATTTTAATTCCATAGACGTTATTCAAATCTAACAAATAGCTACATGAGCTGATATCTATGAAAATGTACTGACCACCTTCAGAAGGCGTAATTAAACCAAAAATCTCAGCATTGCGACTCAGCATTCTAAGACAAATACACAAAAGCTCCGAAAGCAAGTTACCAATTCTTATTGTACCCACAATTCAACTTAGTTTTCCTTTGCGCCGGAAATGCAGATAGAGAACGGGGTACTACGAACGCAAGTGGGTCTGTATTCGTCTGCAGAATAATAATAGCAGTAATTCTATGATAATAACTAACTAGTTGTATCGCTCTTGCTTGTAACGGCTAGATGGTTCAATGTGGTGGCAAACAAAGACACACATTGTCTGAACCAATAGGATCTACCCTGCGATCCTTGAAACAGAAAGTGCGGCGGGCATTTCAAAGCACTGATTATTGTATATTTAGGAAGAAGAGGTTATATTCAAGTCCATTTCCAATAATGCAGAAACTGTTCATCGTTATTATTGTGCATTTACATAAGAATAGTTTGAATACGAATATGAGTGAAGGTAAGAGTGAAATCTCTTCAGTGATTTGAGATGCCCCCGTCACTTTCACTTCCAAGGATAGCTATTGCTTGCTCCAAGTAGACGCTTGTGTCTGGGATTCGCGAGAAGATACAACTACTGAACTAATTATTCTGCAGACGAATACAAACTTACTTGCGCAGTAACCCGTTAGCCGTTATTCATCTACATTGGCCGCGCAAAGGTAGACTAATTAGAATTTTAGTTACAATAAGAATTGGTTACTTGATCTAGGAGCTTTTGTGTATTTGTCTTGGTATATTGAGTCACAGTGCTTAATTCAAAGCTTTAATTGAGCCTTCTGAAGGAGGTGGATTTCTATAGATATCAGCTTATGTAGGTAGCTATTTGTTAGATGTCAATCAGCAATATGTAACTACTAATACCGGGCTTACTCTAGGAATTCAAAAGAATGGAAGAGATTACCTCTTCAAGCAGTATTTATATAAGCCCTTCAATAAGCTCTGAATATGGATCTATTCAGTTTAATAAAGACAAATGTACTATTGCTTAATTCAAAGAATCTATGTCTAGAAATAACGTTGAAATTAATAAGTCTACGTCTATGGAATTAAAATACGAAAGAATTGAATGTTACAATGAATACATATCCGGAAATATAAATACAACTAATTTCGTGATAAGTAGAAGATGTATAAAATTTTTTGAATATTTTCCGTATATTGAGTGTGAAAGCACAAAGTCGCATCACCATCAACAAGTTATTTTGACATAAGATAGCAATAAAATTTTTAACCCAGATGAGATTCGAAGAATTTTGTATCTCAGAAACATATTTCAACAACTTTTGCCTTCTCCTAAAGAATACGATAGCTGAAATTTGAATTGATCTGGCAATAAATAAAATGATAAATGACTGTAATTTTGTTATGCTGTTTCATTCACATTTCTCAAAATAACCAGTATTAGCTGTATTTATTCCCGAAGATATGAAAGATATAAAAACACGTGAGTGAGAAATGGGGAAAGGATTAAAAATTGAAGTAAAAAAATTGTAGACGTATTCTCACATCAAAAGATAAGCACTATCCATGAATTTCGAGTCTTGGATCTAACATAAATAATGATTAACTAGTGGTTATATTATTTGATAGAAGTTCTTTTGTTGGGTTACTCTCATAATATTTATGTCCTCCATTTTTGATTTAATTTTTCGCCATTGTTTTTCAGAAATTTCTTTATTTTTGTAAATTGACAGAGCTTCCACTGATTATTTTGAGAACATATTCATAAAAGACTATATGTTCAGATTACCGGCATTCATCATTCTAAATATTGTTTGGATGATCTTGCTCTTTATTATGGTTTACTAGATTTTCAGTAAAAATGGCAAGATAATAATAGCTGTCGAAATATATATCTGAGATACATATACAAAAAACACAAAATACATTTGTTATGGTGATGATTCAGCATGATGGGTATAGTTATCGAAGAGCTACTGAATTATCATAATTTGGAAATATCAGAAATTCAATTCAGCGTAAGGCACCTTCGATATAATTTTTCACTTCGGAATGAACATGCTTTTCTGTTTTGATGTGTTATTTTGTTTCTAATGAATAGAAAAAGAACATGAAAATTGAGTCACTTAAAGTCGTCAATTTTCGTTATAGCAAAATAAAACGCCTCCTCTGATATTCTTCAAAAAAGTTGATTATTACTTTGAAAGTTTGACGACCGCTACACTGGAAACGGTAGCTTCTAGCTTATCAAAATGTTGAAACAGTTGAGTCACGAAAGGATTCCAGTCTCGAAGAATCTGTGACTTCAGGAAGTGAATACTTCCCCCCGATTGGGCATCGAACGTCTTCGGGAACTGATTCACACCCGAATGGATCATAATTGAATATTCCAGATCTAGTGCTTCCGCAGAACTGATTCCAAATGAAAATATATCAGAAATTCATGCCGTGGGCCTGGAGAATAATTTCAAGATAAATTATTCAGCAATTCAATAGCCACTAAAACTGTCCTAATTTATTTCTGAAATCTTCTGTAATATGTTAGAAGTTGTGTTGCAATTATACCTATTATTGTCATTTTGATACCCTTCCTTGCTCATCATTACTTCTACTTTCCATCTACAGCGAATATTTTTTCCGCTTTACGAAATTTACTCAAATTCAAAAACCGATAGCATCAAGAAAGACTTGTGCCCTTTCTGTTTCGAAGAAGTTAAGCATTTCTCGAGACATTTAATCAGAAACCATTCTGATGGAAAGAAAGTCAAAAAAACTAGAGGAATTTCCATCAAAAAGCTTGGTTAGAAGAAATGCACTAATTTAGAAGAGAAGGTAATTTCTTATTACAGAAGGAAAAACATATATTAAAACCAGTCAGAAAACCTGTGGGGATCAGTAACGAAAAAGTAAATACGATAAATTATTCAACTTGTGTACACTGTTTTGGATTATTCAAAAGTTCTTATCTATGGAGGCACAGAAAACACTGTAGAAGACATGGAGAAGACATAAGTAAAAACTTTGCACATCGTTCATAAGCACAAACATTTTTAGTCTCCACCGGTTTACTTGGGAGTTTCATAAACAAAAGATGCTTATCTGAAGTTTTCAAGATAATGAAAGCAGACAATGTTGGATTGGTTGCTAGAACTGATCCATTGATTTGTCTTTATGGTGAATCTTTACTGGGGAAACATAGAAGAAAGCAAATGTATACAGTTGTTTTTCAAAGAATGCGTGGAATGGCTAAATTCATAATCGTGATGAGAGATTCAACTAGTGCAGTGAATATTTTGGAGGTTTTACGGCCAGAAGTGTATAACTATATCATAGCGGCTACCAAAATAATTTCTAGATATTGTGCCTCTTTATCGTTCAAAAGTCTTTCCACGGCACTCCAATTTGGTACTGATCTGAAAAGTATGTGTCAAATTGCAAAAAAAGCAATTACGTTGGAAAATCATCTGATAGGCCATGTAGAAAATAGAGAAGAGAAAAAAACGGAAATTTCTCAGTTGTGTGAAATGATTCAATTTCACTGGAGCAATGATATTGGGAGCCTAGCTAACAATTTCTTGAACGAAAAAAAATCCCTTACTCCGAAACTGTAACCCACTACTGAAGATATTGCCCTGTTCAATAACTACACTTCTACACTGGCTGAAAAAATATTATATCAGTAGAAACGCATATAACTCAACATATCTAGGAAATCCTAGATATATAATATATTATTGTAAAGGGAAATAGATAATCCCAGGTGTAGACATCCTTGTATTATAATAATGGTCAAGTTTGCATTCGCTCAATTCATAATCGGGAATAGTTGATTTCATTTAAAGATAAGATAGTAGAACAACTGTCATACTCATACATGAAAACATTGGTACAGAATTTTGGAATTGATGAAGCATCCTCGTGCGGAGTAAATAGAAAAAAGGTTTCGCTGCAATTACTGAAGTGACCTGTCCGCTAGCTGAAAGCGTTCAAAAAACGGATCACAGGCCGTAACAATTCATTCAATTATTCCATTCGTAAGTTAGAAGTTCAGCTTAAGTAGATCATCAGTCACGCCATAATTGAAGTGTAATACCAGTGAAGTGTTATTTGAGATTGTAAGTGATTTTGTTGCTACTTGCTTTGGTACATTAGAATACATGTCATTCCGTTATTTGCTCGCGGTTGCGATCATACAATATCAGGTACCAGTTAACAATTAGTAATTGTCGCAATTGTGCATATTAATATACCATGTCTCTATTACAATAGTCGTAGCGATAAACACAGTTCGGGTATCGAGAATTGCAGTATTGAGTAAATATACTGACTGCGTCAGAGTGGGTGATAAAATATAATGTAGAAGGATTTCGACATAGTTTTGCACACTGAGTAAAGTAAGAGTATGTTGTAGATGATCTACCGATAGTTATCACTCTGTGTCAACCAGAGGTAGGCGCTGTATGTTTCAGTATAGTAATATACCCTGATTCTACACTGTGTTAACCGGAAATAAAGGGACATTGAGGATGAGATGTTTATAGTGTTGAATCGAGATCACCGATACGCAGCATAACGATTGTACAACTTTCGAACTGGGGAACAATAGCTACAACCAATACAGTGACTTTAACAAGCACGGTAGTGACCACCAAGCCGAATTCTATGAACTACTCAAATTGAGGGCATCGATTTTGAATATGATGCCATTGATGCAGAGAGTACCGACCATTCCGCAGGTATCTACGTAGAATATTGTGGTTCCCTTGTTCAGCAAGTGTATAATATTCCGGTTCCATCCGTTCAGGAAGTACCGAGATATAATTTTTCAGCTCGCAACAGTGCGCCAAGGTTGCATCAGTATCGGATACAATTCAATAAAATGTCAAGTCCGGCTACGTTTCCTGAAAGATTAGAGGAGCTATTAGCTAGACATACGTCAAGTACGATCGACATAGACGCTCATCCAGTTGCCCGTCACTCTGGCATATGAAACAACATCAGGATTTCACATTTCTAGACTCAGGTTTCTTTTTCTGAGCTTAGTGGTTCCTTTCTGGAGCTGAAGGGGAATCATCGGATGATTTGCTCTTAACTGTCGCTCTCTTTCGAACTATTATGACCGTAACTTTGCCTGTATGTCATAATTCAGGAGGTCTGTATGCACACTATTATGCAAACGTTTCGTACATACTATTTTGCTGTGAATCCAAATTGTAGATTCCAAAGAGTTGTTACTGTATCAAAGGTTTGATCTGATTCTCTCATGTTGAAACTGTAAAACTAACTATTGAAAAACGTGAGAAATCTCTAGCTGTATCATTGGATATCTCCAAAGAATTTGGCCGAGTCTGGCACCGAAGCCCTCTTGGGACACTTCCATCATATGGCTCGCCGCCTCAACTTTGTCGGTTACTATCGAGTTTTATTCCAGATAGATCACTCCATATGGTGGTTGACTGAGTATTCTCCAATACAGTTGCTATCAACGCTGGTGTTACACAGGGATCTGTCTTGGAACCAACATTGTTTCTGCTCCATATCAACGAACTGCTGGAAATGACCACCTGTCCCGCTCACATCTTTGCAGATGATGGTATACTTCATACCGCTTTCCCATCTAGAGCCCCTCTACCATTCAATGAAGCCAGAGAAGCGATACAGGGAAAGGTTGATACAATTAATGGAGATCTGGCGAATATTTTGAAATGAGAATTTGAAACCAAAGTTCACGTCTTCTCTAGGGAGGCGGATCTCACAATCTCTGATATTATGATGTGAGAAACAACTATTCCTATGTAATCTCCCATAACAATGCTCGTGATCATCACCAACATCACCCTGTCATGGAATTTTTATGTGAGGTCCAATACAGAAACAGCATCACAGAACATTGATTTTCTATCCCGTGTAAAGAACTGCTTACTTCACATCCCAGCAGTTCCTCATGATCTGCAAAGCCTGTGCTTTTCGGAGTCTGTACTCGACCTGACCTGGAGTACTGTTCGTATGTTTGAAGTCCAACTTCGAAACATACGATGAAGCGCTTGGATTCTTCCCAGAAGAGAGTTATTCGTTTGATTGATGAAGGCTCCCTTACAAGTTCATTGACCTCTTCAGAACATCGTAAAAAGCTGAGAGATGTATCCCCTTTCTATAGATATTTCCATAGTCGGTGTTCATTAGTAATCTCGTCTGTTGTTCCACCACGAGATTCCAGATACCCCTTCTTTGTCAAGTTCGAGAGCTGCCGAACTTCTTCCTACCAAACATAATTCTTATATTTTACAGCGAAGTTGTGAAACTCTTCACCTAGTGAGGTCCTCCCCTGTTCCTATAACCTCCAAACCTTCAAGAAGAATACGAATGCTCATCTCCTCTCTCTACGTTCTACTACTGCTCCCACGATGTTCTTCGAACATTATAGATATCCCTCTAGTGAAGCCAAATTATAAAAAAAACTATATTTGCCAATATTATTCTGATTTGAATTCATGTTACATATTGTGGGGTGATATCGTACCAAATATGATATGTCGTGTGTTTTGGTGTCACGTGAGGATCAATTCCATCATATCATTATAAATTTATTATTGTAACATGTGGTTATAAATCACGTCATAATGTGATTTGAGTGTAACTTCATAGCTGTGTGAAATATCTTCCTACATTCATAAATATATTCGTCGTAATTAAATATCTGTAATTGTTTAAAAATTATCTAGTTCCTATGTTGGGACAAATTATCTTAAACTAAGTGATATATCACGTTTTAACTGGAACATTCACTCCATGACTATTCTTCAGCTATAAATGTATGCCGCTAAGAGCTTAAATTAACAGCGTGTTTTCGTTTGTTTCAGATCCTATCGTTGATAATTGAACCTACGAAAATAATTCTTCAAAACTGAGAATATTTACAAATCCATCAAAGTAAGTATAATTCACTAGTATACCATATTCTAAAGTAAGCTATAATTTCTGAAAATAATATCAAGGTTGACTTTGTATACACCGACTAGGTCAGATATCTCACTCTCATAGAGGGCGCGCTGATTGAAAGTTTTTAATTGAACAAAGAATCACAAAAAGAAAATGAAAATTATTCTCAATAAAGACATGAAATATTCAGTCAGTAAGTTTCCAATATGTCCTCCGTTTTCACGAAGACACAATTCTATCCTTTTTTCTAAAGAATGCATTAATTTTCCAAGCGGTTGAGGATCAGCTATGAGGTCATTAAAGGGACGTTCAATTCTGTCTCTGATATCGACCATACCCTAACTCAATACATCAAGAACAAAACCAACTCCCTTATAATTATTCAAAAATTCCACGAAATGATTGAAAAATATGAAGACCATTATCAGATATACACAGACGCATCCAAAACTGAAGACGGCACAGCATCAGCCTTCGTAACCCCAGATGATGAAATGACTTTCAAGCTCAATAATACCAGCAGTACATACAACGGCGAACTTCTTGCTATTCTCAAGGCATTAGAATACTCAAAGAACACTGACCAACGAAAAATCATCATTATATCGGACTCCCTTAGTGCAATTGATAGTATCTCCCAGCTATTTCCGAAAACCCCTATTTTAATCTTGATTAAGAACGGATTACATGGTTTCCAACTCAAGCAAAAAAACATCAAATTCATATGGGTTCCATCCCACATTGGCATTGAAGGTAATGAAGCTCTAGACAAATTAGCTAAGAGTGCAATCCGCGACGAATCGCTTCCTATGATTGAGCAAATTGTACATACGGACTTCAAACGGACTATCAAGAAATACATACTAAATAAATGGCATTCCCAGTGGAATAACACCAACTCCAAACTTCTCAGAGTAAAGGAACACGTCACCCCTTGGCAATCAGATCCCAATAAGAGAAAGGATCAGCTCATCCTCACCAGATTGAGAATTGGTCATACCCAAATCACCCATGGATATCTCATAACCAATAGCGATCCACCAATATGCGAAGTATGCCATGCCCAATTATCCGTCATACATATCTTACAAGAATGTCCAAAATATAACACCGAACGACGCAAACATCAGATCCCACAATCAATCAAAACAATGCTGAACGCAGAATGTGACATGGGAAAACTTACAGCATTCCTCACAGACATCAAAATCATCAATGACATATAGTTTCTATTTATTTGTGAACTCTGTTGATTTACTTCATTGTTATTTTATCTTCCTTCCCGTCTTTAATAACCTTTAAGGTTGATAAGACTAATAAACAAATAAAAAAATAAAATAATAATAAAAATAAAAATTCTGTCTCTTGACGTGAATTTGTCTCTGTAAATTGAACTTTTTCCTTAACATTCGACCAAACTATGTAGTCCAAAGGATTGAAATCGCATAACTGTGGATGCCAATGAATCAGAGTTTCTGCACCTTTAATAATCCGTCGATTCGAATAATGACACCTTCTATCAAAATGTGGGAAGCTCCATCATGCATGAAAAAGAGAGATCTTTGCTCGTTTAGCGTTAAGTCTTCTAATATCTCGGATAAATGATTTTCTGAGAAGTTGAGGTACACGTTATCATTCAACGTCCCAAGTAGAATGAGATAACCAATTAATTTGTTACCCAAAGTTACTACCCAAACATTAACTTCAAATGTGTGCTAGTAATATGATACCCCTTCAAAATGTACATTCTCATCACAACAGTAGTGTGATTATTCTAGTGCTGAAGTAATTAATCGAACAAAAAATCACAAGAAGAAAATTAAAATGAATTCGAATGAAAACATGTTTTGCGTGAATAGTTGATCTATGGTAGGGCGTCGAATCGCATTGTGCTCATCAATGATCTACTATGCTTTCAGAAGTTTATATTTACAAAAATAAAAGAATCTGACGGAACCAAAGTGGTGTAATTGGTGAATACCCTGAACTAGACATCCAGTAATGTGGGTTCGAATCTTGCCTATGGTTCAATGTTTCACGTTGATTCATCTTTAGAATCCTAAGTTATCTTCATAATTCAGAAAATTTAATGTAAAACCTCTTTATATACCTAAACAAAACTGTGGCCAATTAGACAAAGAAACTTGTTCATACTTAACCAGAACATTTCTCAGTCAGTTCTATTCGAAATATTTACGAACCGGGACGCTGTCAGTAATACTCTAACCTGCAATCCTTACATCAAAGCGATCGAAATTAAGATTAATGTGCGTGAATAGTTGATCTCTGATAGGGCATCGAATCGCATTGTGTTCATCAATGATCTATAATCCTTTCAGAGGTTCATATTTACAAAAATATAAACAAAATACTTGTGGCACTCGGGGACTGCTGCGGTAAAGCTATTGCATAGCATTTTTTATCAACTTATGCAATTATAATTATTTATTTATTTTTTATCTATGCAGTATTCTTTTTTCTTTGATATTAATTCAAGTTTTTTCTTTGATATTAATTCAAGTTACACTTTTTGAGCGTGGTGACTGATAAGAAAACAAATTTTTTTATTTTATTGAATAAATGAGAGGTTAAAATCGTTTAAAATATTTTTATTATCTTACAATTAATTCATGTAGGTTATTCAGGAATTTTCAGCATTGAAACTATAGGTTTATGGTAACTGAAATAAGAAACATGAGTTTTAGACTTGATATCCTCTGAATATCTGGAAAATACCGCGTCATAGGTGGTCCCCTATTTTGTTGTGGATTCTTGTGAATCATTATTTATTTCCAAATTCAATTTTTCCGAAAGAAAAGTTGTCAACCGCTCTAACTTTTCATCAGCGGAGTTGATGTTGAAATCGCCAGCCAAGATAAGTGGAAATTTATTACCATTTGTACCAAGTATTTTCGACCCTTCTTCAGTGTACTCAAGTGCGATGAATAAAATGCTCTACCTCGTCCAATTTTGGATTAGGAGAAATGTAAATTGCTACCATGACTATGTGTAGGCCATTTCTAAGTTTGCATAAGCACGCACAGATATCTCCAACAAATGAGCGCCTAACATCAACATCGCTAACATGTGCAATATTGATTTCAATATTCGGAGTCATGATATTAGTAATATTATTATTATTATGGTGAATAGCTACCCTACCTTTTGGAACAGTATCTACAACAGTATATATACCTACATGTATACTTACGGGGCGCACATGCGGTGAGTGTGGCATTACAAAGATATGATAGATACCTATACACCTATATACTTTCTCACAAACAGCTGCTTACGTATTCGTCCGATTTCGGAGCTGCTCGTCTCGATCCGTGCGAGCTTCGTACAGTCGTACCATATTCATACACGTTGAGCGAACGCTCGGCCGAGCTACATGGTAGCCGGAGTGGGGGTGTTCGGTTTTATTTTCGTTACGGAATTTCTTGATTCGGTCCCCGCGCTCAAAGCCCGCGATAAAAGCTATGCAATAGATTAAAAATCTAACGGGACCGAAGTGGTGTAATTGAGAAACACATCGGACTATAGACATCCAGTTATGTGGGTCCGAATCACACCTATGGTTCAATATTTTACGTTTATTCTTCTGGACAAAATATCAAGATCTCCTATTCGACCTACGCACGCTATACAAGGTTGTATTTGTGGTTCTGATCATCGGTGTTTTGGGCGGAATTCGGTCTTCGCTGGGTTCGAACTTGAAGATCATTCCGGCCTGCATTACGAGAGTACAAAGTGAATGTATATAAAAGCATACATGAAAACAAGTTAACGCAGTCAATATCCTGGAATAGCCGAACAAGTTAAAATCGTGAGTTACACATTTGTGCACATCATTTATTATCCAAGATAGCTTATATGAAAGACATCGAGTACTTGAATCACAAATTCAAGTCAATTCGAATTCATTAAAAAAAATAGTTATGATTAGTTTGTATAACTTTGCATTAGTAAACTAAACATCATTGCAACCTCAATATTCATCAAAGATATTTCAGTCACAATAGTAAAGAGTATTTGAGAGTTGAATCTGAAGGGATTCATAGAAATAAATGTTGACAATATTAATTACATAGTATTGGGCAATAACTGTATGTTTCTAATCATTGAATAAAATTCCAGAGAGGTTTTGAGTTCTTGTACAATATTTCTGTTCTTGTACAATATTTCTTAATGCTCATGTTCAAATGTCAAATAGTCCAAAAATTTCAAGGGCTTAATAAATGTTGATCGTTCATATGCTCATGTGTTTTTATTGTATCTTTTTCCCGTTATTGAACATGATACAATAGAGATAACCGATAAAAAGGCAGAGTATGACTATAATTGGCTGAGAGTGTTTTTATGGAGTGAAGACAAACATATTCGAGGTAACCTAGGTTTGTAACACAACATTCACATGATTATTAGGAAATAGAGCTAGCCTGGATATTGGAATGAAGGATTATAGAGTCTCAAGTAAAGTGAATTATTTCAAATTTTGCATATTTGGCTGGGTTTACAATATCCATGCAGACCAAAGTTTATATAAGAAATCCCATTCGGACAAAACAACCCATAGCAAATTATCGCAACAAAGTGGAGAAATGAATGACTCAAATTTGAACCAAGCAACTCAGATAAATTGAAATTGAATTGGAATATTAAAATGAAATTCGAAGGAGCTGGAAGTAGGCTCTGCCTGGAAATTTCCTAAACCATCCCGGTCAAAAAGGACAGAGGCACCACAATTGTTCAGACCCTGTAAATTCAACAACGAACAGTATCTTGGCATAAGTTCGAGGTACTGATAACTCAATCAGCAGGAACAAACATACGATCTCACAACGGATTATGTTATTCCCCTAACTGTATAAACACTACATAAACAATATCGATATCTTGAAGAGAATATTATTACAATCAATCAATCTGGGAGAAATCTGAGAAGAATTAAGTTACTTATTATGTTACTACAATTGATATTTGAAATTTGTGAAAATAAAGGTAGTTGATATAAAGAACTAATTAATAAGTTAGGAATTGTCACTTAGCATAAAGGTACTGATTTATTTGGTTTGATTCTCACAAAGGAATTGGGGTTTGCGATTTTTACGACAACTTGAACAACCGTGACAGTGGTATTACTTAAGACCTTAAAAAGCAGTAATTGAGATCCCTGCTCCTATGTCCACCCAGATCAATATTCAACCAAACCTTTTAGTCTAATAAGACATAACCCTGTGTACTTAATGCACCAAGTCAAAAAAATGGTGAATTTCAAATTCACGCACCACGCAACACATGCTATTTTGCCAGGCTAAACACGAAGAGTGAAAATACTGTATTACAAGTCTGCCTACGACTCGTTAAATTATTTTAGTATGAAGATTAAGAAAAGTACCCAATGATGCAAAAGATTATATCAGAATTATGCTGGATAACAAAGTGATCACCAATGAATGTTGAGAATTATTTCCACTGAAATATATCGACGTTCAGGGAATGTACATATCCTGAATTCAATTTAAGGTATCAAATCAAATTAAATAGTCCCTGATATCAATAATATTTCAATGGCAGAATAATAATGATTATGAGACAAAAGAAATTGTTGAATCTCAACTCACCTCTTCGAACATTCACAACGTAATGGCTTTCTCAAATTTCCGTTCCCTAAGCTACCCCTACTCGCGAATCGCGCGTCGTGCGACATGACCCCACGAGGAATACAGTTTCAATTATCGATTTCCTATTGAACGGGTAGATGACACTGTTGATCAATTCAAGATGAGTGATTCCACAAGCCGAACCGAAATCGTTATTCTAATCATTACAGCGTTCTTTATACCAGTAACGTGAAAAGCATTACAACTTGAATTCCACGTGACATCTATATTATGGAATGATCCCACGGTCGTACATACAGGTCTGGGAACTTTATTGTTTGACATGAATCTCTAACATGTCGTCAAACTCATAGTCATTCGTTCAGCCACCAGCTAGCGCTTGGATCGAAGTTTGGCAACAATCACATTATTAAGTAAAATGATTTTTCTCGGAACGCAAAATCTACTATTCTGATTTGAGAGAGGAATAGTGCTGTTACTCTTGTCAAAATGTATTACTCAGCTTAAAAATGAATTGTCCTTTTTCGCACACATAAAAGACCTCGTTAAAACGATTTTTTTCCGGAATCACAAGCATCCACTTTTCTCGCATTCCCGCATCTCTCGGCACTTCAAAAGCAGAAGTTTCTTGCTTTACACTTTTGTACCCCGTTTTGCATTCCGGCACAATGCACGGTTTCGTAATTTTTTTCCGAAAAACCCGGTATTCCTTGTGTTCACAAGTCAAAAATGACAGTTGCCAGAGAACACGGTCGTATACGTGCCAGAGATCATTACTTGACTGATGCGCCACCCTTTTGGTACTATGCAACAGATGACGTTTAGCGGACTCACTTCTCACAGAGGAAACAGCCTCGAGTTCCCAGACCTGTGAATGATCCTTATCACGAATCTCATGTGACTGACAATGTATCAGCTGTCTTTCATATAATCGATACCGTTCTCATTGAGAGGTTGAGTGTTGTCTGTCATAGACATTTTGAACTTTGATAATGAACCATTAATCTATCTGACTGTTTAGAATTAATTATCATGAATTATTTGAACATGATTACAAGCGATTTATAAATTTCACACAAACTAATATCAGTATCAGTGATAGCAGAGCGATTTGGTCAATTCAGAACATAGACACTGTACCACAACTAGGAACATGTTATTCTATGGTATAAATTATCTTCGAAAGATGTTGAATATGTTTCCCGAATTTTTGTCGCTGTTTTCAATGACTATTGATTTCGCAATTCATCAAGACTATTGCACTTTTCAATTGTTTTCTGCAACTCCACCAACTCTGTGAATAAATAGGGATATGGTTTTCGAAAAAATGACTCATCTAAAACATAGACGCTCGTCCTAAAAGCATACTTCCTCATTTCTCAAGCATGTGCAGTCCTACTCTAACGTCGCCGTTGTTTCATATTCTTACATCTACATCAGAATAGCGCCTAAAATTATGTATTATCATAAGCCCATATCAATTTTATCTGATGTCAGTAAAATATTTGGGTCCATTGTAATGGATACCCTATTTAATGACTATATTGCCAGAGCACAACATAGCTTATTCTCTGGTAGCGAAACCGAATCAAATGTCATAATATACAATATCGTTCGGGAGGTCGTTCTATATATACAGATTTATGTAAAGCATTTTAATCGGTAAACCATGACTTACTTCTATACAAAGTGGAATTTTACTGTATGATGGGGCGTTCATTATCTTGATGCAATCCTTTTCTCAGTCATCGGATGCAGGTTGTGGTTGTAAACGGCTGCAAATCGGATGAAATAGCAGTTACGATCCTATATCTAAAATGGTATTGAATCCCTTCTATTTTCGCGGATGATTTGAAGCTATACTGTAGCATGTGGCACACTCGATTTTATTCGTTCACAATAATACGTGTGCTGTCAAAACTGTAAGATACTCAATTACATTCAAGTCGAAAACTATCACATTTTCAAGGAATATGAATTTCATGTTCACATTAGGGGGCATAGAATTAGCTAGAGTCGATACCGTTTCTGATTTTGGGTATAATTTTGGATAATCATTCAGGTTACCAGCCACATATTGAAACTATTTTGAGAAGAGGTTTTAGATTATGTGTATTCCTTAAAAGACAAACTCTTGATTTTCATGATGTCAGTTCCATAATACAATTTTTAACTCGTTGATACCCTCTATTTCTATTCTTAAGAACTACTGTCGGAACATGTGGAAGCCTCACTATGAAATTTATATAGATCGTATTGAGCTCAAACGAAATTGGTAAATCACTTACTACATACTCAAATCAAAATGATTCCGACTAGTAGAATGCGCGTTTGAATTTGGTTGGTCTTAAAACTCACCTCGTCGAAATATTGGGAGGATTAGTTATGCCCACTAATTATCAACTGATTAGGCTGACTCTTCTGATTTACTCACTCTTTCCTCATTCCACGTTCTGAATCGTGCTACACGGTCTAGAGAAACTATGACATTCCCTTATCGTGCGCTCATAAACACCATGTGCAACTCTCATCAATAATCTTCCTCCTAACTTTGACGTTCTTAATATATCCAATTTGCAAACTATTTTGAATGGAAGATGATGATGAAGTTAAAGTTAATTTGGTGCAAGCTGGGTTGTTAATTCTCAGATTTAGATAGCTGCTGGGCTATTTAATTGGCGCTCATCTAGATAATTGTTTGAAGAAGATGAGACTAGAAGAATTATGGTGTTATTATTGATCATATTTTTTCCTATGTTTTACATTGGATTGGCAATGCAGATTGATGGGTATCTTATGTGTGGAACAGGGTTTCCTAAATTTGATAGTTATATTGCCCTCAATTCTGTAATTATGTTCCTGGAGTATTCAATCCTGCCCATCGTATATCACGTGATTGTACTACCAAATAACTAACTAAGTCGAGCTGGTGAGGGAGAATTAGCTGAAACAACAAGAGGGCGAATTGCCGTTGAAAATCTTTTTGTGTAGATGATGTAGTATCATAGACTGAGGAGAAAAAGAGTGTAATTTCTGTTTGGAGACGTTCCTGAGTGGAAACTGACCTTGCCTAACTATGAAGAACTTCGAAAAATTATGAAAGAATGGCACGATCTGCTGCCACGACGTGGCGCTTCTGTTACAATCGGAAAATAAAGAAAGATGTAGGGAGAATCATTGCGGGAAATATGTCTATCGACTGATTCGATGCTGCCGGATATAAAATTGATCAATTAATACAATTGAAAGTTTTGGTCGATGGAAATGATGTGGCCTTTTTTGGTTAAGAAGGAATTTGAGAACTCAATAGAAATATTTTGATGCGAGATGATACAGCAAACTTCAAGACTCCAGCTGTTTTACCCAGGAAACATCCTATCGTAATCAATATTGTAGACATCACCACAAAAAATTTTCTCAGGTTGGCATTCAAGCAAACCTTTTACGTAAAATTCCGCGTTATTGAGTCGTAAGTGATAAGGAAATGTGTGAGTTGCGGGAGATATGCTGCAAAACTATTTGATACTGTACCTACTTCAATATTGAATGATGGTGTGAGAAATTTTCTTGGCCATTATTCCTTCGAGTAGGGCTCGAATTGTTCCATTTATGTGTGGTGTTTATTTGGAACTCATTCCGTCATTGGGTATAGAAGCTTCCCTACAATCGTTCCATAGATTTATCACACGTAGTTTGTATATAGCGATAATGTAACGAATTTTTATGAGGCGAGAATTTTCTAAAAATGGTCGACTGGAGTGAGACAGAAGGGAATATTCGAGTTGCTCGAGTGGAAATCACTGTTGGTGAACTACTACGAGGTGCCAAATTCGAATTAGAGAACACCTTTCAAATTCTCAATTTCCAAATCAAGGAATACTGGTTTTGACAAGCCAGCTTTCAAGCTCAACTTCGGAAATTCGAGATATTGTGAAAATCAGGAAGCACAGGAGTCGAGTTTCCCAACGGAAATATTGAACTGTCCCCAACCGTGTCGATTACCGGATAATCAAAAACTAAAAAATTGCTTCCAACAAGCTTTGACTTTGACCCCAACTCCGGAAATTTCAATTATTTCAAAGAACGAAATATTCTCCTCGACCTATTTTCGAATTTTCGATCTTTCTGATGGTATTTTCGAGCTGTTTCACGTCCTCTCGGTTTTCCGCAACATCAAGGAACTGATTTTGGCAAATTATCTCTCCAGGTCGACTTCAGAAAATGAAAATGAATTTTTGCAAAACATAATGCACATTTTTGAGCTATTTTCGCGGTATTTTGTCGAGTTAATCCGAGTCCTATCGATTTTCCGGAAAATAAAGAAATACTCTCTTTGATAGCTCACTTATTTTCGAGGTCATTTTCAGAAATTCAAGTTGTTTTGAAAAACAATAAGCACGGGATGTTCAATCTATTTCCGAGCTATCAAACGGTATTTTTGGTCTGTCCCAATTCCTCTCGGTTTTCCGGAAAATCTAAAAATTTGCCCAAAACAAGCTAACTTTTAACTCCAACTTCTCAAATTTCAATTATCGAGATGCTTCAAGCTCTCACGGTTTTCCTGAGAATGGAAAACATGTCTTTTGACAAGCTAACTTCTGACCTCATCTGAAATTCAAGTTGTTTTGAAGAACAAAATGTATAGGATTTTCGAACATTTCGATGTAATTTCATTTGTGGATCTGTACGACATATTAGAAGATTCAACATTTGTTTGGCAAAATCCCCAGTAGAGTCTCTTTTTGCAATAAATTTCAATATTTCTTTGTTGCCTATCTAAAAAAGCTTTAAAGACAAGTTTTTTTATAATTTTAATGATAATTTTGTGAAGTACGGAATGGACATGGACAGATTATAATAACTCTGTTGCTGTATTTTACTTTTCTTCTTCAGTTTCTCGGCTCCCCAGTGGTTCCATGAAGCTTGTTAAATTATTCTCTTCTTGCGTTTCTTTCCCTGATAATTTTACTTTGCCTCCTCTTACGTAGTGGAAGTTATCATTCACATTCCTCTTGACAATGATTGTGCTTGTTTTTAAAACACAATCGACCATATATTTGTGGATATAGAACCTTCATATTCAGTACCGTCTTAATTTTTACCTCTGAAGTTATTTCACAAACGATAATTTCTATATTTAGAACTGCGAGTTGATTGCGAGTGCTTTTGTTGTGATTTGAAATGCCACTGATATGAATGTTCCATTTCCCTTGAGTTCCTCATCATCTGATGAAAAATAGATTCTTCTTGTGAATAACTTGCCTAATGTTCATTGAGGAATTGACATGCTTTATTTACTGTCTCGAAATTTTCATTAGATATCGAATCAGCAGAGATATTATGCGGCGTTTCGAATCATTTTCATTATGACTAAAATGTTCAACATAACTTTCCTCAAGAATCTGGTTATTCAAAACAGTGGATTTTTGAGACAGTTGAATTGTCAATTTTGGATGCTCTTTCATTGCTGATTATGCCAAATATGATATCCTCGTTATTTTGAAAACAGAGGATTAAAACGAAGTAATGGTATTTGCTCTCTGTCGTATACGATAGCTTAACTGGAAAATTTTTCTTAGGCTCATGGAATTTTTCTAGGTTATGGTTTTATGAAGTATAAGTATATAAGTTGTCCATCTTCTGGAAAGCAGCTCAAAAGTAGCTCGGGAATCCTGTTTATTTTGTCTTTGTTAATATTAAGTAAATGTGTTAAGTACTGCCATCTATGTTTTGATATCGAATATGAATAAATAAATAAAACAGTTGAATAAGGGTTAACAGTATGATTATTATGAATTAATGATTGATATTCTGTTTGATGTTGATAACTGAACATTCAATAGGTT
Source organism: Endomychus coccineus (assembly GCA_958510875.1). Taxonomy (NCBI): domain Eukaryota; kingdom Metazoa; phylum Arthropoda; class Insecta; order Coleoptera; family Endomychidae; genus Endomychus; species Endomychus coccineus. The sequence goes on from OY294068.1 coordinate 113,734,509, forward strand.
GTGGGCCCAGAAATCATTTCTGCGTGAGAATTAATTGATCAATAGACTTTGTGTCAAAGATCTTTGTGTCTGAACGGATCTGTGTGAGTACCTGTGATTATTTATTTAGAATTGTCATTTTTATTTTCAAAATACTTCTCAACATTCAATTGATACTAACTGTATAGAATTTAATGGCCAAAATTACAAGCAATGGGTGTTTCAACTGAAAAATGGCATGAGTGCCAAATGAATCATTTATAGGTATAGTTGATGTAACATTAACAATCCCTGATATTATAAACAGAAAAGAGGAAGAAGATTGGAATCGGAAATATGCAGCAGCTATGTTCTTCCTTACAGCTAATATGGATGCTGCACGAATTTCGTTGATAGAAAACTGTAAGACAGCTTATCACATACTAACAAGATTGGATTCAATTTCACTGTTTGAAATAAGAGAATAATAGAATGGTGACATTAGAATAGTTCCATGAATATTGTTACGTCGAACTTGTACTGGCGAGTAGGTCCATAAAGAAAAAGAAGAAGAAAAGTATCCGGAGCATTGAACATATTAGAGCATTCTTTAATTATAATCTACGTGCAGGGATTCGGAATGATCTACTTAGTTGGTTGATGTTAGGTATTGAATAAAGAAGTTTGGGAAGATATTTGATACCGGTGTATTATGAAAATATTGTAATAATTGAATTGAAATTGATAAAGGAGGTTAAATTAGGAAAAGTGTAACATTGGTGACAGCGGAGGGATACAAAAAGTATCTGTTCTGATCAGTTTATGGTAAATACCAGATCCACCGTATATGACACAGACATGGATACTTTTGGACCCCCAGCATGATTTTTGAGGATGGAAGAGGAGAAGGAAAGACGTCTACAGGACGATGAATGATGTAGGAAGGAAGGAGAAGAGGAGAAGAAATGACGTAGGAAGGAGGAAGAAGAGGAGAAAGCACGATGTAGGGAGGAAAAAGAAGAGGAGAAGGAACGATTTAGGGAGGAGAAGCGTAGGGAAGCAGATGTAGAAATTATGAATGGTCTAACACAAATTCAGGGAATATTAAAGCTAGGGGTAGGACAACTTAATATTAGAATAGATCATTTAGAGCAGCAACAAGAAAATTTGAATACTAATTTTGTACAAAAGGTTGTAGATTCAGGAAAACAAATTAGAAATGTAATAGTTAATTTGGGAAAAATTCAAACCCAAGCTTCAGTAAGTTGAGGGTACGACCTCGTCTACTTATATAACCGAACCAGGCCCCATTCAAAGTACAGTTTCTCAAATCCAAACTAATAACACCCTGAAGCCACCCACGTTTGACGGTCAAATAGCATGAGAAACATACCGACTCCAATTTGAAGCTGCGACCAGATCCAATGACTGGACCGAGACACAGATGGCGGCTTCATTAATAGTGTCGCTTCGTGGGCAGGCAGCAACCGTTTTGCAGTTTCTTCTGCAAGGAGCGCCCAATTATGTGTCTCTCGTACAAGGTTTAGAGGCAAGGTATGGTCAACAGTACTCAAAACAGGTATTCCAAAGTCAGTTAAAAGTTCGCAGTCAGAAATCTAATGAGAGCCTACAGGAATTCGAGGCCGATATGAAAAGATTGTTGTATCTGGCGTATCCCCAGGCACCCGAAGATTCCCTAGAACAAATCGGCACACAGGCATCCGTTGATGGACGACAGGATGTGGAAATGCAGCAAGCTCTCCGGTTAAGGCATCACAAAACAGTAAATGAAACTCTGATTGCAGCTCAGGAGTTTGAAGCAGCGAAAAGTGTATCAAAATCTTTTCGCCCAAGATTGGAAGAAATAAGATTTCAAGAAAACGAAGAGATAACTCCCACTAGCAACCTACAATCTGTGCTCTCACAAATTTCGAATATACTCCAAACTAGACTACGAAACCCCCTGAATGGAAGTGGACGATGTTTCAACTGCGGAAGAACCGAACACATTCAAAGCACTTGCAAAAGTGGAGGCCGTTCGATGAATAGGGAATCGAGAAATGGAGTCAGAAGGTCGCCTAGATCGACATCCTGAAGCCCTTCACAGAGTCTAACACGAAATACCCACAGTGGATATGCATCCCCGAGAAGTCGGTTCCCCACACGTAGCCGACATTGAAGCAATAAAAAAAAGTTTTTAGTTATACGAGGATGGCTTAAAAATGGAGTCAGACCTATTTGTCAAGAAGTAGCCAAATATGGTGGAAACATAAAGGGGTACTGGTCTCAATGGAATTCCCTATATCTTCACGATGGCCTAATGCATCGAAGATGGGAGAGCCCCGATGGAGTACATATAGTTCACCAATTGGTAGTGCCAAGATGTTGACATCATCTAGGCCCCAGCAGTCAAGTAATTCGGGACGAATAACTAGAGAGGAGGGAGCAATGTTACGTCGAACCTGTACTGGCGAGTAGGTGAAGGTCCTTAAAGAAAAAAAAAAGAAAAGTATCCGGAGCACTGAATATAGTAGGGCATTCTGTAAATAAATTATAATCTACGTGCAGGGATTCGGAATGATCTACTTAGTTGGTTGATGTTAGGGATTGAATAAAGAAGTTTGGGAAGATATTTGATACTGGTGTATTATGAAAATATTGTAATAATTGAATTGGAATTAATAAAGAAGGTTAAATTAGGAAAAGTGTAACAATATTAATGAATCCAAAAGATAACATAGCACGAGACATAGCTGTGGTGTCGCTAGAGATGTAGAAGATATTGGGGAACTATTGAGTAGTTTATCAATCAATACTGAAATTCTCAGCTCATTACCACAAAAATATTGAAGTTTGCGTCAGTCGTGGTCATCAATGCCTGGAAAACAAACCATAACGGCTCGTTTACTAGACGATGAATCCAATCTGAATAATATTAGTGGTTTCTGTGAGGCGGAAAAATATGAAAATATTTCAGAGCCTAACGAGACTCTGTCCTTCCCCCGTTTTCGAGGATGCTGAACACGATGGCGGTGGTTTAGATTCTTTTTGAGTTGACCGTCACCCCTAAACGGCCAAAAACAACCCCCGAAAGGGGTGAAACTCGGATATACCTACATATTCCGAGAAAAACTGCGTCACCTCCCGTTTTCGAGGATGCCGGTACTTTGGAATTTCTCCGAGTCAACCCCACCCCTTAAATGGCCGAAAACAGGCCATACAATATTAGCCAACCTGTTTATGACAGACTTCGAAAAACGAGCCATCCAAACAGCCAGCCAAAAACAAAAATTAAGGCTACGATACGTAGACGATACGTTTGTCATCTGGACTCATGGAGAAGCCACTGACAAAATTTCTGAGCCACATAAACAGGATTCACGAAAAAATCAAGTTCACAATGGAGATCGAGAAGGACAACAACTACCCTTCCTAGATGTTCTTGTGAGCAAGACAAACGGCAGAATAGGACACACCATAAACAGAAAACCAACACACACGAATCGTTACTTGAACGCCCAGTCACATCACCATTCAGCACAACTTCGATCCGTAATAAAAACACTCATAACCAGATCAGACCGACTGACCGACAATGACCAAAAAACAACAAGAAATGCAGATAATACAATTCACGCTACAACAAAACGGGTTTTCAAGAGGAAATATCAGAAGAGCACTAATCCCACGACGCCAGACAGATCGAACCACAGAAGAAGAAAAAGGAGAACCTGTCGCCAAAGCTCATCTCCCATACGTCAAAGGTGCTACAGAGAAGATAAGCAGAATTCTCAAAAAACACAACATTGAGACAAGTTTCAACACGACAAGAAAGATTGGTCTAGTACTGCCTAACGCTAAATCCGAAATAAATCTGGAAGAACAAGGGGTCTACGAAATACCATGCGAAGATTGCGGAGGAAGCTACATAGGACAAACTAATAGCAGAATCAACATTCGACGTGGATAACACCGCAATGCAGTCCCAAAGCAAGAAACAACATCACCACTTGCCGAACATGTGAGAAAAACTTCACATGAAATCGATTTTGACAACACCCGAGTCCTAGCCAGCCTGGAGCACAAAAGAAAACGCATCATAAGAGAAGCTATCGAAATCGAGAAGCGACCTTCAAATCTCAATACAAGAGATGATACACAGAGATTACCAACTGCTTGGAAACCAGCCGTTCAACCACCCAGGAGGACAGTCAACCAGACTAATTCAACGGACCGGCAATCTCGCTCGAACGCAACGAACCGACAAAATCGCTCGAACGCAACAGACCAACAAACTCAATCAGACGCATCAAACAGGCAAAATCATCCAGATGTAACAAGGATACATAAAACACCAACAGGATCAACGGAGATCAGTTTCAAGTTAACTCGAAGCAGAGCAGCAGCCCTGAAGAGAAAATATGAAGATGGCACATGAGATTGTGCCGAAACGTCGTCATATCAACGGCTTCTATAGAAACCAATCTACGACAACGCGGAGTATATCCCGGCAACCAAATACAGCATATATATATATATATATATATGTAGAACTGGATTCTCGGGTATTGACCCACGTTGTGTGGTTTCGGTCCTCAAAAGGACCAATTTCACGATGTTTCGGCAAAGTCGCATTTACCATCTTCAGGTGATTTGATCGTAGAGTCTGGAAGATCTAGGCGAAGATTATTTTAGCCTGGGCTAACAAAAAACAATTTAACTTATCCGCTTTTAAGACCTGTGTAACCATTTTCACGAGGCACAGAATTCCGGCGTCTTAAATTGGCCAATCAAGACATTCGATATTGCAAGGAAGGTAAATATCTCGGTTTCATTTTGGATACAAAGATGTTATGGGCTCCACATATTAAATACTTAATTTCCAGATGTGAGAAGGCACTCAATATCTTAATATTAGTCACAAAATTGTCTTGGGGAGCAGATATAAGTACATCGGATCACTATACTTTCTATTATCGACTATGGCTGAATTTTTTATGGATCCTGCAACAATATCATGCTGAAAATATTGGAATGTGTACAAAATGAAGCTCTACGTATATGTTGTGGAGCCATGATTTCCACCCCAATTTGTGCCTTACAGGCTGAGTGCAATGAATTACCATTAACTTTACGTATACAATTCCTTGCGTATAAATTCGTTATTAAACTGCAAGCATCATTTGATGAAGAACTGAATATAAGAATGACAAATTTATGTACGGATAACCTGACAAGTTCATATTGGAAAAACCGAAACTCTCCTCCTTGTGCACAAGCTGTTGAATCAATGGGTGACATATCACAATTTTTATTTATTAACTCCTGCTATAATTATTTTTGCGGACCCTACAAGCAAATATTGCTAAATATCCCTGTCATTCTACCTAGCTATTCTAAGATAGATAACTTGAACCATGAAATATTACTCCAAGAATTGGAACATTACGAAAATTTAAAAAAAATCTACACAGATGACTTAAAATTGCTTGAATCAGTGGGTCTCGCTATTTGTATTCCCGATGATAATCATACAAAGAATTTCCGACTATGTAAATATTCTTCCATATTTACTGCTGAGGCTATGGCGCTATCACAAGCTTTAAACCATTGTCAGCGTTGTGTAGCTAAAGAAGCGATTATATTATCAGATAGCAAAAGCGTATTGAAATCGTTAAAAAACGTTAACCGTAAGAGTTCGCCCCTTATTCTAATGATAATCCGGAAATACATGGAATTACTTGAACAAAATTATAGTATTATTTTCGTTTGAGTTAAAGCGCATTTTGGAATAAAGGGAAATGAAAAGGTTGATCTGTACGCAAAGCAAGCCACCAATTCTGAAAACTATCTACATAAAGACACAACACACAGTGATTTCATCTGCAACTACAAATCAAAGATTCGGAGAACATGGATATTACTTTACAAACAGCAAAATCTGCGAAAACCATAAATTCCAAAAAAAATCATGTTACAATCAAAACGTTACAATTGCCAAGAAAAATATACACCACTATCGTCAGATTGAAATTTAATTATGGTCGCTTTCCTGCACATCTAAATTATATTAAAATACTCCCCTCAAATCTGTGTGAATGTGGCGAAGTAGGTGACCTCAATCATTTGTTTTTTAATTGCTCGCTTCACTGATTGGAAACTGCAACCTTAATAGAACAGTTAAGGCCGTACAACTCAAATTACCCGTCAAATATTAACTACTTGCTAAGCACTCAAAAAGTAAGCTTATACCAACTGCTGTATAAATTTGATGTTTCTGCTAGGTTAGATATTTAGTATTTGTGTAACCTCCCTCTCAACCTATGTTAAAATCCTGGACATTACCCATGGTCTTCCTATGTTTTGTGTAATAATACGTTATGAGAGACCCCTTAACGTGAAAAGTATCCTTGACTATATTCCTTTGAGTTTGTTAGGTGGATGATTTGTAATAACTAAGTTTTTGACGCTGGCAATGGCACCCTTACTATATCCTGAATTCTTTTATTCCAATTAATTATTGATACTGTACTTTTGCTGTACGTGACAGAGGCTGTTGGCTAAAGGTTACGACCAAGGCCATATAATTAGAAAAAAATATCCATACCTAAAAGCAGCTAGCGTATATATCAACCAAGGCACTTACTTAAGAGGTATTAATAAACTCCGAAATAAATTAGTTTTCTCCTTGTGAAAAATGATCTTTGACAGAAGTTTTTTTTTATTTAGAATATTTTTGATGTTTATTCAATATTATTTTTTTATAGGCGTACATAATAAGTGAGAGTATTAAGTGATGTGTGTGTTATGTGCTGCCATGTTTTTGATATTGGATATACATAAATAAATAAAAAAGTTGAATAAGGGTTGATAGTAGAATCATGAATTAATGATTGATGTACTGTTTGAAGTAAGAAAATATAATGTTTCTTCAAAAATTGAAGTTTCTATAGTTATAATTCAAATTTGGAATGAGAAGTTACCTTGTCAAAAGCTTATTCCTCGAATTCTCAGAATATCGAAGGGGCTCGGAACAGCTCGACTATACCGTTGGATAGCTCGAAATTAATGCGCAAATCCTGTTTATTTAGTTTTTTAAAATAGCGCGAATTTTCGAAGTTGACCCCAAAAACTAGTTTCCTCAATATTGCGGGAAATCGAGAGGTTCTGGAAAAGCTCGAAAATACCGTTGAAAATTTCGGAAATAGCTGGAAAATCCTAACAATGTTGTTCTTTGGAATGATTAGAATTTCTGGATTTTGGGTGAGCTTGTCAAAAACTAATTTCTAAATTATTCGTGAAGCCCAGAGGTTTTGGAGATCTCGAAAATATCGTTTGAAAGCTCGGATGTAGCTCAAAAATCCTATTATTTATTCCGATTCTCATATTTACTTTTTTTTTGAGTTGGTAAACTTGAATATGGCAGTTCGCAGCTTGTTATCAAGAGCAAATCAATTTCGTCATATGAAGGAGCGTGATTGTCTTGCAAGGAAGTAGCTGATTTGTGTATTGTATATTACGACTATATAGAAAATGATGCATAACAGGCTAAACGGTAAGGGATTAATAATTTCTTATAAGTATACCTCATCATTCCGTTGGTATGTTGAATAAATGATATCATTATATGAATAATTGAAGCCGAAACAATGACGAATAATTAAAATATTCTGAATAATAGGTTCACTTTGCCCAATAAAATAAAAGTGTAAATATATCAATAGAAACCGAATGATTCAGAACTATTCTTCAAAGTGAACCATGCTTCAGGTGAACACATTCGAGTGACGATCATCTATTCCATCTGTTATTATTGAAAAGTTTTCCAGATTATTCATTTAGCGAGGTAACAAGCAATGAGCAGATCGTAAAGAAAGGAAAGCTTACAAACATGAATACAACTGAATCTCTGAGAGGATAAAGAGTATAGGAGCCTCCATGATGCTTTATGAATAAATCTGTCGAATTTCGCGAGTAAAGCTTAATACAGTATTCCCAAAGCGTATTTCAGTTTCTGATATAGATTCGAAGTTTTCAATTAAATATTTATAACAGGTGTGAGATGTTCTGACGCTTCCAAACTCGATGTAACTTTATAAAGCCCTCAGTTCACGAACGGAATTCTAATAAAATTGAAGAAAATATTATTCTCTAGAGAAGACTTTCCAGAACATTCATCAGCAAAACTTTTAAACAAAATAGTCCAGTTTTTGATGGAATAATCGAACTCTCTTATTTCTGCAAACAAACTATATCAAAGTGTAGGTTTTGGTATCCAAAAACATATGTCACCAAAAAAAAATCTTGGCTTCCGGATGGATTCCGCGTCACAATAGCTTGACTCGATGCCGACGTTTCGCCAACCATTACAGGTGGCATCCTCAGGGAAGGCTTGAGGCTCGAACTGAAACTGGTTCTACTGGTTTCTGTAGCCGTATTTATTGTAGGAAAAATTCCTCTTCATCTTCATATACCCTTACTGAAGCAGAACAATCAGTTCTATTTAAAGGTCCTAATTTCGTTTTTTTCCCCAAAAATATTCCTACGACATCCATTATTTCTGCTGCAGAAGCATCTTCGTCATTCCAAGATTCCTAAATCAAATTGCCCCAAACGTTTAATTCAGGCCCTCAATTTACTCAAATCAAATCCTGATTTGGCTATTTTGAGGGCTGATAAAGGAAACTTCACTGTTGTCATGAATCGTTCAGATTATGATGACAAAATTCTGCAACATCTGCAAACTAATTCCTATAAGCTCCTACCAAAAGATCTCACCTCTTCTATAGAACGTTTAACTCCACAAATTATCCGTCATTCTTCCCTTCCTGATTCAGATAAGAAATTTCTGATCCTCCATTGTTCAAAATGTCCCCGTTTATATGGTTTCTCTAAGACTCATAAGCTCTCAGTTCCCCTGAGACCAATTGTTAGCACTATCGGATCCCCTACTCATAAACTCTCTCGTTATCTGTCATCTATTCTCAAACTCCTTGCAGGTAATCCCAATTGTTTTATCCTGAATTCCTTTAATTTCGTTGAAATACTTCAAACGCTAAAAGTTGACCCAGGCTCGTCAGCCTCGACGTCGAATCACTGTTTACCAATGTTCCCATTCCAGACACCCTTTCCATAATTTCTCAATTGTTACCTGCTAAGAACATTTCAACGGACTATTCTCCACATATTTACTATATGATGGCAAGTTTTACGAGCAGTCCTCGGGAGCTGCCATGGGTTCCCCACTTTCCCCAATCATAGCATATATCTTCATGGAAGCTTTTGAAGAAGATGCCATTGACTCATCTGTTCTCAAGCCGAAATGTTGGTTTAGATATGTCGACGAGACTTTTGTTATCTGGCAACATGTTCGCGAAAAGCTTGTTTCCCTCCTCAATCATTCAAATTCATTACATCCCAATATCCTTTTCACCATGGAAGTCAAATCGCAAGGTTCACTCCCGTTCTCGGATGTATTGGTTAGTCGACAGACTGACGGTAATTCAGGACATTCTGTGTATCGAAAACCCACTCATACCGATAGATACCTCAATGGTCTTTCCCACCACCACCCTGCCCAAAAGCAATCTGTCATAAACTCCCTGGTCTACAGAGCTGTCGACTTATCTCAACCTCAATCCTCAAAATCAGAATTAAAACATCTTTCATCTGCCTCATTATCAAACAATTTCTCACATTACAACATTCAAAAAGCCATGAAGAAATACACTTCACGTACAATTTCAAATCAACCTGAGCCAGAATACCCTCCCCCACCGGCCTGCTTTATCCACGGCCTATCTTCCATATATTGAAATATAACACATCGAAATTCCAAAATCCTCGAGAAACATAATATTTCTACCCGTTTTCCCACACTTCCAAAATTATCCCAGTTTTAAAAACCTGTCAAAGATCATCTTCCTCCTTTTCACTTAGAAGGTGTTTATAGCATTCCCTGTTCTTGCGGTAAAGTCTACATTGGGACACAGGTCGTACAAGGCTTCGTGACATCAGTAGATCTGCACCTGCGGAACACAAGTTTGACACTAATCATCAAATCCTTCTTGAAGATACTCAAATCCTAGCCCGAGCCCCAAACTTCTATCAGCCTAAAATCCTTGAAGCTATAGAAATCCCAAAACATCCGAATAATCTGAACCGTGACTCAGGATATTACCTTCACAACATTTGGAAACCCATACTCAAAAATTGCAATTCGCACATGAACACACAACGGCAGGGTCAGGTGCCGGAACGGAGTTAACCACCGGAATAAAGGCAGTGAACTGTGTAGCGTGATGGATTTTTCCTACAATAAATACAGCTACAGAAACCAGTAGAACTAGTTTTAGTTCAAGCCTCAGGCCTGTCCTGAAGATGCGACCTGTAATGATTGGCGAAACGTCGACATCAATTCGAGCTATTGTGCGCGGAATCCATCTGGAAGCCAAGATTTCTCATGATCAGCTATCCGCGGAAGTCTAATATTCATCATATGTCACCAGTCCGGAAATCAACTGGTTGTGGGAATATTGTTAAATAGATACATATATATGAATTTTCCGACTTTCCAACTAAGAACTCAATCTCGCTCCGAAAAGGTGCATCTTAGCAAAAAAAGTTTCAAAAAAAAGTTGATCAACATTCAATTTTCCAATTTTGCAAACATTTTCCACGTAGAAGGCAAAGCAATTTCATCTCTTCAATAAAAATATCAGTGCAATAATTATCAATGAAAAAATGTTAAGCGGAAAAGTAGAAAATTGGTGAAATTTTTTTTTAAATATAATAATAGCTTCAAATATATCAAATTATGTTTTTGGGAATGCTGAATCTGATTTTTTTATTACTTTTCTCAATATCCCGAAAAAACAGTTGCAAATTTCTGATAAATCGAATTTTTTTCATCCAGGTGGGGTATGAGAACAAATCTTTTTTTTTTGTTTCATTGATCATTATTATTATTATTATTGATATTATTATTATTATTTCTACATTTTTTCGAGGTTTTTTCTCCATTATCATTATTAATTTTCTTACAGAATTTTTCACATACATATTGAAAATTACATTTTTAACTATTTATTGTGGACTGTCAAATCTTAATCTCTTCGTTACACTTGCATCACAGCGTATTATTATCCAACATATTTAAGTTTATATCATTTTCTTTTTAATTGTCATAAATGAATTAAAAAAATCAGATTTAGTATTCCCAAAAACGTATAATTTGATATACTTTAGGCTATTATTATATTTTACGAAATTTGATGTCCTCATGATTTTCCACTTTCTTGGTGAAATATTTGAAAAAAAGTAATGGAAAAATCAGATTCAGCTTCCCCAAAAACATAATTTGATATATTTGAAGCTATTATTATATTTCAAAAAAAAAGATTTTCCACCAATTTTCCACTGTTCTGTTTGATATTAATTTTTTTCCTTGACATGTATTGATCGTGAACTAATATTTCTATCAAAAAGATGAAATTTTTAATTTCCTTTCGATTTTTCACAATGCATAATACGGTTTTGCCTCTCTACGTGGAAAACGTGTGAAAAATTGGAAACTCTAATATAACTATTTTATGGAAAGTTGAATTCTGAACAACTTTTGTTCGAGACTTTTTTTTGCTAAGATGCACCGTTTCGGAGCGAGATTGAATTTTTGGTTGAAAGGCCGGGAAATTCATATATTATGTCATAGAGATCATATATTAGATAGAGGACTAAAGCCTGTGTTTAAGGTATATAAGCGATGCGTGAAATGTTCAAATTTCTTAGCGGACCCTCCCCTCACACTCTCCTCCAACCGCTTACATTGACGACGGAGTGCTCTTATATAAAAGCGAGAAGAGTGGGGACCGCTAATAGAGAAAATTTCATTCGAACCCTTCGTGGCATTACGGCCCGCTTTTCCTCTATGCTTATATGATCTCTATGATATATTTACCAATTTTCCCACCACCAGTTGACTTCCAGACTGGTGACATATGTTTTTGGATACCAAAACATACACTTTGATGTAGTTTGTTTGCAGAAATAAGAGAGTTCAATTCAAAATTTCTATTTGGTCTGGACTAAAACGAAAAATAAGCTGGAAAATGCTCCATAAAGCATATGTAATTAGAAATATACAATCCAGGAGGAAGGAGCTCACAACAATTGAAAATGAATAAATTCATCTATGTAACTAACATTATAATCTTTCAGCTTGGATTTTTATCCCAAGTTTCAATTATTTGAGACTTCTACTACAATCTCATATTGGACAATTAACGCAGATGAAATTGAATCGAAACTTCGATAAAAAGTATAAGTTAAGCTTTAGAGAAGTAGGTACCTATATTCGTTCGCCATTTAGTTACCATAGTCATCTGTCACCCTATCTGACAACATTATAGTTACGTCGTTTTGTAGAATATTTTTTCGGAATACACACGTAGGATAACTCTGTTCAGAATTTCACACTCGCACACACACACACACACACACACACACACACACACAAACATGCAGACACGCACACTCGCCCATTTAGACACACGCACACACGCACTCGCGCAGAATATTACTATTTTGCTTATTATACTCGCATGCTCTGTATGATTCTAATGAAATTTGACATAGTCTTAGAGGTGCTATCATCTTATTTCGAGCAGAGCTTCTACTCCACTGTAATTTGGGAAGAATGATGTTCTGGGAAACTGTCGTATAGGTGTGCGCGTGTATCGCGATAGGGATCCGAATCATCCAACTCCAAATCATCAATCTTTTGAAAAGATTGAAATACTTTTTCGGGAAACAGGTCATTTCAAGTGAACAGGGTTAATTCTGGACGACCAAGTCAAACACAAACTATAGAAGTAGAAGAATAAATTATGGATTTAGTGGAAGAAAGCCTAACTTCTACTGTCAGAATAATAGAGAGGCGAATTGGAGTATCAAAAAGCACAACAAATAGGGGAATACTGCAGCAATTGATTCACCCTTCACATCATCAGAATAAACTCTGATTTTGTATCCACCAAATCCACATTTGACTAATTATTTCCTGCCATCGTACTTTCACAGCTATAGAACTTGAATTCAGAATGACAATGAAGGAATGATATGTCTGTTATCTGTCAGAAAGGAGCCTACTATGTAAATCACTATCCATAATTATTTTGCTCAAGACGATTTCATAACATAAATGATCATAACTCACAAACTGTACGAGATAGGTATAAGGAACATATACATAATTAAATAGGAACATGCTTTCTCCATAATAATAATACACATTAAATAAAACTGACTTTCAGTCATTATCATGAGTCTCCAGAAAGAACTCACTTTTGAGCTTTCTCGTAAGCTGAAACAGACATCCGATTCAGTGCCAGAATTACTAATGGTCTTATGCAGCTTCAAACTAAATTGCAATGTTTTGAAAATATGATTATTTTTCAATGGTCATGTTTTGTAAAAAAAATTGACAAAATAATAATTTTTTCACAATGCAAATTTGCACATCTCCCTCTATTTGAAAGAATAAACTTTATTTCTGGGGAAAAAATAAAGAACATTCGCACCAATACAAGAACAACAAACAAAATGAGAGAGGAAAAAATTATTGAACGAGTTTGTATTCGTCATTAAAGTAATGGTACACATATTAATACACAGATAAATAATGAAGTATTTTAATAACCCAGAAAAAAATAGAATGTCTTCTCAAAAACCGGCATTTCCATCACTCAATTGTGAAGGATTTAAATACCAACAAGATAATTATGTAAAAATAGTTTATAATTTGAGTAGATTAAGTCCACGAGTTCTACGCCAGGAAATGACTCATCGACCGGATGTTGCGCGCGCAACTTCGGATGTAACGTTACTAACCCGCGAAATTCAAACGTGTCCATAGAGCTTACGATGATCACCGAACTTCCAACCATAGAGGTCTAGGTCATAGAATGTGAGGTTGGTTGTATGTAACGTTACTAACCCACGAAATTCAAACGTGTCCATAGAGCTTACGATGATCACCGAACTTCCGACCATAGAGGCCTGGATGTGAGGTTAGTTGGACGTAACGTTACTAACCCGCGAAATTCAAACGTGTCCATAGAGCTTACGATGATTATAGAACTTTCTACCATAGAGGTCTGGATGTGAGGTTAGTTGGATGTGACGTCATCGACCCGCCAAAATCAAACGTAGAGGTGTTTTGGTGATGTTTATCATGGCCGACGTTGGAAGCGAATGTCAGAAGAATAAACGTCAAAACCACAATATGACTGATGTTGTAGCTACATCGCAGCCATCTTCTGATGAACTATCATACTTAAATGTCAATGTCAGACCAGTTAACTTCAAACGACTACATCTATGAATGAACCGATCAACCGTCATGCATACCTGTCAACGTCAGAAATGTTAACGTCAAGGGACGACATCTATGAGGTCACAATTCAAAATATGACTGATGTTATAGCTACATCACCGCCATCTCTTAATGAACCGATGAACTATCATACTTAAATGTCAATGTCAGAACAGTTAACTTCAAATGACTACATCTATGAATGAACCGTCATGCGTACCTGTCAACGTCAAAGGACGACATCTATGAGGTATCTTGTTAATGTTTTTGCGCGGGAAGTTCCATCTCTATTAAAAAAAAAAACGATATATTAATGAACTATCATATATCTTGTTAATGTTTTTGCGCGGGAAATTTATGAACCGATGAACTATCATGGCTGGATGTCAATGTCATAACAGTTAACGTCAAAGGACGACATCTATGAGGTATTTTGTTAATGTTTTCGAGCGGGAAGTTCCATCTCTATTAAAAAAAAAAACGATATATTAATGAACTATCATATATCTTGTTAATGTTTTTGCGCGGGAAATTTATGAACCGATGAACTATCATGGCTGGATGTCAATGTCATAACAGTTAACGTCAAAGGACGACATCTATGAGACTCCAATTCAAAATGTTACCGATGTTGTAGCCTATATCGCCATCTATCACTAAACCGATGAACTATCATAGCTGAATGTCAATGTCAGAACAGTTAACGTCAAAGGACGACATCTATGAGGTATTTTGTTAATTTTATTGCGCGGGAAGTTCCATCTTAATTCAAAAACGATTTACGTAAGCAGCTGTGAATACAATGGAGTCATTCATTAGGTCAACAAATAACAATAAGTGATATACAAGTCTAGACTTGTTAGTAAGCGAATTAGAATTGAGAGTTATGTTGACTACGAATTTAATTCTCGTTTGTTCAGTCATCTGTTACAGCTCAAACGAAACACATCGTTTTCTTATATCCTTTGTCTGCGGTCTTCTATTGAACGGAAAATGTAAGTTTAATTCAATTATTTAATTCACTGCTATAAAAACATACTTGTTTTGTCTCTTATTCAGGATAAACAGTTAAAAAATTATTCAATTCACATTCATAAAATAACAAGTATAAAATTAATTAATTAACTTTTATAAAATAACTGTTGTATCAATTTTGTGTGTGTATTACGAATTTAAAGATCTTCAATTTTATTCATATTGTTTCAGATTCATGATGGATCTAACAAAACTTAATCATTGTGCTCTTTTGGAGAGAAAACCATTAAGGAGAGTTCCAGAACTCGAAATCAATAAGCATTATACAATACTTCAAGCGAGAGTAGTAAGAACCAAATTTGGTGAATCCGAATTGCTCGAGTTCAATGAATTCTCTATCTTCCTACCCAATCGACTGACCAATCAGATTATCCCAATTTTGGAACAAATCAACATGAAACCTTGTTTGATTTTGATATACAGGGGAAAAGAGGATGTTAATAAAAGCAACCCGGCTTTTAAACTTGAATTTTTGGAGCTCAAGTAATAAGAAATCTAAGGTATGGTGTTTATACTAGCGTGTGTATATAGTCGATGAAATCATCAGTATTAATATGTCTCTTGAAGAATACACACGTAAATTGGAAGAATTCGGTGCGAAAGTAAAAGCTTTGAGTAGAGATTTAAAATTTTACGAAGATAAAAATATCGCTATAAGACAATTGAATAGTTTAAGTATTGGCGGAGAGGATGGTTATGTTAGAACCCAATTTTATAATCCTAACCTCAATTTTGAATGGAATCCTGTATACAAACGTTCCGAATCGAGTGGAACGTATTTATATATGTCCCAGGAAAGATCTGAGAAATGAATGTAATCGAACAGAATGGCAGCCAATAAATTATCAAATGATTAACGAAAATCAACTAGAGGTATTCACATACATAATCGAAACGATGCGGTCCACCACCAATCACACATTCAATTATAAGCTCAAGCTATTATTTCCAAATGGTACAGAGGGGGATGTTATGAAGTGGCAAACATTCACCCCATCACCTACATCGATGTCTTCTCAACCACCACCACCACCAAACACACCATCACCGACACAGATAGTAAACGAGATTTATGCGATGCAATGTTTCAATCTTAGTGTCTTATTAGTTTTACTACTTAAAATCATCATAAAAATTGTTAAGAAACATACAAATAAATACATATAATAATAATAAAGAGTTGTTTTATTGAATAATAGTAATAACATGTATTTAATGAATATATATACAGATATATTTAATTTGGTAGAATAGTGTTCAGGAACCATTGCTGTAGATTATCCACGTGTTGAATTGTACACATATATTTTTTTCCATCATTACGGTGATTCATGCAGCTCATCCTGTTTGAAGGTTCGAATTTTCCTGTTTCACATAGAGTATTATCAAAGTTACACACATCTACAATGTGTGGGAAAATATTCAGTTCTTGGCACTTTCTCGTTAAAAAATCAGCTTTTTGATGACCTCGAACATAAATATAGTCTGCCTTACATAGAAGATTAGATTTTAGAATATTATCTATTTCGGTGTATTCTACATCTCCAGAAGAATATTTTATTCCATGTACGAGTCTCTCCACATAACATATAGATTTTCGATCTTGAGCATTCAACGATGCAAAGGGTATGCATGGTTTAAACAATGAATAATGTCGTTTAAATCCAATCTGAATAGACATTTCTTTCGGATGGAACACATCGTCGACGACGAAACCTTGAATGTCAACCAAAGCGATTCTCATGGTGTCACGTAATAAACTGATCGAATTTATGTCTAAATGAGACTCTTGATGATTTCGGTGAGGGGTGAGTATTCCATTAAACAATCGTGAATTATGATGCAATAAGCTTTCGTATTAGCGGGAAATCCTTTATCTGCTTCGATTTCCAGTCGCACGTCGACAGTAGCTGATTTCACGGCTTCTTCTTGCTTAGAACAATCGATTACGTACAAAGCGCGTGTTTTGAAACTGCTATAACCCAATATTGAATGTTTCACAGCAGAATTCGTGTAGCTGGGGTAGAATTCAGTGTAGTTGTGGTGGGCGAGAACGTAATCATTTTTGGCAAAGTCCAAGTTCATTCGTTCACTAGGGAAATATTCTCCGTTCAGAGATAAGCGAATACTAGAAATGTGTACGTGATCGAATATCGTGGGATTAGCTTTCACATTGTTTCGCTTGTCTGTTTGGAAAAATACTATAACATAACGCGGTTTTTCAACTGCTGCACTAGTCTTGACAGCCCAAATTTCCCTTTTCGCGTCAGTCGTTATAGCAGGCAGTTCATGTGATTCCCATTTTCTGAATGGAATTAGGATGGGCATATCACTTTTGATGGCTCGCAATAGCTTTTCTCTAATTATGTCGTTGGGAAAGATATATTTGACTTTCAACTCCATACTGTCAATCGAAAATTTAACTGTGGTAGCATCGTTTGCAATTATAACACAATCGTTATCGTTTCGAGCTCGCACCAATCGAATTGTTTGTCGCCCAAATGTAATCATAGAATAATCATTGAAAATGTTGAATATATGCTTTAGTGGAATCAGTAAGCTGAAAGTCTTACTTTGATCTAAAACTACACTTTCTTCGGGGTAAGTCCAACCGGCAATAGACATATGCGTAGAATCAGTAGGAGTGTAGCAAGTGAATGCCCTTACAGCACTAACTATTCCAGGATCTCGAACAGTTTCGATGTCTCGCCCACTTTCGCTGTAAGAGCATGAGTCGAAAAGAAAGGCTCCATAATTAGGTACTATTGAGACATTCCCAGCTCCAGTTATTTCTATTTTTCCTTTGATAGCCAATAGGGTATCCTTCATGGAAAAAAATGCATCCACTTGATTTATTCCAAACTCCACAATATCGCTGTTATTGAACGCCTTAACGAAAGGTGTGATCGATCTATATTCAGCTTTTCGTATCGACTCATCGAATTTCGGTTCTTGATAGATATCAAAAATTGATGAGACGACACTGTTGTTCAAATCCACATCGTTGATAGCATTGTTACCTACATACTTCCGCTTAGGCATTTTTTTCAAATTTAAGTCGAAACCCAAGAGATTGTAGAACTGATTGATTAGCTTTGGTGAGTACGTCACGCGGTTTTGGTGATTTGTTGAAGACTGATGAAGATGGGATGTGTGAAGTTCTTTTATTGTCTCCAACAACCAAACCCATTTCAGACTTCTTGTAAATGTAGATGTAGAATACTTTCTTCCCCGCGAAAATTAACCGGATTAGAGTGTTGATCCAAAGCGAGTATGGTGATGTTGGTAATCTCACCGATATTGGACACTGGTAAATATAGAGGATTTTTTGGTCGTTCCACAATTCTATAACCAGGATCGTCGGTTATTGGGAAGTCGTAAATCGTATGCGCCGGTCTGTCTCGATAGAACGCTCCTACGGTAATGTTTGATTCGAAACGGATATTTGTAACTTTTATAATGTTCACAGGTAGATCGGAAACGTGCAATACACCTTTCCTTAATACTTTACGTGAAAACCCTAATATTTTAGCTAAACTATCATCCTTTTCGAACGATATATCGAGATGTGTACTGAATATTTCACACTTTAGGGTATTGTTATTGGGTTTCAGTGAGAATATATCTTCTTTTTGCTTCAGATTCCTTTTAATCAATTCTTCGATATCGGTTATTTCATAGTTACCTGCAGGTATTGCGATTTCTTTCAAAGTTTTATTCTCGTAATAGTAGAATTTTTCGTTGTCGATATTCGGTATGGAATTGTAGGAAGTGAATCCCAACAATGCTAAGTAATATTTTTTGTCTGGCCTCAGCACAATCGAAATCTGCGGTGTAAACGAGAATATATGGTTGGTGCTTGTTAACGTGAACAACTGAGACATGATACTAATAAAAATTTATTGAAACATCTCTATTTATATTTTAACATTAATAGATGGAATAAGTATGATTTCATAAAGTATGGGTCGTCTTTGCAAACTTCTTCTATCAACACTTGCTTCTCATGATGAGTCATTTCCTCGTTCTCCATGATGTGAGAAATCTGCTCAGATAAACATTGAGAACATAGTTTGCGTGGGGGTTGTGGACCATCGCAATCTTCATCGACCTGTTCCTTACACTGCATATGACGGTAAAGGTATTCAAACATATGTTCCGGAACCTCTTTCTGATTGAGAAACACCACATCCAAATGTTTTAGGATGTATTCCATCGGTAGAAACATTAAATTCTTACGTGTAAGTTCGCTCGTAGGTTTATTGATAGCCTCGATCAAATTATCGTAAATAAAATTAATTATTGTTCTCAAACTACTTCCTCCTTCAGTTTCGCATATGTATTGTATTAATGCCGAAGCGAAATCCATGATGGTTGTTACTCGCTAAATGTTTAGGTAAGACTGAGAAATTTCAAACACAAATGTCCACATATTACTTGATTGTATTTCTGAAAAGGATCGTTGTTATAGGAAATCCGAACGTTCCCACCCAGATATCGAACGAGTTCCTTCGGTGGTTTTAAATTTCCAAACGAATCAAAATACTCTACATCGTTACCGTTTTTCTTGAATGCTACCCAATGAGTTCCGCTGTTTTTCACTGAATCTAAATTTAAAATGATGCGTTCTTGACACCACGGTTTTCTAGGTAGATTGTCTCGCATAAAGACACCTCGAAAATGTGGTATTTTCATTTTATTTGCGAAACGCACCAAATCCCGATCGTTCAGCGGTCTATCATAGGGTAGCTTTATTGGAAGTTTTTTTGTTGCTTCTTCAAAAACAATCCCAGGCCTCCTTTAGCATTTCGTCTCAAATATAAACCTTTACCCAACGATTCCATAGCTTTGTTGTGACGTTGATCTTCTTCAAGCTTCTTTTTCGCATTCTTAGCATTTATTACTGCATTCGCTATGGTACTCGCACCTCCTGCAACCGATCCTAAGGCTCCTAGAGCTCCTAAGATGGGTAGTAATAGTGGGAGGAATCCTCCAGATTTTGGTAGTGGTATTACTCTTGGTACTCTGATACGCTTTTTACCTCCAGCTCGTTTAATCGCAATCCGTGCTGCTTTCAACGCGTTCATAGCGGACTTTCTCAAAGAAGAAGATGGCTCCATTGACTTTGCGATGCTTCCAACGATATCTTTCCGGAAACAACATCCTCGTTGTCGCCTCCGTTTCTTGATACCCATACCTAGTTTTCGTTTAACCTTCATCCCACCGGTAACCAATAAACTAGAGAGTCTTTCACCTGCGCTAGCGTCTCTTGATTTAACTCGTTTCCAAGCAGCGTCCTCTAATATTTTATCGGCCTTATGACGTTCCTCCAGAGATTTGTTTTGTGAATAAGCTATATCGTGTTCGCGACAAGCGGAATCTAAAGGATTCATACCTTTATCACCGCGTGCAAGACGCTTTTCCAATTTAGTTCCAGGACCACAGAATTGATATGAAGGAATGTGTAATTCAAACGGGAGCTTGTTTATGAGTGTATTCAATAAACCTTCACCTTGATGAATCAACATTGTTAATGAGCATACGCTCTGGTGATTTTTCCTTTTATACGTTATCATTAAGTAGAAATGGTTCACACGATGAAGACCGTTCAACAAGAACAGACACTTCCAATCGAGAATTTAGATTTAAAAGTTAGAACTAATCGCGTTGGTAAACATGGTAAACTGTTACCAAACTCTTTTCGTGCTTTAATTTGTGGTCCGAGCGGATGCGGAAAAACAAACGTTATGTTATCGTTGTTATTCAATCCAAATGGTGTCAAGTTTGAAAACGTTTACGTATACTCGAAGTCATTATATCAAGATAAGTACATACTGTTGCAGGAGATTTTGGAACGAGTAAAAGGAGTTGGTTATTTCCCATATAAAGACAATGAAGAGATTATAAGTCCGAACGATGCAAAACCAAATTCTATCTTCATTTTTGATGACATATCCTGCGAGACACAACAGAAAATTCGAGAATATTATTCGATGTGTAGACATAGAAACATTGACGCATCATATCTATGTCAGACATACTCTAAAATTCCTAAACAACTGATTCGCGATAATTCTAACCTGATCGTGTTATTTAAACAGGATGAAATAAATCTAAAACACGTGTTTGATGAGCACGTATCCCCAGACGTTACTTTCGATCGATTCAAAAAGATGTGTTCTATGTGTTGGATGGAGAAATTTGGAACATTGATAATTGTTAAAGATTTCGATTTGAACAATGGAAGATACCGCAAAGGTTTCGATGTATATATTAAAGTGTGAACGTGAAATCAATAGCAAATACACAATGGACGCTGAACGGTTAGCACGTAAGCGAAAAATCGCTCAATTGGCACGATCTATACGCAAGAAATATCTCACATTGAAACTGGGTAAAACGGAAGAGGACGAGTCGATCAATAAATTATTTAAACCCATATCGGAACCACTTCGGGAAATAATCAAATCCAATAATACACCATTGATTAAACGTGAAATTAAGCAAGAAAAGGATGATGCGGATGAAGAGGAGGAGGAGGAGGAGGATGAGGAGGAGGAAGATGAAAGAGGAACGGTATTGGATGTGAGCGATGCAAGTATGAAAACTGTTATTGAAGAGTCTGACAACGATGATGAGTATGACGTATTAGAATCTTACCCAGAGTTACTTCAAAAATATATCGGTGATTATTGGTCCGGGAGTAGAAAAGTCGATAAAGTTTATGGCCCAGTTTACGATGCTAGTTCGTTGTCATGGTTACTAGGAGGTAAATTAATCGATTTCAAAAATAGAGATACTATCGTGACACAAGGGAGAAAATTCAAAAGTACCGTCGGTCTGTGTGAACTTATATTCTATGACAAACCTAGAAATTTCACCAAGAAAGATAAGATGAATTACAGGATGATTCTGAACTTGACAAATCCCCACAGAAATAGTGCTGGAAACTTGAAAGGTACTCGAAGATACAAGTACATTAAAATAATTCGACCTCTAATTCATGAGGAAGCTCTCGGTAGCGGTATGCAATTGACATATAACAACGAACCAGTGGAGTACATGTACTGGGACGATCCAAACGAACTCGTGGAACGCCTAAAACTATTGATTGCTTCTCAAGAAGCTGGGAATACGTCGCACGATAATGAGATTGTTGCAATTATAAATGAACTTCGAGAGGCAGATATCATTTATTAGATGAGATACAATAGCGTTTGAAACAGTTATATCATGAGTCTCGACAAGTTTGGTAGGAGATCTAGGAGCGGAGGAGACGGTGTAGTGAACAGCGTCGATGTTCTCCGAATACGCTCGATGTTTAAGAACGTTTTGACTCATACACCAGACGGTGATGTGGATATTAAAAATTTAAAAATTTCCAATATGAAAACACCTACTTTAAATAACGATGCCGCGAATAAGAAGTACGTCGATAGCGCGATAATTGAAGTGGAAAAAAGGTTGAAGGAACTTCTTGACAAGTATGCAAAGGCTAATAATCTTATGAATAAAGCTTTGAAGAATCTTCAAACCGATGTGCAGAAAGTGATAGACGTATATAAGAAACAGACTGAGGATGATATTGCGAAATTAACTAATGACATTCATAATATAACTACACAACAAAATGTATTCATCACTAGTCTGAAGAATATTGATAGCAAATTGGTTGTGTTGGGAGGAAATTCTGATAGAGTCAATCCTAATGCGATAATTCAGCATGTTGCAACAAGGTAAAGAACAAGTTGTATATGAGCTTCATAAACCAAGTAGAAAGAATTTCAACCGCCGCCGAACAATCATAAAAGGTTTAGATGATCTGTGGCAGATGGATCTGGCTGAAATGGGTAATTATGCGCGTGAAAATCGAGGATTTAAATTCATTTTAGTGATGATCGATTGCTTCTCAAAGTATCTATGGACTCGTCCGTTGAAAACGAAATCGGCTGAAGAGGTTCGGAAGGCTGTTGACTCTATTTTTTTGAAATCTAACGGGCGTATACCCACACATTTACAAAGCGATCAAGGAAAGGAGTTCTTCAATAAGCAATTTAAAGAGTTGATGAAGAAACATAAAATCAATCAATATAATACTTATTCTGTAAAAAAAGCAGCCATTGCAGAACGCGTTATTCGAACGTTGAAAGAAGCGCTCTATAAACATTTCAGTTTGAGTGGGAAATACAAATGGTTTGATATACTCGAAAAGATCACTGAAAAATATAATAAGCGTAAGCAGAGAACGATCAATCTGGCTCCGTGTAAAGTGACAAAACATAACGAAAGTGAGATATTGAAGCGATGCTACTCACACGTCAAGCTAGTTCTACCACACAAATACAACGTTGGAGATGTGGTGCGTATCAGTAAGGCAAAACATATTTTCGAAAAATCGTATACGCCTAATTGGTCAGCGGAATTATTTAAAATTATAAAAGTTAAAATTACGAACCCTGTTACTTATCTACTCAAAGACATGAAAGATTCCACAATCACCGGATGCTTCTACGAAGAGGAATTACAAAGAACGAAGCAACCCGAAGTATATTTAATTGAGAAAGTACTCCGAAAAAAAGGTAATAAAATGCTAGTTAAATGGTATGGTATGGAGGATAAAAGTTGGATACAGAATACCGATATAGTATGATCTGCGCATGTTCAGATAAATATTTGGTATGTGTTGGTGGTAGAGAAGTTTGAATGCAACAGTCAGTTGTTGCGAAATGTCTTTGCAAGATAGTCGGTTTTCCAACGCGAATAGTAGTAGTAGTATTAGTGGTGATGAAGAGTTGGATAGAATTTTAGAAAAAATTGAAATAGCCTCAAAACATGAACAATTTCTATTAATGAATACTGTTTACCCACTGAGAGAAAATTTGGAGGTTAGATGTGGACTAAGCCCTGTGAGGAAATTCACTTCAACTATCTCGTTGCATCAAAGAAATCAATATGGAAAACTCGTCTTTGGAAGATACGAATGGAACGACTTCATCAATATAGTGCGGATGAAGATCAAGGAATTCTTTGAGAGTCAACATGCACATTTCGATTCTACACCTATAGCATGTGGATATTATTGTCTAATATTACAGTGCGTTTATGCGAATAGCGTTAAAGTACTTCAAGTTACCAAGCACAATACTGATTTTTATTTAAGCGAGCAAGATGTACGTGAAATCATTAGAATTAACGATGAAGTGTTATTTCATCGAGTGTCGTTCCTTGAACAACTTGAATTTTGTTCATATTATTATAAGGTCATTGCAATAATTAAATCAATGAGGGGTCTTGCTAGTTATATGGAACTTTTGTATTGTTTTATAGATGTTGCACCAGAAAGCTTATTAGCTAATACTCTTAGAGAGTTTATGTTTTCGCATAAGGATAAAATTATGTATGATATAGAGCTTGAGTGAGCAAGATGTACGTGGAATCACTAACCATGCTAGTGGATTAGAACTCTTGTATTGTTATACCGATATTTCATCAACAAAATTTTTGTTTATTAACTAATACACTTAGAGATATGTTATTTATATATAAATAAGGTTATGTATGATTTAGAACAATAAATGATTTTTATGTAAAATAGTCTTTCGGTTTGCTGTAAAGGGAGAGAGGAAAATGAAACAAATCATCATCATAGAAATATTTTATTTATTTTCATAAAACAATAATAAACATAGATATGAAGTATGAATAATAATATGATGGATATATAAACTTATACAATTATGGTGATAAAGAATAATGACCATAAGGTAAAGTGTTTATCCCATTACCAATTATGTGTCTTTTGCTGTCGAAAGGGCTGAGGGCAATTTTATTTTGTTCGATTGTATACAATTTGAAATCGAATGAGCGGATAGATCTTTGTATGCGATACATCTCAATGCCTTCTTCTAAACATCTAACATAATCTTCGAATGTGATTGTGTTCCGCAACACATAATCCCGCACCCCCTTCGCTTTCTTTGTTGGGTTACGATCCTGAACTGTATAACTATACATCTTGGATCTTAACCCTACAAACTTATCCATAATCATCCCCCCATTCTCATCCTTCATTAAGCCGACTACTTTTTTATTTACAAGTGGAATCTCAAAGTTGTTGTTTAGCGCATAATCGCTCGTATCGAATTTATGAATATATTTATTGATGATGCTCTGATAAATATCATCATCAGTAATTATATGATAGATCAAACTATCTGTGTCAGTATAACATAATCTTATCATTTCAGGATCTTTATAAAGTGTAAGCATGAAGTTGTAATGAAAATCGTACACACATGTTTTAGAAACGTCCAAAATCGTCATACCCACGTAAATTGGTTTATTGAATAACACTTCTAATTTATTTTGTTCAATGGCCACTAGATTCTCTTCAAATATTTTACTACTATTAAAATTGGGTTGTGAAATATAATAACGAGCTCCATAAGGTCCATACCATTTGTTAACTAATTTGACCGCTCTATGCTTTCGCACGTTCTCCATCGATTTCCCGAAAATAGCATTGATGAGCAACTTGAATAGTGCTATCTCAAAGGCGTTCTTAGAAGCCGCTCTCAATCTAGTATTCAAATCAATATAGGCTTTCAACCACGGCGCTTGTTTAAACTCTAGAACTCTATGGACTTTAGTTAGTACCATTCCTAAAGTCAAACATTGTTTTAAGTTTCTATAATGAATGATATATCTTGATTTTTTATGAAAAGTTGTTAATAATTTTGGTAATTTACTACCCGGTGGAGCTGTATGAGTTGGACAAAGAGGGAGATCTTTATGAAGGTCATGCAATGTTGTAGGATACTCCAAATCAACCTCTAGAATGTACCCGATAGGGCTTTCATCGGAAACATGTTGTACGTCGATATTATCAACATTTTCAACCCACTTAAACCCATCGTAAGGTAAATATTGAATCATAGCCCACCCATATAGATTACATACATCGAAATACATTAAATAACTATTTTCTTCTTGTGGATTATGATTATGCATATATTTATTGTTGGCTTTTGCAAATCGATTACTGCATTGACTCACACCCCCTCTAATCACCCGTTCCAAAAATAATATCATATCGATATCTTTTAAATATTGTAGTGATACGTTTGTATATTTTAGCATACAATCCCATGTGAATGATGGAACAGTGAAGTAGTGTGCGGGATCTAAATCAAACAGGCCCACGCATTTGTTTCGGAAATTCTCGAATACATCGGCCAGCAATAAAACGTCTGTTTTCAAATACAAATCCGAATAATCACCTAAATTTTTACACTCAAATCGATTCCAAACTGATTGAGCGTGTTGATAATCTTCCTCACTTATCGATTCATCTCGAAGTTTATTGAAGAATTTCTCGATCGGAGGAAGATTTTCATCGTTTAATTTCCCCCACTCATCCATGTGTTCGTATGGGAAAACTCCTTTACGTGTTAACAGTTTGAAATTTTCTTGAGATAAGTGGGAAAACTCACGTTTCAAAATAGTCAAGTCATCCTCACTCAAATAAGAGACTAATTTATCTAAACTTGAATCCAAAAATCTACACGAGTCTATAAATCGAAATTTAACAATAGAATTTGTGGAGCTTCTGGTGAAACTTATATATTTCTCTTTATTCAAGGGGAGCACCTGAATATTTTGTTTAGACGATCTAGCCAAATCTCTAATTAATAAAAACATATCGTACCCACTCAAATTGTGAGCTACGACCGGTACCACAAATTTATATTTATAATTTAAATTGCAATCTTGGTGGGCTAATCCTCGATATTTTCCTGTAAAATGACAATGATCTTTAACACGAATGTCACCCTCTTTGAACAACACACCACAAATGTGACATTTGGTTTCATACATTATACTGACTATACTAATTCCACCAAAATCAATGGGTATATTACATTTTAGTTTTAGATCGATGAATTCTCCAATTTTATCTAATTGTTCAGTCAACCATTTAGCCGGATTAGGTCCTCTATAACTATTGTAACGTGATAGGGAATCGTTGAAATGACATTTCAGGTAGAAGCCTACACTGTAAGCTTCATGTAGCTGCGTTCTGTTTGTATATGAATTTGTACTAGATTGAGAGCAGTTTTGGATGGGTAATAATAGAGCTTCAAAATCAAAGTAGATAATAAAAGGTACAGGCAGTTTGTTTGAATGATTTTTAAATTTCAAATAATCCTCTTCGGGGAATGTTATTTTACAAGTATTCATCTTACCACAATCCTCGATATGATTATTGTACTTGATCTCACTCCAGAAATTATTCAAACATCTCTCACATAAGTAAGTTTTATTTCTGGTGGTAATTTGAGAATTTACTAATCTTGATAAATTTTTAATTAAACAGTAATGAAATTTCACTATCGGATCTACTTGAATGGAGGAGGAGGATGATGATTCCTCTTCGCGGTAATACTTGTCTTGAATCAATAATAAATTGAAGTGTTTTTCGAGTTTATTTTTGGTCAGGTATGCAGGGAGAACCTTTAATTTCTCCCCATTTTCATTTTTACATAATTGTAGAACAAACACATGAATAGAAATATTATTATTTTTCTCAAATACAGGGATTTGTGAAATGGGTAGGGGAAATGTTAAATTTTGCAAATTCAAAATTGTACTAAAATGCGGATATGAAGATACTCGATCTGGATGTGTGTTAGTAGCAGGATACAATCCAGCTGTTACTGCCCAAGCAAAACAGTATTCGTCATAATTTTTAATGTTAATAACTGCACGCTTAAGTTGGATTTCTTTAGGTAAAACAATATAGGAAGATCCTGAATTGATAGTTTCATGTTTATTAATATTGATTTCTAGACTTATCACATCTCTGAGGCTCCACCCACTCTCTCTTTCAGTGATTTCTTCCAGTTTAACTTGGAGTTTACCAACGACATACTCCTTAAACCACTCCAATAAATTGGTCAAAGTATCTATTGGAGCGGATTTTGTATGAAAATATTTGAATTCTACCTGGATAAGCTCTTCATTAACATTGGGTTTGATATATTCACAACAAAATGTTGTGGTGACTTTAATAAAATTGTATATATGTAAAATTTTGACAACTCTAGAACTAAAGAGATTAAAAGCATCATACAAAAAATTTAATGGGTCTAAATGTGAAATATTTATTATCAACCCAGTTCGAATTCGTTGAGAAAATGCAGACTTACCATCTTCCCAACGAATACGATCGCTTCGATTTTTATTTGAGGGGGCGGGTTTATTTCGAATTTGTAATAAAATTTTGAATCTTCTTATATGTCCCACATTAGCTTGAACTTGATTTTTCTCCCCTAAATTGAGAGAATCTTTACTTAAATGCCTATTAAAAGTTTGTACATATTTAGTACAAAAATCTATCCACTTTTGTGTCTCTTGAGGAGAGAATTTTGATTTAACGAGGTTCTTATGAGCTTTACCGATAATTTCAACAATTTCAGAACTAAGTTTCGCGATGGACGACTCCATAATAATAATGAGATAAACACCTCACCTTACAATAAATGAAACAATTTTAACGTTAACGCTGCTGCTGCTACTCCCTCTCTGCTCCTATATCAATACTTGTCGGTACTTAATTTTTCCTCCCCTCGGAAAAGTTAGTCTATAGTTTTCTACTATTGGAGAAATTTTATCACGTTTTGGTAGGAACCACTGAAAACTCTGCAAGCTCCACCAGAACAGCTGCACCAAATTCTGTTTTGGTTGGTTTCAATCTCTTGATATTATTTTCGAAAAATCCGTTTCTCTAAAAACAAAAATGAAAGTCCTTAATAACATATAACAACAAAGACGAATTTTACATGTTAAATTGAAGTGAAAAACAACTTATTGATATGGAGTTAATTTGAATTGTTTCAATTTGAAGTGAAAAACAACTTATTGATATGGAGTTAATTTGAATTGTTTCAATTTGAAGTGAAAAACAACTTATTGATATGGAGTTAATTTGAAATAATAGTTTTCTTAGTAAAATAATAATATAGACTCACCTTTTAGATATAAGCACTACACAAAACACGAGTTGATTGTTTAAGGATTGAATGTATAATGACTAAGATCATGCAATCGCATTCCTAGATAGCTAATTCCACTCACAGTTGCTTACGTAAGTAATGACTAATGAAACGATAATTAAATTCGCTTACTAGCAAATCTAGACTAGAGTATATCACTTATTGTTATTTGTTGACCTAATGAATGAATCCATTGTATTCAATTATTCTCGTATAAACTGAATGTGATGACGTAGATGTATGCAAAATTAATTGCTTCCACGTGTTCTCATATACTCAATGTGGTTTCTGGTGTAATAATTTCATATACGTAAGTAATCATTTAACGTTTAGGAAATTTGTAGGTTATTTTAAAAGTTCATTATTTTTGGAATTACGGTGTGGTTCAATAATAAATGACAGTATAGCTACAACATGAGTCAAATTTTTGAAATTCCTCGCGCAAACATCAGCAAAACACCTCATAGATGTCGTCCTTTGGCGTTAGCTGTTCTGACATGGACATCAAGCTATGATAGTTCATTAATATATCGTTTTTTTGAATTGAGATGGAACTTCCCACGCGAAAACATTAACAAAATACCTCATAGATGTCGTCCTTTGACGTTAACTGTTCTGACATTGACATTCAGCTATGATAGTTCATCGGTTTAGTGATAGATAGCGATATAGGCTACAACATCGGTAACATTTTGAATTGGAGTCTCATAGATGTCGTCCTTTGACGTTAACTGTTCTGACATTGACATCCAGCCATGATAGTTCATCGGTTCATAAATTTCCCGCGCAAAAACATTAACAAGATACCTCATAGATGTCGTCCTTTGACGTTGACAGGTACGCATGACGGTTCATTCATAGATGTAGTCATTTGAAGTTAACTGTTCTGACATTGACATTTAAGTATGATAGTTCATCGGTTCATTAAGAGATGGCGGTGATGTAGCTATAACATCAGTCATATTTTGAATTGTGACCTCATAGATGTCGTCCCTTGACGTTAACATTTCTGACGTTGACAGGTATGCATGACGGTTGATCGGTTCATTCATAGATGTAGTCGTTTGAAGTTAACTGGTCTGACATTGACATTTAAGTATGATAGTTCATCAGAAGATGGCTGCGATGTAGCTACAACATCAGTCATATTGTGGTTTTGACGTTTATTCTTCTGACATTCGCTTCCAACGTCGGCCATGATAAACATCACCAAAACACCTCTACGTTTGATTTTGGCGGGTCGATGACGTCACATCCAACTAACCTCACATCCAGACCTCTATGGTAGAAAGTTATATAATCATCGTAAGCTCTATGGACACGTTTGAATTTCGCGGGTTAGTAACGTTACGTCCAACTAACCTCACATCCAGGCCTCTATGGTCGGAAGTTCGGTGATCATCGTAAGCTCTATGGACACGTTTGAATTTCGCGGGTTAGTAACGTTACATACAACCAACCTCACATTCTATGACCTAGACCTCTATGGTTGGAAGTTCGGTGATCATCGTAAGCTCTATGGACACGTTTGAATTTCGCGGGTTAGTAACGTTACATCCGAAGTTGCGCGCGCAACATCCGGTCGATGAGTCATTTCCTGGCGTAGAACTCGTGGACTTAATCTACTAATTTGGTTTACAATTACTAGACACTCGCGAGCTAGCTTCATAGTTCAATATTCACTATTTGAACGTGTTGTGTTACGTGTTGTGTTACTTTCCTCTTTAGTGAGGGAGGTGGGGAGACTCCAAATTCATGTTTCGTCCAAATCTTCATAACGCAGGTTCGGAGTGTTGGATATACAATTTTGTCCGAACAGTATTAAATACAGAACACGGTGATCACTGAAATTTCGACGTGCCACTAAACAAATAAAAATTATACCTTTTGAATTTATTTTTAGTGCGCTCCGCACGTTTATTCGTTTTCCGTTTTGGGCATATAGTCAAAGTTTGCCAAAAGGATCTAGTGAAATAGTCTGAGATTGAAAAATTATTTTAGCTAGTCCATATAATGCAGCACAAACTTTGAATGCAGTTTCTTTAAAATTATGCTCTTTAGCGACATTCAACAAGTAAGTGTACCTTTTTTCAAGTGTAATAAATCGTTTCTCAAGAATCACTATGCTTAAAAATATTCCAGGGAAATAAGACTGTAGCACGGACGCTCTGTGCTGCTTATCTCGAAATTTCAGTGAATTTACTCAAAAACTGAATACAATATCATGAAAACATGAAACGGAAATATTCTCAGGCCTATAACTTCTCAAGGAAGGAAAATGACTGAGAAGACCCAATAAACGTTGAATAGACGTTTTGTGTTGGGAGTTACGTTTCACATTGAAAATATCAACGTTGATAATAGGTGAGATTTCAGTCTTTTCAAAACAACTTTGGAGGAAGATACGAAAGAGATGATTTGCAACATCCTATGAACTTTAAATCCGCCAATATATCAGACTTATTTTGAAAACTTGTCATATTGGCATTGAATGTTTATTTACTGCATGGATATTACGTTAACTACACGTTGAAAAATAATTAGCAACAACAAGAATATCGGATCATCTGAAAAAAAATTGTTACTTCGTTGATTTACATTACAGGATAAACCTTATCATAACTGACATGTACTTTTATGTCAACACATGATGTATCTTAATTATAATAATTCAGTCTATTTCTCTACTTCACCTTGCGCAGATGTTATATTTTCATATTAATGCTTTTGTTTTAATTCAATTAAAGGTTTTTCTTAAAATCTTCCCTTCATACCACGACATATAACTAGCGCATTTTCAAAGCTTACTGCAAACTGAATTGCGTTTGACTATTCCTAATGAAAATATCGGACATAAAAATTGAAATTCACGATAATCTAGCCTTACAAACTTTCCTACATGGATTATCAGAACAATTAGATCTCGCAGTGAGCATAATCGTTGAAGAAAAAAACTTCTCTTATGCAGACAAACATTACAAGCCTTCAACTAATGTTCCACTTTATGAAAATTGCAGTTACTTTGATAAAACGAAACAACCACCTGCACCACCTGGACAATTCAATAATTGTATACCTCATTTTGCTAATAACCAAGCAAGCAATATGCCACAATCCCGATCGTTGAATTACGTACCTGCAAATTGATTTAACTCATATAATCAACAACAAAATTTTAACAGAGTAGCCCCTCAAACTTCTACAGGTAAAATGTACGCAGGACAAAATAATCCCAATAATGGACCAAATAGAACCGTTCGAAACTTTCACCAATCGAATAATAATTTCAGACCAAATTATAAGCCAACTCCTATGCAAACGTCAACCCGTAATACACACACATATAACAAATACAGTACGCCCAGAAACAAAATGGATTTCGGAAGAGCTTTATCATCAGGAAGTTGAAGACGAAAACGAGACATACATGCCCACGACATCATATTGCGAAGAATATTCGCAAGAAACTCAAATACAATCAGAAGACTCTCAATTTTATGACACTGATGGACATAATTTCAAAGACGAATCAGAAAATTTTCAATTAGATCTCAACCTACCCGAACAACCTTGATACATTCAAATAACGATAATATTCCCCGCTTACCGTTCATAATTATTCCAAATGTTAATCTTACACTCATGATAGACACCAGATCCATGATGTCTCTAATAAATGATAACGTTGCAGAAAAAATGTAAAGTAATTATAAAAGACAAGAACTCTTTGAAATACAGTCGGTACTTCAAGTTAGTAATCATGATACAACAGTAAATATTCTCCTACCAAAAATATATAATACTAACGATTTGAAACACAAGTTTTACATATTGATTCTAATATTCCTGTTGAAATAATAATAAGAGAACTTTTAGAAATAGACGAATACAATAAAATTTCTTGTAATCATAAAGAATATGTTGACAATTTTGGAGAACCAATGGATATTGAATATCCATCGGAAATCGAGAATATTCGAATCAAAAATCTCAACTCTTCACGTCTATAACATATGAATGCCGAGGAAAAACAAGCAATACGAGAACTATGAGAAGAATATAAAGATATGTTATATTGTGAAAAAATACCTTCATCCTTTACCAACAAAGTAAAACACAAATTGCGCTTAACTGAGGAAAACCCCATAGTCGTGAAATTATACAGGCGGCCTCACGTGCATCAAGAAGAAGTACGTAATCGAATCCATACGTAACTTAAGCAAGACATCATACAACCTTCGTGCTCGCCATGGGGTTGTCCTGTATTGACAGTGCCAAAGGAGACAGACTGTACAAGCTTGGCAAAAGTCAGTATCTCACTCCTTTGGATCTTGCCTCTGGCTACCAACAGGTAGAAATGAAACCGGAAGACATCGAAAAAACAGAAATAACCATTACGAGTCCTAACGTACGCCGTTTGGGCTACGAAATGACCAGCGACGTTTCAATAGATCATGGATAACATCCTCAGGGGAATCCAAAATGAGAAGTGTTTCGTCTATTTAGATATTCTCAACTTCTTTACAGGAACATTTGACAAGTTTGAAAGAAGTATTTGAACGACTACGGAACGCAAATCTAAAGATACAATTAGATGAAAGCGAGTTCCTCAGCAAAGAAGTCTCATCTGGGACACGTTATAACATCGGATGAAATTCAACCAAATTCAGGAGAAATTGAGGCTGTAGTACAATATCCACTACTTAAGACCACAAAGAGAATAAGAGGCCTTCTTGGTTTAGTCGGATACTACCGAGAGTCCAAACAGGACTGCGCTAAACTCACGAAACTCGTGACAAGATGCCTAAAGAAGAACACGGAAATCGAGCAGACTCCAGAGTTTATCGATGCATTTGAAAAATGTGAGCAGATTTTGATGAACTACTCAATTTTGCAATACCTGAACTTTGACCAACCATTTATTCTTACGACGGATGCGTCAAATGTAGCATAGGCAGCGATAAACCTGTGTGCTATGCATCGAGAACCCTCAACGGAACGAAACAACGTTATTAACTATTGGAAAGGAACTCTTAGCAATAGCTTGGGCAACGAAATATTTTCGTCGCTATCTATTCGGCCGGAAGTTCTATGTCTATAGATACCCATCACCGCCCACTTGTGAAGCTGATGAAATTGAAAGAGCCCAATTCCAAGCTTGTGCTATGGCGACTAAAATTAGAAGAATTCAATTGATGAGATAATATATAAGAATGGTCGTTATAACACAAATGCTGATTCTCTTTCACGGATATTAATGAATGATATGACAAAATCTAACCCAAATCACAGTGACAAAGACACAATTATGCCAAACCTCGACGAAGATGGAAATTTATCATCGGAGATAGCAACACTTTCACCTGGTAATTAGATAGAATTCTAGAACAGCGCGATTTTGTAATTGATGATTCTAATGTACCTGTACCATTTTCTGAAACCTCAATTAGACACCATTTCCGATAGTTCTGATCCAAATATAAATATCGAACCAAAAATGGTTTCCCAATTTCGGACGACGCAATTGAAACAAAACCAAACCAATATTTCATAACAACAGTTTCAATGAATCCTAGAGACGTGAAACATTTCAAAGTAGGAAAAACAGTTAATACTTTATACAGATTTCAAGAAATAATAATAGAGACGAAATTATAATATTCTTAAAAAATTACACTGCGGCTTTATATTCATTAATAACGGATCTGAGCTCCGAAACAGTTCAAAAATTACTAGAGTTACATAAAATAAACATCCACTCCATTACCCTTCGAAATCCACCTTCAAATGGAGAGATTTCATTGTACTATTATTGAACATATCATATAATTGCTACAAGAAAAGAATAAAGATCCTATCAAGCAGCTAATAAGTTATGCCCTCGTAGCATATAATAATACGATACACTTATCGACGGGTTATAGACAAATGGAACTCACATTCGGACATGCACAGAACAAACACATTTATGACTTAGACAATCAAAATAAATTATTACAAGAAAACATTCAATCTCACGGAATGATTATCGCATTAACTTATGACAAAGTCAAAGAGGAAATTGAACAAGAAAAAGTTACAATCCAAACCAAACGTAATGACAATACGACTGAATCGCAGTTTACTAATGTAGATTAATTTTACTCTACGTTGAATCGCCGAGGTAAAACTACTCAAAGGTACGAAGGTCCTTCTGACATGATGAATATGAACTATAAAAATGTAGCTACTTGTTCAAAAGAAGCTGAAACCCGGAAAATACATTGAAGAAATCGGAAACGACCTGTTCTTATTTCAGATGGCTCGCCATTCTCACAACAGAACAAACCTACGGACAAGAAATCGAATTTTCCAAAACAACAGAAAATTCGGGACTACTACCTATAAAGTTGGGTAATGCCCAAAACACTATTGATTATTGAACTCTAATCAAGATAGTAGATTCAGAACCATTAGAGAATAGTTTTTATTATCTATATGAACAACCTCTCAGAGCAGAAAATATTATGAATGAAACGCAACATGGGCCAACGTACAGAAAAGAAATACATAATTGTCAGCATCTATTAGAATATCAGGTAACGGAAACTAGCAAGAAGCTAACTCAACTTATTCCTTCAGATAATAAAAGAATCAAACGAGGGCTCATAAACGGTTTATGATCAGTTTTCAAAGCAATTACCCGTAATTTAGACCAAGAACATGCAAGAAGGTATGATAATGCAATTGAACAATTCACAAATTGGCAAATTAAAATGGAAACATTAGTTGAAGAACAAGTCAGCATCGCTCAAAGCGTCGTGCAGAAATTTGAAGAGGCTACAAATAAAATTATTATCAATCAGGTTAGATCAAAAAATATTAAAATCTCAACTTTTAACTTACTTAGTTTTATAAAACCTAATGAGAAGTCTAATTAGACTGGTTCAAAATAATAATGTCAATTGTGTAGATTTTCTATCTCAAAAATTACAATGGCTTAACAGGTACATATTATGTCTATTTCTCAACATCCGTTGACAACATAGGCTTGATGAGTGGTCCGTGGAATGCGGGCCTTCTAGTATATTGGAATCAACTAATGTGTATTGTTATTCCACAGATACTGTACTGGATATGTACTAGAAAACTTTTACAGTTCGGAACATTATCATTTTGTCATAAACATTCAAAGAAATTTTAATTTATTTAAGTTTTATGAAACATTGCAAATGTCTTGTGTTTATTCGAAGATTTATGTCATTAGATACTTTTGATTACGCTCACATGAAAACACAATTTGTTGGATTGTGGAGAATGGAGTTGATCGAGGAGTTGATCATCAATTGAATGTAAAATTATTTTAATTTAAGATTAGGCTCTCATATTTCATAACATTGGATTTAGTTACATAATAGTTGTTAATTTCCTGGGGAACCCATGATCCAACCAATTTGTTCACCTATGTACTATTGAACGTAAGTACCAATAAATTCATTATTTTGATCAATATATATTTACTAAATAATAAAGGTGAGTATGAAAGAAATTTCATATCAGTGTTCGGGTATCTAATGTGCTTATTGTACAGATCGAATGTGATATTAAGCAGAGTTAATATAATACATGAAAGCTTGTATGTGAAATTGCTTTCAATTTATGAAATTAGTTTCACATTTCGAGCAGTCGTCTCATTTATATAATGAACACTGTAAGTGATATCAACGTTTAAGCCCTATGTAAATTCAACATACAAAAAGGAATATTCTTAATACGTTTTGATACGAAGTGATTTTCTGTTCAAAAATAACGTTTAAAAGTGATATGTCTCATGAATGTTTAAATTTAATATGACAACTGCGCTAAATTTACATATTTCTAACGTTATTTCCACGTGTTAAAATCTGTTTCTGACGTTGAATTTCCGGTTGATAAGAAGAACACTTCTACGTTGAATCTATGTTAGATATCTAATGTTTTTATGCTC
This sequence comes from Endomychus coccineus, assembly GCA_958510875.1. Taxonomy (NCBI): domain Eukaryota; kingdom Metazoa; phylum Arthropoda; class Insecta; order Coleoptera; family Endomychidae; genus Endomychus; species Endomychus coccineus. The sequence goes on from OY294068.1 coordinate 113,771,893, forward strand.
TAGGTTATGGTTTGAAATCAACTGGAGACTTGAATCAAATCATCTTACTGTAACCTTCCTCCGCATGAATGGTTAATTACAAGTGGGGAGGTTGTCAATTACTGTCCTCTCATGACAGTAACTGACCTGCACGGGTTTCTTGAGGGTGCAGGTTCCCTTTTTATGTAGGTTTTAAAATTGCCGTTTCTCTTTTGTGTGGATTGCCAAATAGAAGAGATTTTTCTTGTTCCACTTATTTTATTAATTATCCCTATTTACATTTACACTAGCTATGTACAATCTATTTACGAAATGTTGCTCGGAACAGGCCGTTTAATGTGTTCGTCTTCCGTGTATAAAGAAACTAGCTAATTAGATGTTTTCCTATCGTCGGGAGTCTCCACCATCTGCGTGAGATGGTAGACAAGTTTTTGTCCCTAGCTCTAGAAATGAATAGCGACAATCTAGATATTTAGTACACCTTTAACTTCGACGGAGCGTGGATCGTATGTTCGCGCTGACCTGTATTTCAGACGTAATTTCTCACGGAGCGGGCCTAACGGACCAGGTTGATTTGTCAGCTATCTTCGGCTATAAGCACCTTAATAATTTCACACGTCGGTCTCGGAAAGTATCACAACGTAGCCCCTGAAATCAATTCGCAGAAGCTGGATCGTATCCGTCCAAGCTATCGGGATTGATTTTTCCAGCGGTTTCGGCTGTGAATTCATTTACAATTCTACAAATCGGTCTTAGTCAATATCCTAACTTAGCCACTAGAAAAACAATTCGCAGGAGCTGGATCGTATTCGTCCAAGCTACCAGGATTGATTCTTCTGGCGGTTTCGACTGCGACTTTATTCACAATTCCACAAATCAGTCTCGGCCAATATCCTAACTTAGTCTCTAGAAAAACAATTTGCAGGAGCTGGATCGTATTCGTCCAAGCTACCAGGATTGATTTTTCTGGCGGTTTCGACTGTGACTTCATTCACAATTCTACAAATCGGTCTCGGGCAATATCCTAACTCAGTCTCTAGAGAAACAATTCGCAGGAGCTGGATCGTATTCGTCCAAGCTACCAGGATTGATTTTTCCAGCGATTTTGACTGCGACTTCATTCACAATTCTATAAATCGGTCTCGGGCAATATTCTAACTTAGTCTTTAGAAAAAAATTTCGCAGGAGCTGGATCGTATTCGTCCAAGCTACAAGGATTGTTTTGTAGACTATTAAATTTATTAACAAAGTTCGAATTTGAAATCGGACTTATATACTGGAATGTTAATTCAATGACTTGAATAGATTTTACACGGCAATTAATACTCACTCTCTATCTCTCGGATTTGCACAATGGCAACGGCTCCGGGTTGATTAAATTACGGCAGGTCAATCTCGGTGCTGGTCTGGCAAGTGAGTCCCCTTTCGCTATGAAATGGGCTGGCTTTAATACAGATCCCGGCGTGTGACGTAACGTGAACAGGTGACCGGCTGGCGAATTCTGTTCACCAGTTTTTATACATAGATGTGCACGAAGTTTGATCTCTTAACTTCGCCTATGTAATTCGACTGTACTGAGATATTCAACTTGATTTGTAAGTAATGAAGGATGCTTCATTACATTACTCCCATGAATGAAACTTCCTGAAAATGTCGCCCATTCTTGAATCAACATCCCAAATATGGATACTTGGGTAACTTTGATTAGATTCTATCAAACTGACATACAAGCTGTGGAAAATAATTTCAAAGAATATGTTTATGAATAGGAAAAAAAGCATGAATACGTACCAGGTAAAACTCAAATCCACTGACTTAGATTGGCTCAAATTAAACAAAAATTGAATCAAACGTAATGCTTTGTATGATTCCTCTATTCATTTTGATGAACTCTAGTTAAAGATGTTCTCATTTCAATTCAAATAGATACACTATTCAATCAAATTGTCATGTTGCTGATGACATATAACAATGATAGCCTAGCTTCGTTTGTACGTTTCATTCTTGTACACCCTGAGTATGATCTAGGTTTCTCAAAATAAATGGAAAATTATCCGCTCTCTCAGTATTATTCAAATATGTTCTCAGCATCCGGATCTGAAAGAAGTGTAGCCTTTTATCTACGGAATATTTTTCTTCCGCAGAGAAACGACTGTTGAAAAGTGGAGGGTGTTATATCGTGAGATTGAAATATAGCTATAACTGGAAAATGCATTTCATCTTCTACTCGCACTTGATGTTAACGCACTACAATGTGTGACATTTGTCAATGTTGACTTCACGTTAGCAACTACTTCAAGTGATTCAAAATTTCAACACCTTAGACAATTCGGATTACTTATTCATGACTTGCTTCTGACGTTCGAACAGTTCATTCCTACTTTCATCAGAAACTGTACTGTTGATTTGTGTTTCCATGTCTACATGCAGCTGACTTTTATATCGAAATTCAATCAAAACTGTAGCGACCATTGGATCGGTAGTGTGGGAAGTGTATTAGAAGTGTTGAAGAAGTATATGCGTATAAAATAGATAGGCCAGTACAAATAGTACTTGAACAACAAAAAAATTCGTTACAGCAATCTAACAGCGGGATATTGTAGAAGAAGAAGGAAGAATAAATCGAACCGACAGCTGCTCTAGGGGGGGGGGGAGGTGTGTAGTGTTTAGGGGTTTAAAACCGTTTTTCGTGATTTCTGGCTAAACCGTATGTTCTATCGGAAAAAGATGAATATAAAAGTTATAGGGAATAAAAAGATATACAACTATTGTTGCCATCATTTTTACTCTAACCTCTAAATTTTTCAACAAAATGCGAAAAACAATTTTTTCGGTTTTTAAGTTTTCGCTTCGACAAATGAAACTTTATAAAGGTCAAACCTTGTCAAAAGATACCACTATTTATTGCAAATAGGCAGTTATTTTTTCAGGAGGAAAAATATGGAGGTTCTTGTTCGAATTAATTTGAAACAAAAAAAAAGCAAAATTTTCAACTGCGATTCCTCTTAAAACTACACATCCTACAGAGTTCGGTTCTGACTCACTTACTCGTTATTTCGAAATCTTTCTATAAGTGGTGAAAAAAAGGTATACTGCAATGGAAAAAATGGCGGGAAAATTGAAAAAACCGAAAAATCGCTTTCTCCGTGGTAATTTGCATATTTATCGTTTAATAATTGTTATTAATTAATATAATCAGTTTAATTTTTTATGTTTATGGAAACTTCAATATTATTCCTTCAATTATTGTATAGATTGAGTTTCGATAGGATGTCATAGATGTCTAAGACAGCAAATTATATCTGCTATATTCGTATATTCGTAATTGCAGGATACGAATGTGAGAAATTCAAGGAGCTGTTTTCAAAGCAAAGACAGCATGCGAACGCAACCAGAGGCCTTGTAAGCCAATTACAGGTCGAGATGGCATATACTACAGTCGTACCATTTTATTTTTGAATTGTTTTGATTTAGAAAATTGCTCAAATGCAGAACTTCCAAAGAATTCCATACACGAAAGTGACTCGAAAGAAATGGAAACAGATCAACGTACTATAACTGAAACAATAGCCAATGGAACTTTCGAAAACACTCGAGAATCGTTCAGTTTTGTTGAATTGGACGAAGAAGTACAACGCTCTGCGAAGAAAGCAAGATTAGAGGAAAATACATCTATAGGGATGCATACTTTTTTCAATTTAGTTGTTTGAACATGCTCAAAATAATATAAAATTTTTTTTACCGCATTCATGAATTTCATGTTGTTAGTATTTACTACCTGAAAACAGGAGGGATCTGCTTCAATTTTTGCACGATGTATTATTTTTCATAGAATTTTTTTTATATAAATACTTGCAATATAAACTTGTTCAGTGCAACATGCAAATATTGTCTTATAATTGAAAACTACTCTACAAAACCCGTATATATCATTGTAGATCTACTACATTACCTATTGTATGATTATATTTTGTTTAGTAAACTAATTGATTTCGAGTAAAAAACTAGAATTGTTCTTATATGCATATTGAGAGTATGCATTTCTTATGTTTTGTTTGATAGTAACAATCCCATGTACGACGATCGTAGAAGTCATATATTCGTATCCTGCTATTACGAAGATAAAAATATACCAGATATAATTTGCTGTCTTAACATGCATGACATCGTTTCAAAACTCGATCTATACAATAATTGAAGGAATAATGTTATAGTTTCCATAAACATAAAAAAATTAAAATGATTTTATTAATTAATAACAATTATTCAACGATAAATATGCAAATTACCACGAAAACAGCGATTTTTAAGGTTTTTTCAACTTCCCCGCCATTCCTTTCATTGCAGTATACCTTTTTTCTTACCGTTTATTAAAAGTAGACATAACAAAGAGTAAGTGAGTCAAAACAGAACTCTGTAGGATGCGTAGTTTTGAGAGGAATTGCAGTTGAAAATTAGTTTTTTGAGCTATTGCATATAGCTTTTATCGCGGGCTTTGAGCGCGGCGACCGAATCAAGAAAAAAAAAACAAAACACAAATACCGTAACGGAAATAGCTTAAAACAAAAATTAAATACCGTTACGGAAATAGCTTAACGAAATATCCTGACACCCACCATTCCGCCTACCATGTAGCTCGGCCGAGCTCAAAATTGTTGAAATGTTTCGAAATGTTAACTTTGAACCTTTTGAAAGGTCGTGATAGCCCCAAACTGGGTCGAAAACTGTTTCGAATTGGTTAATTTTCGATAAATCGAATGACGTTCACGTGAGAAGCGCGTAGCTTGCGAGTTAGAAAATTGCAAATTTACGGTACATAAAACGTCTTAACGAGGACTTCTTGCATGTGGTTTTCGCTCCATTTCGTTAGTTTATGAACGGGGCCAACTAAATAGCATAGTCTCGGGCCCCAAAATGTCGATTAAGTAGGAAAATTTAATTAAAACAGTTTTGAGCTGTCACCTACTAGCAACTGACGTGCCACGTACGAAAGAGAATTTTCTAGCTACTTAAATATACCGAAAGCGGGTGAAAGCTAGCGGCCCATAGCCCAAAATACTTTATTACAACTGGCGCCGGTCGCACGGGGTTCGAAACGGCCCCAAATTAACAAAATAGAGGTGAAATGTATAAACTCTAACTTACGTGCAGCGAGCTCCTGGAGGCATATGTCAAAATGTTTGCGTTCGTAGCTAATTACATAAGATGTCTGTCGTTCATGCAATTGTGTTTTTATACGATTCGAACCTTCTAATTTCGATAGGCCACGTGAAAATCCCGGAGCCGGAAGCGTTATCGAGATCTGAACGTTAAAACTTTCGTATAAATAAAATTGTGTTTGCAAGTAACTGTCTACATAGATAACTCTACTACCGGTAATAGAGTTATCTATGCTTGTCACAAACTACTCTTCATAGAGATCAAATGATACTCTTACGTGACGCCTTTTATGTTTTCCCTACGTGGCGTCTTTTGGTACTACACTATATGTTCAACAGTCGATAGAAAATTTGATTTTGAGGAAAAAAGTTCCTATTAACATATATGCAGACGCTTAGTTTTTGAGATACAGGGTGTTGAAACTGAAACAAAAATTTCGTTTTTTGCAAATATCTCCGGAACTGTTTATCGTACAGAAAACATTTTTTGCGAACATTTTCTACTCATAGCAAGCTATGTTCTATGCGATCAAAAAATCTTTTTACTCATAATTCGTGAAGATTTCGAAGGGGGAGTGGATGTTTTTCTGCCCAACTTTTTCCAGTGGCGTAGTGCTATGCAATAGCTTTACCGCGGCAGTCTCCGAGTGCCACACGTTTCATTTTTTTTTTTTGAATCGAATTCAACAAGAACCTCCATATATTTCCTTCCAAAAAAATTACTGCCTTTTTGCAATAAATAGAAGTATATTTTGACGAAGATTGAGCTCCATGAAGTTTTATTTGTCGAAGAAAAAGATTGAAAACCGAAAAATTTGTTTTTCGCATTTTTGTCGAAAAATTCAGAGGTTAGGGTAAAAATGGTGTCAACAAAAGTTGTAGATCTTTTCATACCCTATAACTTTTATATTCAACTTATTTCTATAGAATGCACGGTTTAGCCATAAATCTAGAAAAACTGTTTTCAACCCCTAAAAACACACCCCATTCCATCCCGGATAGCAGCTGTCGGTTCGATTTATTTTTCCCCCTTTTATAATATCTTGTTCTACAATATCCCGCTGTCAGATTGCTGTAACGAATTATTTTTTTCATTTCTAATATTTTCCCCTATTAGTACTGGCCTAAGATTGTAATTTGTTAACCAAATACCTAACATGGCTAATAATTAAATTTTGATATGTTTTCTATGAATTATATACCTAAGATGCTACTCTATTATTTTTACATGTTTAGTAATCCATGATAATTCTATGCATTTGATTCGAAAGAGTTGTCAAATAATACTTGTCAGAATGAATAGACATTTGATTTAATCGGAATCTCTAAATTTGGTTATGTTTGAATCAGATTATTATGAAGTTTCGAAAGATTGGAATTAACTTTTCCAACAATATGGATAATCTCTAATATCAAACGTTTATCATTATTCTTTTCAATATTCAGAACTTTTATAATGTCATAGTCAAATGATTTGTGTTTTTACATGTTTATTAAGTGAAGTGGATTCATTTCTTGTATATTTAATGCTGCCAAAAGAGTATTATTACAAAAGTGAAAAGCACACGCACAGGCACACACTTATCTCGATTATACAATCGTAATTATCTGTGATTATTTTATGAATTAGTTATTCTATGATTAACTTCTTATTTCTATTATTAACAAATAATCAAGCTTGAGATAATTCTATGGCATTTAACCTCAAAGCTGTTACTCATATCTGTTACATAATACGTTATCTTTTTTAGATTGAATTTTAAATAGACAATGGAAAGTGTTACTCCGAAATAATAGAATTTTGCTGAGTTGAATCAGATTATTGTAAAGTTTTGAAAGACTGGAATCTATTTTGTCTCTCAAAACAATAATCTGATTCAAACTTAACAAAATTCTGTTATTCAGAAGTACCACTCTTTATTGTCTATTTGAAATTCAACTTATACGAGATAGCTTATTATCTAACATATGAGTGACAATTTTGAAGTTAGATTCCATAGTATTATCTCAAGTTTGATTAGTTGTTGATAATAGAAATGAAATGTTAATCATAGAATAACTAGTCCATAAGATAATCATCGATATTTAGAATTTTATGATCTCAAAATAACGTCTTATGTTTAACTATATTTAATCCATTTCAATTGATAATTAGCCAATCATTACTCTTTCACACACAACCGATCCAATGTTTTCCGCAGTTTTAATTGGATCTTAAGAACACAAGTTGGCTGCTGACGCATTTCATTATTCGGAATCATCTATTCTTCTCTAAATTACATGGAACACTAATTGACCGAACAATTTTTGATGAAGGTAATGAAGTATTATCGAAACGTCACAAAAAGAGAGTTTTTATTTTATTTTCAGTCTTATCCAAAAACAGCATACCAAAGAAACATAACAAACTGAAGCCGACTTTTAGTTATTCAATGACTGACATTTCACTTGAGAGCAATATTATGATAATAGAATCACACAGTATAATACATAGAGTTTTGAAACATATTTCTGTCAATCGGTTCTCAGATCATCTCTGTCAGTTCAAATAAACGCTCGAGGCTGGAGTGTAATTCGGTCTTTTGACACGTATTTCTAACTATTTGCAATATGCATTCAAGTCTCGGAACTCGGCGAATGACATCGTGACGGCGGAGCCGGCGCGACTACCTGTTTCTCATTATGTTTGTAATATAATTGTCTCTATTGGTAAGTATTTGCATGTATCATAATACTCCCATATATCTAGTGTTATATTTTTTTCTGAAAGAGAACTGCGGGAGCTGTAGGAAAAACAGTGAATCTGAAACATGCTGTCACTACATGTGTTTCGTTCGCTGATTACACATGTTTCAGGTTGCGGTGAATCTGTCAGTATAGTAGCACATATTCTATCAGACACACAGATATACATAAAGGTTTACGGCGCGAAGTCATGGTCAGGCAGATGCGCTCAGTGCAGATCTTTCATACTGGAGACAAAAGATATATATGTTGACACTGTAACGATTGACCAAAATATTTCTGTCATGCTGAGAATATAGGAGTATTATGTGGATTTTTAGGTTCTTACGCTCGTTCCTGAATATAGAACTTCATACTGTGTTATTTTGCCGTTTGCTGAACTGATTATACATACAGAGTGGTACAACGAAAAGTATGCACCTAGCTTTTCTCCTTTGTTTAGAATTGAAAGCAAAAATGCTCGGACACGTGGAGTTTGCTTTTGAGGGGGACACATTTTAGACATATTTTTCAACCTGTGCCTTTAACGCCCTAGCGAGAGGGCGTCACAACCCTAAAATTTTAAATGGAAAGTGGGGTCGAGTGATATATCATTTGAACGGGCACAAAATTATCTTTCTACTGATACCCTATTTATTGAAATTTATTCGAACAGTTAATGCGAAAACGGCTTTAAGAAAATGTACCCGATAATTTAGATATTAATGAAACATACAAATAAGCTTTGGTTATTAGGAATCAGAATAACTACAATCATTTCTAAATTACTTCATTTTACCGAAAGCAACATTTCAATGTAATTTTTTGTTCATCATAAAAAAAAAACATTTATCGTTTGCGTTTTTTTGTCGAAAAAAACTGCAAATAAGTGTAGGAAAAGAATTTAGGCAAACTGTTATTTTAGTCCCACCATTGATTCTGTCTGGTCGCTTTTGAAGTTATTTTAATTTCACTGTACAAAATGGTTTATTCCATTCCAGAACGAGTTGAAATTGTTAAACTTTATTTTCAAAATAATAGTTGTGCTAGACTAACTGCTCGCTTGTTTAAGGACAGTCATCCCGATAAAAATGTTAATGATTCGTATGTTGCCAAGTTAGTTAGAAAGTTTGTCGATACCGGATCTGTTTGTAATGTGAAACACCAGCCGCAGAACCCCATCAGAAATGAAGCTGTGGAAGTCGCTGTTTTGGGGCATGTTCAATTGGATCATACTCAAAGTACCCGTCAACTAGCTGAAGCCTCAGGAGTCTCCCGTTCATCCATAATACGGATTTTAAAAGCGTACAAATTTCATCCGTACAAAATTAAATTAGTACAGGAACTGAATGAGGATGATCCTGATCGAAGGCTGCAATTTTGTGAACAAATGAGCCAGCGTTTAATTGAAGATCCGCACTTATTGTTTAACATTTGTTTTACCGATGAGTGTACATTTTATTTGAATGGAGCTGTGAATAGGCATAGTTGCCATTACTGGGATGACAGTAACCCACATTTATTCCGTGAGGTTCATACCCAATACTCTCAAAAAATAAACGACTGGTGTGGCATATTAGGAAGTCATATCATAGGACCACTTTTCATTCCTGGAAATTTGACTGGTGAAGTCTACCTAAACATGCTTGACGATGCAATTGATCCTTTCATAACACAGATAATAGAAGACGACCAAAATCATGATGCCGATCGGCTTCATTTCCAGCAAGATGGAGCACCTCCGCACTATGCTGCTCCTGTAAGAGAATTTTTAGATAACCGGTTCCCCGGACAGTGGATTGGAAGGAGAGGCCCAATTGAATGGCCTGCCAGGTCACCTGATTTATCGCCTTTGGACTTTTTCCATGGGGACACTTGAAAAATAAATGTTTTGCTACGAAGCCCGAGTCCATAGAAGATCTTCGCCAACGGATTACAGCACAATGCAGAAGCATAACACCTGATATGCTACAAAATGTTAGAAATAGATTTGAACAAAATCTGTATTATTGTATGGAAGCAAGTGGGTCACATTTTCAACACTTGTTGAAGTAACGTTTTAATAAATCAATTTAACAGCTTGTTTACTTTTTTTACAAAGCACTGTTACAAGTAACAAACATTGAAACGTAAGTACTACTAATTGTAAATGTTTTGATTCTTAATAACCAAAACTTATTTGTATTTTTCATTAATACCAAAATTATCGGGTTAATGTTCTTAAAGCCGTTTTCGCATTAACTGTTTTGAGTAAATTTCAACAAATAAAGTATCATTAGAAAGATAATTTTGTGCCCGTTCAAATGATATATCACTCGACCCCACTTTCCATTTAAAATCTTAGGGTTGTGACGCCCCCTCGTTAAAGCGTTAAAGGCACAGGTTGAAAAATATGTCTAAAATGTGTCCCCCTCAAAAGCAAACTCCACGTGTCCGAGCATTTTTGCTTTCAATTCTAAACAAAGGAGAAAAGCTAGGTGCATACTCTTCGTTGGACCACTCTGTATATGATATGAGAGAGAGTAGCTGTTTTAATTATCTTTACAAACTTCTCAAATTTAAATTTTCTCATAATAATATGGAGCAAATCAGCATTATATTCCGTAAGAACAATACTCATGGGTATGAATATATTACTGGTATTGAAATATTGAATTCATCTTTTGTTTCATGCTCATTCTTATGAAAATTCTATCTTATGATGTGACACGTCCATCGTGTAGTGAGAAGTGCCGGATCATCTAAAAGTTCGCCTGATATTATTCTTCTGTCGATCACTATAAAAACCTCGCAACAAAGAATCAGCCCATCATCATTGATACCTATTAATTGAAGATGAGAATATCTCAATGCTATATGAATCGAACGTAAAAGTTTTGTGATAACACCAATCTCAAATTAGGAGGAGATGGAAAAACCAACAGAGAGGAATAACTCATATCAATTGATGATTCTGGCTTCCTAAAATACTAATGAGTAATAATACAATTCCATGTTTATGAAAATATACAGAGCAGTGATCTGCGGTGGTGGTGGAGAATATGAAAAAGTTCTTAAAAATTTTCTGATCACACCATGTCATCATTATTCCTTCGGAAATTTTCAAATTTCATATGTTATTTCTCTGTATGATTATCTTGTTATAATATGACCAAAACAGAGCATCATGTTACTCCAACAATTAACGTCCAAAATCTGGTTATTTTTATAAAGAGAAATAAAGGGAAGATGTCTAAATACGCAGTTCTGTGTGAAATTCGTTTCATATCAATTTTCATTAAGTAGTAATATTTTATATGTAACTGGTGAATATCGGTAAGATTACATTCTGTACGCAATATGGAGTCATAAGCAATAATTCCACCTCTTCATTGTTCGTACAACCGTTGCAGGGAGATTTACTCACACGGAAATTATTACTGCAGCGCAATTACAAATTTCAGTTTGAAATTCACCAATTACACCGTAGAGACCATTAGTTTTGTCTGTAACAGTAAATAATGCATCCTAATAAGAGTCAGTGTTAATTTATAGGACACAGATACTGATTATGGACCCTAATTAGACTGTCATTAGAAGTAATTAGGGTATCCCCCGTATTGTAACTCAACAATATATTTCACGAAGGAATCCCTTCCTTTATCACACCGACTGACTCGAATATCATTCTGGACAAATATAAGTATTTGATTTCGCCGGACAATTTATGTTCCAATTTAGTATTTCCAATGCTCAACTCATCCAACGTAACGACAAATGTTCCAATTCGACATCGATCCTTCAAACTAGTTTCAATTAGTATATATATCGTATAACAAGTCGATCTCTGGGTTCTATAATATCTGGATTATAACTACCTCTTTACCATGCAGAATTTGAAAATATACTAATACTTATAGTTTTTGCAGATATTCAAATATTTTAAGATTGAACTGGCCTTGACTTGCTGAAAATACATTATATTACAGATAAACACGACACTGATTAATACACTGCAGAAACAGTACAAAATAAGTTTTTATTATGAAAATAAAAGAAAACTCGACATGTTTCGCCACACAGTGGCTTCTTCAGGTAAACAATGGTATCATCGTCATTATTATTATTATTCCAGTTATTCATCGATTTTCTTCAACTTTCTCATAATAATGTCATTTTACCTCCAATTCAGTACCTACGTGTTTGCACATTCCTACCTAAATTCGACGATATTTGTCTAATTCCGCAAAATCGTTTTGGATAAAAAAAAACTGTGATCGATTGATCACGTGATTTCTCTCAATCGTATGAACCGGAAATATATTATAATTGAGTAGAAGCAGATGAAGATGTGGAAAGATGTCTTATTATAATCTGTTATTACATCGAAAGCTTATTCGAATTAACGTACAATGTATATTTTGATAATGAACTGTAAAATCCGAAATTACAATAAACATTCTGTAATGAGGCTATTATTGGTTAGAAACTCTTATTTAAGTCATAGATGGTATTTAGACACTTGTTGTGCCAACAGGTCCTATGAACTATATGAACTGAATGAAGGTTACAATTAAGCAACTATCATTGACTAAGCATATGCATCGAACGTCGACCTGATGGTCAACGGACATTGACCAGCTGACGCTGCACCGATCGAACATTAGGTAAATGTATGAATATATGTAAAGAGGAGTTGAATTGGAACGATGATACTAAGAACATCTGAATAAATGCCTTAGACCAAGTACACCGATCTTTTATTATTATATGGCGATCCTGCCAGAGGCACTTTTAAAAATGCCAACTGCGAACGGAAAATAGTGAAATTGTCAAAAATCGGAAACTCCAAAATTGGAATCATAATGTGCGGTTTGAGGTATAATAATTGAGAGAACATCGAGATTCTTGCAGCAGGAACTGGATCAAAAAACGCCAATCAGGAAAACACATCTTCATTTTCAAGAAACGAATGGATCACGGTGTCAATTTTGGCTATAATTTTGTTGGTAATCGTATTCTACATCTATAACAAATGGCAACAAAAGTGGCGTGCATCGGTTAATCGAGGAATCGAGATGCAGGAGTTGCGGAAGTCGAGATCATTACTGGACAATGATCAAAAATGGAATAGCGAGATGACGACATTGCCTAAGCCCATCAGCGACGGATCCACCTCGTCAGCCACAGCAGCGTTCAACAACCACCAAAACAATGCAGTGATTCAAGGAATGTTCAAAAAGTTGAGTGATGAGTTAAGTGTCGCGTGCATAAAAATCAAAAACATAAAAACAAACCTACTAAAAGACAATCAAGAGAAAAGGAATGACATTGGAGTAGTAGAACGTAAGTTTATAGATGTTAATTCAATTGAAAATAAATGTAACGAGTTGTACACTCGATATGAAAAAAAATTTAATAGTTCGTGGTATCAAAAAAGATACAGAAAGGTTGATAATCAATATATTCCATGATATAAATTGAATAATAAGTGAGTGTAAAGAAATATTAAGAATTGGGAAAGAAACTATCAGACTGTCTAATGTAAAGAGCGATCAAACAAGTAATAGTATCGAAAGCATAGATCAATCACAAAAATTAGATAATATGGCAGATTTTGACTTCAAAATAGCAGCTAATGTGCCTCCAAAAACCACGAATCAGGAATCAGTTAAAAATTTAATTAGGGGTATAAATTTATACGAGCCCAGTCTTAACCAAGCCGGTTAGAGACATATAGTTCATTATGTTTTGAACAGTTGTCTGTCAATCAGGGACAGCGCCCGAATGAAAAGAAATCATAACACATTGGCAGAACTGATCAGTGATTTGGAAGGTAAATTATTAACAAAACAAAGTGCGAATGTTATCTCTACAAAACTTTTCGCGATGAAGCAAGGCAATTTCTCTTTGAACGACTTTGGCGAAAAAATTTGTACATTAATGTCTGAGTTAACAATTGCCCAAGCAGAAGGTGACGCAGCCAAATTGGAAATATTCATGGAAGCAAACGAAAAGACAGCAATAAATGTTTTTGCAAACGGAATTCGTGACCCAGAGTTGAGGGTGACCATGAAAAGCATGAATTTACAAACGATAACGGATGCGATTAGTTCGGCTAATGAAGAAAACGCCCTGATTCTGTCTAATCAGGGATCGAATCATGTAGTCATGTATGCTGACAGAGCGCAAAGTAATGTTAAGAGTAGATATTTCAATAATAATTCTAGAGGTTGAAACGGACCCGCTTTGGGTCGGTTTTAATTGGCCCAACTAGCTCAATTCAAATAAATTACTCTCAGGGCTCGTAGTGAAACGTGCCTTGTGATTCAAGACTGGTGAATTGCCCGAGCACCAACTGCTTAAAAAAAAAACTATAAAACTAAATGAATTCACAGTCAAGAATACAAGCACTACGAGATGGTTTAACAGTCGATGGAAATTCAGAAAAACAATACAAGTTCAACTTAACAATTCGTATATTCCGACAGAATTTGAATTATAACAAAATGTAAATTACAAATTTTAAGAATTCCAATCGGAATTATAAATAGTATTGAATTCGTAGAAACAATTATTAAATTAAATCAAATCGTAACATAAATGGAATTTTAAGTAAACAATTATTAAACTAAATTGGTTTGTAATATAAATTGAATTATAAGAAAACAATTAATAAATTAAATCAATTATTAAATTGAAAAGAACGAATTTTCCAATAAGAGGACTCACAGTATACCTCGAATGATTCTATAAAAATTAGTGAATACAACTTTGGATAAACAACAAAATCAGAGAATGAAATTATGGTCATTCAAACAAGAAAATGTTACCCTCCTTGGAACTCGTAGGAACTGGAAGTCGGTCCTGTCAGGAAAGTCACTAAACCGCCTTGGAGTGAAGGGGTGAGGAACGTCAGACGTTCAAACCCTGTAAATTCAAAGAACGAACAGTACCTGACTTGAGATCAAAAGGACAAGCAACACCGTCGGTTGGAATAACCAAGTGATTCCACAACCGATAATGTTATCTTTCCCAAATTGCGAAAACTCTAGTACAAAATGGATATCTTGACGAGATATCAATTTAGGCAAAATTTTAATTCAATCTGAAAGAAATAAACAATTACAATTGATTTTTTAAAATAGCAAAAAGTTAACATGTGACTAAAAGAATAATAATTAAAATTATATCTGAAAAAATATTATTTGAACGGTTGAAAATTTGCTAGTAAGCATAAAATTCTGGTTTGCTTGAAATGAATTGTACACGTGGATTGATAATGTAAACTGTATAAACTCCCTAACGGCGTGACAGTGTCATAAATATATGTATACCTAATAAGCAGTAATTAGGTTATTTCACCCTTATCAACCTTTACGGCACGTTGGTCTAATAAGACCACCCTATGTATCAAATACTAGGATAACAAAATGGCGATCTACAGAATCGCGTAACTACCATGTGCACGAATTGCAGGTTCAAGTAAAAAGGTGGAAATTAAATATTGTCTGCATCGACTGCCCACGACTCGTCAGAGTAATTCTATACAACGACTAAAACAATCCCGGTAATGATGGGAATGATATACCTGGGATCATGCTAAATGCAAATCTGATTGTGTGTTTTATTAGAGCAAGTCGAGAAAATTCCTCCGAAATATAATCACATGCGAGTACTTTACATCCGGACGTTTAATAACAATCTAAATCAAATTATCTGTAACCCGATGTGCATCATATTTCGGAAGCCAAAAATTAAGAAAATGTATGCAAAGAATATGAAATATAACTCGACTTACCCTATTAAAGGTTAACACCACAATCAGTTCTCTTCGACTCCCGTTCTACTACCTCCCAATTCGCGATATATAGTGACATCTCATATCAGGAATGGTAGTATCAATAATCTCTGTTTTATTGACCGGCAGATATCTTTAAATATCATATGACAAGTTTCCTCGCCGAAAATAATTCTACTCTGTTCTTTAAAGAGTTCTATATATATAATCCCGTAACGCAACCTGTTCGTTACATCCCCCCTCTACCACGAGAAAAATTTTTGAAGTGAAGCTTCAAAAAATTTTTAAGAAAATACCAAAAAAATCGGTGTTGACATAGAGACTGGTTGACCAACTCCAGAATCACGATACTCAAAAGGAGTTTTGTGGTCTTCACATAAATATTGGTTGACCAGTTCCAATATTACGATACTCAAAGGAGAAGTAAAAATTTAAATGAAAATTAAAATGTCCTACACATTTTATAATAATGTAACATACACAATTGTTCAATTGGAAGATCACAGGAATACATGCACTAAAAAAACTTCAGGATAGCTGTGGAGTCGCAGAAAGTGTGCTCAGCGAACGACCCCATGCGGAACCCAGACGTCCCCGGTAGGAACCTTACCCTTAGTTACTAGTAACGCCCCAGCTGGACTAAGTCCACTACAGAATCCCCTTCCTTAAGAGCCATCGGCAACCAAGCAATAAAAAGAAATAGTTTTCAGATTGAAGAAGAGACAGAAATGGGATTGGGTCCCACGGTCTAGAATGCCTAAAGGAAAGAAGAGTAGGAGTAAAAATAAATAAAAAATGATAATAGCCGGCTCAGAAGGTTCGGCCACCAAGACGAAACCCCGCTCCCAAGGCCTTTCTAAGGGGGCCCATTCTCTCCAAAACTACCGGATGCCACCCGACTGCGTCGTCGCATGGTATTCCCGCTCCAGCACCCCCTCTGGTCCACACAACGTCCTCTCAATATAAAAAAAAAACACTATGTAACCTGATTTCTTTCAACCTAACCCTAAGCGGGTAATTTTAGATGTCCATATAAAAAAATAATATACTACACAACAAAAAAAATATGTACCTACGTACATTAATCCCATATTATATAAGGTTACTCGACATAATTGGTAATTTCATCTGTAACTATACTATATTTTAGCAGACATACAGTTTCACCGTAGTTTCCTTCGCCTCTGGGATACAAAAAGCATTACCATTTCATTTACAACAACTAAATCTTCTATTTAGTTATATTAGCAGCTACTATCAAATATAAATTATAACTTGTTCAAGATAAAATGTGAAAATAATACGAAAATCACATGTTAATAGTTGAACCAAATGAGATTTCTTCATAAAGGAAGAATTTATCCATGGAATATGACATAATGTGATCAGTAAACACTTATAACTGTAGTATTTGTAGCTCTATTTTTAAAAGAAGCATAACGAGAGAAATTATGGTAATATAGTTTTATTTTTAAATATAAAAATACTGATATAACAGAGAATCTGTTTACCGGCATGTCTTAGTGGCTTCCATTATTACGAGAAGAAGCTTCAAAATATCATACAAATGAATATCTTTGTTTACATATTTTTATTTTAAATTGTGAGATTTCTGAATAATCGGAATTTTCAATTATTATTTAATTGAATGTATAAAGGAGGAAAAAAAAAATCTCCCTATTATCCCTAAGGTATTTAGAGACCGGAAAACGTCATAGTGGCGTGAGAGAAGAATTTCGTGTGAACAACGTAGCACACAAGTTAATATAGTTATAATTGATAGGAGAGGAAAAAAATAGTAGCTGCATGTTAGTGAACTAGGTTCACAATAGTGAATAGATGTTTTCACAAAGTTATCCCAAGCATAAGTGTAGGTCCAATTTAAAGTCCCCTACACTCCGGACCAAATTGATTAATAATCAATATAATTTTACTTGTATATCAAAAAAAATGAAACGGTAATGAGAGACTAACCAATAATGTCGAATTAATAAATTACTATATTGCAACTCTATGAATAAGAATAAAGTTCCAATTCTCAAAAACAATACTGAATTTAATCTAAATAAGTCCAATCTTTGAGTCAAAAGACTCCTTCAAGTTTAAGTTACCTTAAAAAATAAACTATAGATACTTAAGAGCTTATTTCTGAAATTATACGTTTTCCAGACAATAACTCACGGAAACATAAGAGCTTATTTCTGAAATTATACGTTTTCCAGACAATAACTCACTCTAAATTAGTCCAATCTTACGTGTTGGAAACACTAAGAGAACAGACTCTAAAAGAAGATGGTACAGTTAATTTTCAAACATGACATAGCATGGACCAGCGGATCCCAAATTAACATATGCAATTATTGAAAACAAACTCGTAATGTGGAAGTCTCAAACTTCCAAATCCACCCACTTTCCAGGGTGATCAAGTCCTAAAAATGGTGGTTTCACTATAACAACTATAAAAAAATAATGTATCCGATAAAGTTAAGGTAACTAATGAAAATAAATTGGACTATACTAAAATAAAGAGAACAAAATTCAGAAATCTGGCAATCAAAGTAAAACAATGATACTTAGCGTCATCCGTGCAGAAGAAAGAGCGAAGCAGATCGGAGCAACAGGGAACCCCCGCAGATCACCAATAATTTGCAGCTTCCTTAACAGTATTCATCTACTGTGGCAATTAAGGGTCTCGACTCCCCAAAACTGACAGTCATAAATGCGAACCTCAAAATCCACCGCAGAATTAGCAACCTGCTAGGAACCCTATCTCTCATCACTGGAACTCTCATCCTCCTGTTCAGAATCGTCATTGCACAGGTCTTCTTTTATATCCTTTACATGCCAGTTTCCCAAATTCTGCCTGTCTTCATTCTGTCTCTCATATATTAGATTAGAAATTATTTTGGTTACGACACATGGTATATACTTAGGAGCCAGTTTGGCTGAGAAGAAATTCGCTGCGTTGGACTGAACAAAATTTCTTTTCCAAACTTTATCACCCACCTTGAAAGCTACTGGGCGTTTTCTCAAATTATAATGCTTTTGTATCCCTTATATGCCATCACAATGTTTTGTCTTACCTCATTGAAGACATTCGGTAATGACTCAATATCTGATTGTCTATGAATCTTGTTAGAAACATTAAGAATGTCGTTATCTCCAACTTTGCGTAAAAATCGCCAGAAATAGGAATTTGACGTGCAAACATTAAAAATGCAGGGCTGAACCCTGTAGAATCATGCTTTGTTAAGCGTAACGCTTGCGTTAATTGAGAAATGTTTGCATCCCAATCCCTATGATTATCGTGTATAAACAAAGAAATAGCGGTAATTAAAACTCTATTAACTCTTTCGCTATTATTAACTTGTGGGTGATAACGGGCATTCAACCAATGTTTAACTTTGTAGTCAGCAAGGAATTTCAAAAATTGCCTGGATGTAAATTGGCTTGCATTATCTGATAATAAAATCTGGCATACCCCAAAAGTAAGGAAAACTTGATTTTCCAAAAATTTAATAGCCGAAGCTGAAGTGGCTTTTGCACAAGGATAGATAAACACATATTTAGTGAACCAATCTACCGCAACCAAAATATATTGATTACCACGTTTAGAACGAGGTAAAGGGCCTAAATAATCTATACTCAATAATTGCATGGGAAAGTCTATATTTTTCATTTGCCCCATTAAGCCGTGTCTCTGTACATTGGGACTCTTGTGAGCAGCGCAAATTTTACAATTCTTTACATATCGAATTACATCCTGTCTCATTCGAGGCCAATAATACTGTTCACATATCCTATACATAGTTTTCGAGATCCCAAAATGGGCGGCTGTAGGAACACAATGAAACTGTTCAAAAATTTTAAGTCTGTTTGCCGTTGGAACTACCAATTTCCATTCAGTTAAATTAGAAGATACACACGTAGGAAGTTTGACGTGTTTATATAACCCGTTACCAACTACTTTAAAATCAGGGTTCTGATCGGGATTAATGGGTACCTTATTTAACATATCCGTGTACCATTTGTCCGGAATAAGTTCTTGATCACTGATTACATTAATATTAGGTACGTCCCTAGACAAATAATCTGGCACAATCATTTGTGATCCTGGCCTATGGCGTATATCTAAATCAAATTGAGACAATTTTAAAGCCCATCTACCTAAACGACCAATCGGATCTTTCAAATTATGTAACCAAACTAAACTGGCGTGATCAGTGTAACAAACTACCCTTGTACCCTCTATAAAACAACGAAATTTTGACAATGCAAACAGAACGGCTAATAACTCTCTTTCGGAAACTGTATATTTTCTCTCTGCTTTACTTAAAGTTCGACTAGCATAAGCTACTGGATGTTGTAAACCATTATGTTCTTGAAAAAGTACACAACCTGACCCGACGTCGCTAGCGTCGCTTTGTATAGAAAATGATTTAGAAAAATCTGGACTTCTGAGAACTGGAGCCGACGTTAGGCGTCGCTTCAGCTCTTGAAAAGAAGACTCAGCTTCAGGAGTCCAAGTAATCGGTTGGTGCTTTTTCTTACTTTTAATAAGTTCTGTGATAGGAGCTGTTAGAGTAGAACAATCTTTAATAAATCTGCGATAAAATGAAATTAATCCCAACAGCCTCCGAACTTGAGTGGATGTTTTTGGTGAAGAAAGAAGAGTAACCGCTTCAACAAGCTCACCACTAGGGCGTAATCTCTCCCTATCCACAATAAAACCCAAAAATTTGAGAGAAGGTCTGCAAAAATTACATTTTTCACCATTAACTGCAAGATTAGCTAATTTGATCTTTTCATATACTTTATGTAACACTTTAATATGTTCTTCGAAAGTATTTGTAGCGATGATTATATCATCTAAATACGGGAAAACTAAATGACTAATACTTTCATCAATCAAAAAATCCATAAGGCGTTGCATTGTTGCCGAAGCATTAGTTAAACCAAACGGCATTACACAAAATTCATAAAGACCTTTGCCTGGAATACCGAAGGCAGTGTATTTACGTGAATTTTCCTCTAAAGGAATGTTCCAAAAAGCTTTCTTCAAATCTAAAGTTGTAAGATAGTTAGCGCCTTGCAATTTGCTCAAAATTGTATCTATTAAAGGTAAGGGGTAAGCATCCCTTGTGGTTAACTTGTTTAAGTGTCTACTATCTAAACAAGCTCTATAAGAATTATCTTTCTTCTTTACTAAAAGCATTGGGCTCCTGTAAGGTAAAGAAGAAGGTTGGATTACACCAAGCCTCAACATCTCATCAATTTCTGAATTTAAATGGTTTTGTAAAGCAGGAGAAAAGGGGTATTGTCTTTTTCTAAAAGGTTCTGTTTCCGACACAGTAATTGTATGTTCTATTGAAGAGGTACGTCCTATTTCCGTCAAGGAAAGTTGTTCAAAAAGTTCAATTTTTGCTTGAAGTTCTTTTTTTTGTAACGTATTTAAGGAATCATAGCTATGAATAGCAGTAACATTATTTGACTTAATTATAGGTTCGATGTTCCAGATAGAATTACCAAAGTCGACCTTAATATTATGATATTTGCAAAATTCTATACCCAATATTACTGCTTGTTGTATAGAAGGAATTACGTTAAATTTAACAGAAGTCTGAATATTATTAAACGAAATAGGAACGTTAATTATTCCCAAGACAGGTTGATGTAAACCATCAGCTGTTGTTACAACATTGACATTGTTATCCTTAATTATTGACAATCTATATTTTTCGATGATGAAATTACCCTCTGAACCTATAACATCAATGTTAGAACCTGTGTCCAACAATGCAGGAAAAGAATCCTCAAAAACTTTAATGTTCAAATAAGGTCTATTGTCATCTGGTAACTTTAAAAAAACCGGGGAAACGATTTTAGGAGAACAATTCTTTTTAATTCTAACCAACCACTTTTCCCATTCAACCCTGTCGAAGGTTCCTTTTACTTTCGTTTGTTTTGATTTGTGAAAGTACCTGGGTTTTGTTTTGAAGTCGAAGCTGTAGCCAGGCCTGTAGGCTTCGACGCCACGTTTTTTGACTTACATCTTTTACAAGATGTGCTAACTATGTTAGGTACCCCACATCCAAAACAAAAAGTTTTCCTAGGGGCAGAACAAGAAGTATACTTGTGCCCTTGGGAACGACAATTCCAACAAACAACTGGAGAAAAGGTTTGTAACTCATTGACTGTAGGTCTAAACTTCATCTTAGGTACATTTTCCTGTACTACCTCTTGACTTTTGGAACGAAACTCGAAATCTTCTATTTGTCTACAATTCACTTTTAAATCCTTTATTGATGTTAAATTAAGTAATGCAAATTGATTCAATATGTGAGGTGGTAAATTAGACATAATTTGTTCTAATCTCGTTTCTTCATTAGGAGGAACTTTAAGCCTGGAGAATAATTTTTCTACCGAAGCTATGTACAAACTGCATTTTTGTCCTGAAAGTTGTTTGCGATTTCTGATCTGATTCCATATTCCAAAGTCAAGGTATTTAGGCAAGAATTCTGCTTTTAATACCTCAATTAATTCCATCCAAGATGAAATAGAAGATCTCACGGATCTAAACCAATCCAAGGCATCACCCTTGAAATGATCAACAGCTGAAGAAAAAAGGTCTTCCTCTGTCAAACCTCGCGCCTCCCTAAATTCTTCTACTCTATCCAAAAAATCATAAACTTTTTGATGATCTCCCGACCCATCAAAAAATAAGTCCCATTTGAAAACAGGAACTTTGGGACGATACGATGATATTCCTTGGTTAATTGGAGTTTGCGGAGTAGAACTTCCTGGAACTTGACCAACAGGCCGTAGTTTAACAGCATAATCTCCTTCTAGAGCAAGTACATCAGCTGCTAATTTATCTTTTTGAATCTTATCATTTAAAGTTTCGGGATTGAGTCTGTCTATGCGAGCAGACAAGTGGTTTAGCCTAGTTTCTATTCTCCTAGCATTATCCCCTGGTTCACCCTGATATCTATTAATTGCTTCTTTAATGTCTTTAAGAGACTCTGAAATTTCCACAATACTTTCTTCAAAATCGAATTCATCATTAATTGAAGTTAAACTTCTATCATGTTGTTCTCTATGCAAACAACCCCTTAAAAGCTTTCGTCTAGTATTAGCATCACCATCCGTAGATTGACCCCTAATAGCTAATTCATATGATAATTCTTTAGTTTTCAAAAAATTAGGCTCCATCATCGGAGAACTTTATAAAATCGAATAATTTTTCAGAAAATAATTGTCAATCACTTCGTGCAAATTCAAACAGATCAAAAAAAAATGAGATAAAAATAATGGAATGACCAATTTTTCACCTCTAATATATATTTCTCTCAATAACCATCAACTGTATTCTAGACCACGTTAAAGAAAAGGCGCCAGTGAAACGGATGTGAAACGGCAGCACATCTATGCTGGGCGCCAGTGAAACGGATCCGCTTTGGGTCGGTTTTAATTAACCCAACTAGCTCAATTTAAATTAATTACTCTCAGGGCTCGTAGTGAAACGTGCCTTGTGATTCAAGACTGGTGAATTGCCCGAGCGCCAACTGCTCGAAAAAAAACTATAAAACTGAATGAATTCACAGTCAAGAATACAAGCACTACGAGATGGTTTAACAGTCGATGGAAATTCAGAAAAACAATACAATTTCAACTTAACAATTCGTATATTCCGACAGAATTTGAATTATAACAAAATGTAAATTACAAATTTTAAGAATTCCAATTGGAATTATAAATAGTATTGAATTCGTAGAAACAATTATTAAATTAAATCAAATCGTAACATAAATGAAATTTTAAGTAAACAATTATTAAATTAAATTGGTTTGTAATATAAATTGAATTATAAGAAAACAATTAATAAATTAAATCAATTATTAAATTGAAAAGAACGAATTTTCCAGTAAGAGGACTTACAGTATACCTCGAATGATTCTATAAAAATTAGTGGAATACAACTTCGGATAAACAACAAAATCAGAGAATGAAATTATGGTCATTCAAACAAGAAAATGTTACCCTCCTTGGAACTCGTAGGAACTGGAAGTCGGTCCTGTCAGGGAAGTCACTAAACCGCCTTGGAGTGGAGGGGTGAGGAACCTCAGACGTTTAAACCCTGTGAATTCAAAGAACGAACAGTACCTGACTTGAGATCAAAAGGACAAGCAACACCGTCGGTTGGAATAACCAAGTGATTCCACAACCGATAATGTTATCTTTCCCAAATTGCGAAAACACTAGTACAAAATGGATATCTTGACGAGATATCAATTTAGGCAAAATTTTAATTTAATCTGAAAGAAATAAACAATTACAATTGACTTTTAAAAATAGCAAAAAGTTAACATGTGACTAAAAGAATAATAATTAAAATTATATCTGAAAAAATATTATTTGAACGGTTGAAAATTTGCTAGTTAGCATAAAATTCTGGTTTGCTTGAAATGGATTGTACACGTGGATTGATAATGTGAACTGTATTAGCTCCCTAACGGCGTGACAGTGTCATAAATATATGTATACCTAATAAGCAGTAATTAGGTTATTTCACCCTTATCAACCTTTACGGCACGTTGGTCTAATAAGACCACCCTATGTATCAAATACTAGGATAACAAAATGGCGATCTACAGAAACGCGTAACTACCATGTGCACAAATTGCAGGTTCAAGTAAAAAGGTGGGAATTATATATTGTCTGCATCAACTGCCCACGACTCGTCAGAGTAATTCTATACAACGACTAAAACAATCGCGGTAATGATGGAAATGATATACCTGGGATCATGCTAAATGCAAATCTGATTGTGTGTTTTATTAGAGCAAGTCGAGAAAATTCCTCCGAAATATAATCACATTCGGAAGCCAAAAACTAAGAAAATGTATGCAAAGAATATGAAATATTACTCGACTTACCCTATTAAAGGTTAACACCACAATCAGTTCTCTTCGACTTCCGTTCTACTACCTCCCAATTCGCGATATATAGTGACATCTCATATCAGGAATGGTAGTATCAATAATCTCTGTTTTATTGACCGGCAGATATCTTTAAATATCATATGACAAGTTTCCTCGCCGAAAATAATTCTACTCTGTTCTTTAAAGAGTTCTATATATATAATCCCGTAACGCAACCTGTTCGTTACATCCCCCCTCTACCACGAGAAAAATTTTTGAAGTGAAGCTTCAAAAAATTTTTAAGAAAATACCAAAAAAATCGGTCTTGACGTAGAGACTGGTTGACCAACTCCAGAATCACGATACTCAAAAGGAGTTTTGTGGTCTTCACATAAATATTGGTTGACCAGTTCCAATATTACGATACTCAAAGGAGAAGTAAAAATTTAAATGAAAATTAAAATGTCCTACACATTTTATAATAATGTAACATACACAATTGTTCAATTGGAAGATCACAGGAATACATGCACTAAAAAAATACAGGATAGCTGTGGAGTCGCAGAAAGTGTGCTCAGCGAACGACCCCATGCGGAACCCAGACGTCCCCGGTAGGAACCTTACCATTAGTTACTAGTAACGCCCCAGCTGGACTAAGTCCACTACAGAATCCCCTTCCTTAAGAGCCATCGGCAACCAAGCAATAAAAAGAAATAGTTTTCAGATTGAAGAAGAGGCAGAAATGGGATTGGGTCCCACGGTCTAGAATGCCTGAAGGAAAGAAGAGTAGGAGTAAAAATAAATAAAAAATGATAATAGCCGGCTCAGAAGGTTCGGCCACCAAGACGAAACCCCGCTCCCAAGGCCTTTCTAAGGGGGCCCATTCTCTCCAAAACTACCGGATGCCACCCGACTGCGTCGTCGCATGGTTCTCCCGCTCCAGCACCCCCTCTGGTCCACACAACGTCCTCTCAATATCAAAAAAAAACACTATGTAACCTGATTTCTTTCAACCTAACCCTAAGCGGGTAATTGTGGATGTCCATATAAAAAAATAATATACTACACAACAAAAAAAATAGAGCAAGTCGAGAAAATTCCTCCGGAATATAATCACATTCGGAAGCCAAAAATTGAGAAAATGTATGCAAAGAATATGAAATATTACTCGACTTACCCTATTAAAGGTTAACACCACAATCAGTTCTCTTCGACTTCCGTTCTACTACCTCCCAATTCGCGATATATAGTGACATCTCATATCAGGAATGGTAGTATCAATAATCTCTGTTTTATTGACCGGCAGATATCTTTAAATATCATATGACAAGTTTCCTCGCCGAAAAGAATTCTACTCTGTTCTTTGAAGAGTTCTATATATATAATCCCGTAACGCAACCTGTTCGTTACAAGGTAGATTTAATTCAAATAGGGGTCACCAAAATAACATACATAGGGGAAAACCTCAAGCAAATTTTAATAGAAATAGAGATTTCATAACTAACAATACTTATCGAAATAATAACAGAGGAAACAGACTCAGTCGTGGAACGGGAAACGGAAGCCGCAGAGTGTATGTTGCGGGTGAACAACAATACGCGGAAAACGGTGACGAATTTCTTCGTGACCAGCGAAATTAGGGAAATTATTTTAAGTGTTAATGGCTTAAATTTTGTTAGGTTAAGGTACGGCAATACAGATGTTGACCTATTAGTTGATACAGGAGCATCCATTAGTATATTTTTTAAGGAAAGTTCATTAATAATAATTACAAAATTAAAATCTCAGGTATTTCAGGAATTGTCGAATCTAAGGGATCAGCATTTATCACGTTACACTCAAATCAAGGTTCAATAAACCAAAAGTTCATAATAATGAAATCATTTGATAAAAACATTGATGGAATTTTAGGATCAGATTTCTTTCAACATTATAAAGCATCAATAAATTATGAAAGTTCTAAATTATCATTGTACAGTTTGAATCAAAATAATTATAAAATGAATTTGCAAATGCATTCAAAGAATAAAAATTCAATTATAATTCCAGCACGTTGCGAAATTATAAAACAATTCAAAACAAACAAGGTCAATAGTTCAATAGTTTGTGATGAAGAAATTGGAGAAGAAATATTCGTAGCCGGATCAATCGCGCGCAGATCCAGTGAAGGAGAAATCCCCATTCAATTTTTGAATACAACTGATAAAGATTATGTCCCGAAATTATTAGATGCTGAAAATTATGAAATCATTTCGTTTTCAAAAAATGATATCAAAACAGTAGAACGAATAGACAACATATTGAGTAAAGTTGAATTATCTCATTTGAAAAAGGAAGAAAAATATGCTATTCAACGAATTTGTGCAAAATATGCTGATGTCTTTCAGTTAGAGAATGATCCTTTAACTACGACAAACATTTATAAACATAAATTACAACTTGAAGATAAAGTGACACCCACTTATTGTAAACCCTATAGATTACCATATGCTCAAAAATCACAAATAGATAAAGAAATAAATAAGATGCTAGACGATGGAATAATTGAACCTACAAGGTCAGCTTGGTCAGCACCTTTATTAATAGTACCGAAAAAAGCTAATGGAAACGAAGAAAAGCTATGGTGTGTGGTCATTGATTTTATATTACTAAACAAAAAGATTAAGGATGATAAATTTCCACTTCCAAATATCAACGAAATATTAGGTTCCTTATCGGGAGCGATGTATTTCTCGCATTTAGATCTTTCTCAAGGTTATTATAAAATCGAATTAGATAAAAATAGTCGTCAATATACAGCATTTACAACTAATAAAGGGCAATATCAAATGACAAGGTTGCCAATGGGAATCAAAATAGCCCCGAGTGTTTTTTCGAGAGCCATGACAATTGCAATGTCTGGTCTCAATTATGAAAGTTGTTTTATTTATTTAGACGATTTAATAGTTTTTGGAAATTGTCTTGAAAAACATAACATAAATTTGATAAAAGTAATGTAAAGACTAAGAAAAGTGAATCTCAAACTAAACCCAAGAAAATGCGAATTTTTGAAAAAAGAAATTCTATATCTAGGTCATTTAATTTCAGCGGGAGGTATTTCTCCTGACCCAGAAAAAGTTAAAACAATTAAACAATACTCTGTTCCATCTGATGCAAACTCGACCAAACGATTTGTAGCTTTTGCGAATTATTATAGATCATTTATTCAAAATTTTGCTCAAATCACAAATCCGTTAAATAAATTATCAAGAAAAAACACGCCTTTCGTCTGGACAGAAGAATGTCAAAAAGCATTTGAGACATTGGAGCAAAAATCAATTAACCCCCCAGTTTTAGATTATCCAGATTTATCAGAATCAAACACTTTCATTTTGAAAACTGACGCTTCGGGTACAGCTTTAGGGCCGGCCCTTTTGAATAAAAACGATAAACCAGTAGCGTATGCAAGTCGGGCATTAAATCCAGCTGAATCACGGTATTGTACAATAGAAAAAGAATTATTGGGTATAGTTTGGGCAATAAAACATTTTCGACCTTATTTGTATGGAAAGAAATTTATAATTCAAACAGATCATCGTCCCTTAGTATTTTTGTTTAACATGACTGATCCATCTAGCCGATTAACAAAATTTAGATTGATATTAGAAGAATATGATTTTAAGATAGAATGTATTAAAGGGAAAACAAATGTAACCGCTGATGCTTTGTCAAGAATTACAATTACATCTGATGAACTCAAAAAAGCACAAAATCATACAACCGCAGTATTAAATGTAATAACAAGAGCCCGTAGAAAACAATTAGATCAGGAAAAAGAGAAATCAAAATCAAAAATAGTAAGCAATAAGGATAGGATTGGCAATCCAGGAATTGTTGAATTACTTAAAAAACCAAAGAACGCCACAGAATTAAGAATTGTTGACAATAAATTATTTGAAAAATACAAAAATAAAGAAGGAATGAAAATGTTAGAGAGAAATATCTTGATAAACACTAGTGTAGAAAAAATATTTATGAGATGGAGTGATGCATCTTTAGCGTTTGAGCTTCGGTCATCGTTGAAGGCCCTCCGAAAATTGTGCACAAAAGGAAAAATAAATGAATTAGTTTTCATAAAAAATGAAGAAAATATTATAAACCTTGCAAGGGAAATAAAGAAAGGCATTCATTTAGATGTTCTTAGTATCATTCCAATTCAACTCCTCTTTACATGTATTCATACATTTACCTAATGTTCGATCGGTGCAGCGTCAGCTGGTCAATTTCCGTTGACCATCAGGTCAGTTATTTTCAACCGTGCTGTATATAAATTATTCGATATTATTATCAGGTATGCGGTCAGAGGATGCTGAATTAATACTCAATTATTTTAAATTCCTCAATATTTCGTCATATATTCATGACTTCTTCAGGAGACACTACAATAAACATAATAAAACAATTTAAAAACTCAAGTAAGTCATTAACTAAAAACAAATTAAAATTACTTACAAAATATTAGAGGTCTATGTGATAGTTCAACATTTATGTTGATGTTGCATTATTAATAGTTGTCAAACGGTGTAAATCAGTTAGGTACGAAGCAGTCGATGATTCAACAGAAAATGCGAAGCAAATGAAATTAACAGAGATGACACATCTGTGTGTCGTTTGTTAAGGAGTTTTTTTATTAATTCATTAATTTTTTGTTGATATCAACATAATCGAAACAAACTAATTGCCACAGTTGGAACAAATTTGAATTGAACTATACAGAGGTTTCAAAAAGATACATTTACAAAAAACATTACATTTGTTTTAAAATATTGCAATAAATATCACTCAGTTTGTTGGTATCTGTCTTTTTATTGATAACGTTTGTTGTTTTGTTGCATCCTCTGACCGCATACCTGATAATAATATCGAATCATATATATATATATATATATATATATATATATATATATATATATATATATATATATATATATATATATATATATATATATATATATATAAGTTGTGAAGGTTAGACGACTGTCTAAGTTAAGAAGAAAATCTTTGAATTCAGGTATGCAGTCAAAAAGAGGATGGAAAATAAAGTGAACTCTTTTTTCTATTCAAGCTTTCGAGTCATTTATTGGCTCTTCATCAGGAACTCTACAATGATTTAAAAAAATGAATAATATTTTTGACCAAGAACTTTACAGTAAGTGTACTTACGAAAGTGAGGTTTGAATTCCTTTAACTCGCCTTAATTTAAATAATAACATGTCAACGAAGACAACACTCATGGTATCATACTATTACAATTAAAATTTGATGAAAAATTAACATGATGGATTGAATTAAATGTAAAACAGTTTAAATTCCACATGGGCTCATGTAGCAGTCATGTTGGATTCAAGAAGAACTGATGTGTGTGAATGACAAATGACATTAAATTAATTGAAGTTGACAGTTGACGTGAATGATAGATTACTAGTGACATTGTTGCTAACATAGAATGAGATGAAAAATAAAAACACCAACTATTCAATGGTACCAACTTGATATTTATTAAAATGAATTTTGATCTGTCTCATAAAGAGGGCGACTTAGTAAATAAGAATAGATGATGTTAAGATTGTGAATGTCGGTTCTGGAATTTATTGAATTAGGTTCTTTGAAAATGTGTGTCATTTCGAGAAAAGTTCTCTTTTTTAAATTGGATTCATGTTCCAAGATAGTCACATTATCATAATCTGGGTAATGGTCAAAGGATATGGTGTGATTAGCTGATGAACAAGTTTTTTTTAAATTTCTGATATCGCTTTTGTGGGAGCTGATTCTGTCTTTCAATTTCCTTTTGGTTTGGCCAATGTATTTCTTTTCACATTGAGAACAAGGGATACAGTAAACTAAATTTGAGTTGTCTAATAGAGGATCTTTGTCTCTTAATTTTGAAAAAATATTGTTTAATACGATTTGGTTTTTGTAAGCAATTTTGATATTAGGGATCTTGGAGATTAATTTATTAAGTTTGTAATTGAGAGATTCAATGTGTGGCAATGTAAGATAAAAGGTTACTTGCAGGTTGTTATTTGTTGGATTATTAATTGTAATATTAGTTTGGTCAATATGGATGGAAGACCTACCGAAGATAAGTTTATAAACTAGTTTTTGTGGGTAGCCACTGTCAATGAACAGTTGTACAAGTTTTTTAAGATTCGTTGTTCGTAGTGAAGTGTGACTTGTTTTAATTACTCTGTTTTTCATACCAAGAACTAAATTTATTTTTTGTCTGTGTTGGTGATATGATTCATAATGTAAGAATCTACCTGAAGCACCTGGTTTTGTATACCAGCTGGTGATTAGAGTATTATCAACCCTTCTGATTACTTTCGTATCTAAGAAGGGGACACTTTGTTCGATGTTTTCTTCTTCGATAGTAAATTGTAGTTTTTCATGGTAAGAGTTAAAAACAAGTAACAATTCATGAACTTTGTCCTGAGGGGCACTTAAAATAATATCATCTACATATTTTTTTGAAAAGGGGATCTCAAATTGAATTTTGTTTAAACAATCTTCAATGAGATCATCCATTACATATTGGGCAATTATAGGAGAAACTGGGCTGCCCATTGGCATACCTAAGCATTGTTGGTAAATTTTATTTTCAAAACTGAAAACTGTTGTGTCATAGAGGAAATCAATTAATTTTAAGTTTAATGTTCGGAAACCTTGCAATGTAACGAAATATCATTCCAATGTCTGGTGATACTCTCTTTAGCTAATCCTACTGTAATGTTATTGAATAAGGATACTACATCTAGACTAATAATTTTGAAATCTAAAGGAAGTTGAAACTCATTGATGAAGGAACAAAATTCAAAGGAGTCTTTGACAAAAAAATTATTATTTGAATTATATGATAATGTGAGTATGTTGGTAACAAATTGAGCAACACCTCTGTTTGGGCTATTAATGCCTGAAATAATGGGTCTGAGTTGAAGTGTTGGTTTGTGGATTTTTGGTAAACCATAGAACTTATTAATCGTTCCATTATAAATTCTAAAGGAAGAGCCCTCTTCTTTAGAAATCATATTCTTTTTTTCTAGCTCTGTGATCAATTTGTTAGCTTTTTGTTGAATGGTACTTGAGGGGTTTCCATTTAATGAGCGATAGTAGGTAGCATCACTGAGAATGTTAGATGATAATGAGGAGTATTGTTCCTGTGTCAAGATTGTCGTTACTTTCATTTTGTCTGATTGAATAATTTTGAACTGTGGATTGTTTTTGAGGAAATTTTTGCATTTGGTGTAAGTATTATAAATTGAATTATTGAAAGAATCATTGGTGTGTACAAAATTGGTAATAATATTGGTAGTTAGAGTTAAAAAAATATTTCTTTCATTCTTTGGAACAAATTGTGAGATTGAGTCAACATCAGCTAAAATTATTGGAATGTTGATATCTTTGTTTTTTTGTTCAATGCTAAATTTTGGTCCCAGAGCTAGAAAATTCGAGACTTCTGAAGGGATTACTGTATCTGTTAAATTCTTAACCCAAGTAGTTGGTGTTTCTATCTTACAAATTTGTGATTGTTTAAGTTTGTTGAATTTGAGAATATTATTCTTCATAATTTGGAAAAATTGTCGGTTATATGAAATAGACTGTCGTTTATAAGAGTCAATGGCAATGTCATACGGGATTAATAGAGGATTTCGTATTAATCAACATTTTTTCCAAATTACGAATGCTGTCATGAGTGATTTTGATCTCTAAATTTAACAGATTATTCCTTAACCTGTTATTAAATTGTGATGTGTGGTGAAATGTCCTTCCAACAGCAGCTGCGGTCAGATCAACTACATTCTTGATACCATGAGTGATGTGTTGTGGGATGATATTATTCTTCTTGCATTTCATAAGAAACGTACATCTGTTTCGTTGTGAGGCAAGTTTGGCATAGATATTCGCCATCATTTTAAGTTTATTCATTGTGGTGTAACCATATCGTAATCGGATGTCTTGATAAAAACCCATATCTATAGAAGCTGTGAAGGTTAGACGACTGTCTAAGTTAAGAGGAAAATCTTTGAATTCAGGTATGCAGTCAAAAAGAGGATGGAAAATAAAGTGAACTCTTTTTTCTATTCAAGCTTTCGAGTCATTTATTGGCTCTTCATCAGGAACTCTACAATGATTAGAAAAAAAAAAATATCTATGCCAAACTTGCCTCACAACGAAACAGATGTACGTTCCTTATGAAATGCAAGAAGAATAATATCATCCCACAACACATCACTCATGGTATCAAGAATGTAGTTGATCTGACCGTAGCTGCTGTTGGAAAGACATTTCACCACACATCACAATTTAATAACAGGTTAAGGAATAATCTATTAAATTTAGAGATCAAAATCACTCATGACAGCATTCGTAATTTGGAAAAAATGTTGATTAATACGGAATCCTCTATTAATTATCTTATCCCGTATGACATTGCCATTGACTTTTATAAACGACAGTCTATTTCATATAACCGACAATTTTTCCAAATTAAGAAGAATAATATTCTAAAATTCAACAAACTTAAACAATCACAAATTTGTAAGATAAAAACACCAACTACTTGGGTTAAGAATTTAACAGATACAGTAATCCCTTCAGAAGTCTCGAATTTTCTAGCTCTGGGACCAAAATTTAGCATTGAACCAAAAAACGAAGATATCAACATTCCAAAATTTTTAGCTGATGTTGACTCAATCTCACAATTTGTTCCAAAGAATGAAAGAAATATTTTTTCAAATCTAACTACCAATATTATTACCAATTTTGTACACACCAATGATTCTTTCAATAATTCAATTTATAATACTTACACCAAATGCAAAAATTTCCTCAAAAACAATCCACAGTTCAAAATTATTCAATCAGACAAAATGAAAGTAACGACAATCTTGACACAGGAACAATACTTCTCATTATCATCTAACATTCTCAGTGATGCTACCTACTATCGCTCATTAAATGGAAACCCCTCAAGTACCATTCAACAAAAAGCTAACAAATTGATCACAGAGCTAGAAAAAAAGAATATGATTTCTAAAGAAGAGGGCTCTTCCTTTAGAATTTATAATGGAACGATTAATAAGTTCTATGGTTTACCAAAAATCCACAAACCAACACTTCAACTCAGACCCATTATTTCAGGCATTAATAGCCCAAACAGAGGTGTTGCTCAATTTGTTACCAACATACTCACATTATCATATAATTCAAATAATAATTTTTTTGTCAAAGACTCCTTCGAATTTTGTTCCTTCATCAATGAGTTTCAACTTCCTTTAGATTTCAAAATTATTAGTCTAGATGTAGTATCCTTATTCAATAACATTACAGTAGGATTAGCTAAAGAGAGTATCACCAGACATTGGAATGATATTTCGTTACATTGCAAGGTTTCCGAACATTTATTCTTAAAATTAATTGATTTCCTCTATGACACAACAGTTTTCAGTTTTGAAAATAAAATTTACCAACAATGCTTAGGTATGCCAATGGGCAGCCCAGTTTCTCCTATAATTGCCCAATATGTAATGGATGATCTCATTGAAGATTGTTTAAACAAAATTCAATTTGAGATCCCCTTTTTAAAAAAATATGTAGATGATATTATTTTAAGTGCCCCTCAGGACAAAGTTCATGAATTGTTACTTGTTTTTAACTCTTACCATGAAAAACTACAATTTACTATCAAAGAAGAAAACATCGAACAAAGTGTCCCATTCTTAGATACGAAAGTAATCAGAAGGGTTGATAATACTCTAATCACCAGCTGGTATACAAAACCAGGTGCTTCAGGTAGATTCTTACATTATGAATCATATCACCAACACAGACAAAAAAAAAATTTAGTTCTTGGTATGAAAAACAGAGTAATTAAAACAAGTCACACTTCACTACGAACAACGAATCTTAAAAAACTTTTACAACTGTTCATTAACAGTGGCTACCCACAAAAACTAGTTTATAAACTTATTTTCGGTAGGTCTTCCATCCATATTGACCAAACTAATATTACAATTAATAGTCCAACAAATAACAACCTGCAAGTAACCTTTTATCTTACATTGCCACACATTGAATCTCTCAATTACAAACTTAATAAATTAATCTCCAAGATCCCTAATATCAAAATTGCTTACAAAAACCAAATCGTATTAAACAATATTTTTTCAAAATTAAAAGACAAAGATCCTCTATTAGACAACTCAAATTTAGTTTACTGTATCCCTTGTTCTCAATGTGAAAAGAAATACATTGGCCAAACCAAAAGGAAATTGAAAGACAGAATCAGCTCCCACAAAAGCGATATCAGAGATGTAAAAAAAACTTGTTCATTAGCTAATCACACCATATCCTTTGACCATTACCCAGATTATGATAATGTGACTATCTTGGAACATGAATCCAATTTAAAAAAGAGAACTTTTCTCGAAATGACACACATTTTCAAAGAACCTAATTCAATAAGTTCCAGAACCGACATTCACAATCTTAACATAATCTATTCTTATTTACTAAGTCGCCCTCCTTATGAGACAGATCAAAATTCATTTTAATAAATATCAAGTTGGTACCATTGAATAGTTGGTGTTTTATTTTTCATCTCATTCTATGTTAGCAACAATGTCACTAGTAATCTATCATTCACGTCAACTGTCAACTTCAATTAATTTAATGTCATTTGTCATTCACACACATCAGTTCTTCTTGAATCCAACATGACTGCTACATGAGCCCATGTGGAATTTTAAACTGTTTTACATTTAATTCAATCCATCATGTTAATTTTTCATCAAATTTTAATTGTAATAGTATGATACCATAAGTGTTGTCTTCGTCGACATGTTATTATTTAAATTGAGGCGAGTTAAAGGAATTCAAACCTCACTTTCGTAAGTACACTTACTGTAAAGTTCTTGGTCCAAAATATTAATCATTTTTTTAAATCATTGTAGAGTTCCTGATGAAGAGCCAATAAATGACTCGAAAGCTTGAATAGGAAAAAGAGTTCACTTTATTTTCCATCCTCTTTTTGACTGCATACCTAAATTGAAAGATTTTCCTTTTATATATATATATATGAGTTCGCCTAGATTTTCCAGACTCTACGGTCTGCCTAAGAAGAAACGTCGTGAAATTGGTCCTTTTGAGGACCGAAACCACACAACGCGGATCAATACCCGAGAATCCAGTTCTACATATATATATATATATATATATATATACTTTTTTTTTTTTTTTTTTTACATTCAAACCTGGTCGAGGCTGCTGCGAGCTCCGACGACATCGCAGCAGTCGCGCCAGAAAAAACCTAAAAGGCGGTTAACCGAAGCTACTCCTCCCCCCGGTCGGTAAGTAGCTTCAGGTTCCTAAATCGTGTGCCCTAAGTATTCTAATTGAACCCAGAATGACTGCCTTTTGCATCCGGTCTATCAAGATCTGCGCCGAGTTCCTACAGGCCGGAATGATCTTCAAGTTTGAACGCAGCGAAGACCGAATTCCGCCCAAAACACCGATGATCAGAACCACTAATACGACCTTGTGGCCTGGGTACAGCGTGCGGAGCTCGAACAGGAGATCTTGATATTTTGTCCATTTTTCCTCCTCTTTCAAGACTATGTTCTTCTCTGCCGGAGCGGAGAATTCGATGACATACATAGTCTTCATTAGTTTATCGAGGAGGACAACGTCAGGCCTATTTGCTTGTATGGACCTGACAGTCGGAAACGGATAATTCCAGAAGATCTGGCATTTTTTGTTTCCGACAACGGACTCAAATCTCCTGGCATGTAAGGCAGCACCGGCTCTTGGTCTATTCCGTACGAGTGCCTTAGATGGTAATACAGCACCCGTAGGGCCGCATTATGGCGATGGGTGTACGCCGAGGCCGCTTTTGCCGGACATGCCGACAGAAGGTGGAAAAGCGTCTCAGGCGCCTTTCGACAGGCCCTGCAGCTGACCTCAGGGACCTGCACACCCATCACATTGCGGCGATAGACCAAGGTGTTAATTACGCCATCTTGGCAAGCTGCGGTAAATCCCTCAGTCTCGGATGTAAGCCCAGCTGACCTTAGGTAGCCGAAGGTCAGCCTAGTTGACAAGCCGAGCGTTTCGATGTTTCGATAGAAAACACCGTGTATCGGCTTGTCAACATGCCGCCTGAGCGTAAGATCTTGCTCCGCGGCATTTATCTGGGCTTTCAGGCGAGAAGGTAGGAGCTCGAGGTTGCCCTCTAGTCGGCCTTCTCGACTGATCTGAAATTCGAGACCAAGTTCTTCCGCAGCTTTTTGTGCTGCCTTAACGATAAATGCCCCCACTCCGGCCAATTCGTGACTTTTAACAAGGCACAGGAGGGGGTCCGAGCTCCTAAGAACTTTACAAGCTATACTCAGAACCACACTTCGATGCAGACCCTCCAGACTGAGGAGTCCCCTACCTCCCCGATGACGTGGGAGATAAATGCGGGGAACGGACGATCTAGGATGCAAACTGTGATGGATATGCATCATTTTCCGGGTGTCTTTATCGAGTCTATGCAGCTCATCGACCGTCCATTTCACCACTCCAAAAGAGTGGAGCAGGACTGGAACGGCAAGCATATTTGTTGCAGACACCTTGTTCCCACTCAAAAGTTCGGAAGACAAAATCTTTCGAACAAGGTTTCTGTATTTGCCGCGGAGAGCCACCTTTACCTGGGAAGCGTCATAATTAGGACGCTGTTCAATTCCCAGGTATCGATAGGTCTCTCCAGCATCGAGGTGTTTAAAGATGCTTCCGTCGGCAAGCTGCATATTCTCGTACACTTCCGGAGATCGTCCTCTCCTCAAATGAAACACTGCGCATTTGTCCAATCCCAACTCCATGCCTACGGCTCGTGTATATTCCTGAACCACATTGAGAGATTGATGGAGGTTCTTCTCCCCAGAGGCATACAGTTTCAAATCATCCACGTAAAATAAATGGGTGATCTGATGCCTCCGGTCGTTCGGTGGTCCAGAGTAATATCCACGAGTCCGTCTTAAAGCAATGGAGAGTGGCAGCAGTGAGATATTGAACAAGAGGGGACTCAAGGAGTCTCCTTGTAAAACTCCCCTCTTGAATGTTACCAACTCTGTCAAGACTCGTTGTGTGCCTGATGTGATGGCAAAACGGGTCTTCCAGAGTAGCAACAGATGTTCTATGCATCTTACTAGTGGGGTAGGTACCGCAAGGCATTGGAGCAAGTATAATAATAGCTCATGTGATGTTGAATCAAATGCCTTGCGGTAGTCAATCCAGGCCATGGAAAGGTTGCGCTTGTAGATATATATATATATATATATATAATATATATATATATATATATATATATATATGTTTCTTCTTAGGTTCTCGCGGACGTAATGTGTAGAACTGGATTCTCGGGTATTGATCCGCGTTGTGTGGTTTCGGTCCTCAAAAGGACCAATTTCACGACGTTTCGGCAAAGTCGCATTTGCCATCTTCAGGTGATTCGACCGTAGAGTCTGGAAAATCTAGGCGAACTACGCTTACTTGGAGGGACAGGTATTTATATCCCCCGTTATGTTTGACCTTTGGACTTTCGAACTATTTCACGCTTGGTTGATTTCTACGTGTTTGGCTCCGAGTGAC
This sequence comes from Endomychus coccineus, assembly GCA_958510875.1. Classification (NCBI taxonomy): domain Eukaryota; kingdom Metazoa; phylum Arthropoda; class Insecta; order Coleoptera; family Endomychidae; genus Endomychus; species Endomychus coccineus. Next base: position 113,810,121 of record OY294068.1, read on the forward strand.
ACGTTTGGATGACGTCATTGCGACGCTGGAATCAGCCGGAAAGTTTCCGTGACCTGTTGCACGTGCACTGGATATCACGTTCTCTCTTGTTTTTGGTTTTATCTTCCGACTTTCTAAAGCGGGTTTCCATGTTGCTGGTAATCTTAGTCCGTCATCTCGTTTGTTAAGACTATGTGGACGTTTCTCGATCTCTATTGCCTCCCTGGTTATTCTGGTGTAGAAGTGTTCAATGTTGGCTAGAGTCTTTGTGCCGCTAAAGTTGATCATATGGCCAGTACTTCTTACATGTTCAGCTAGTGAAGACGTGGTTTCGTTTTTCGACACAGCGTTTGCATGTTCAGTCTTTCGCACATCAATGCGTCTGTTGGTCTGCCCGATGTATGTCTTTTCACAATTACCACATGGCACCTCGTACACTCCTTGGCATTCTAGAGGAATTCTGTCTTTTGGATTCCGAAGAACATTTTTGATTTTCCTATCTGTTGTGAAGGTTGTTTTGATATCATGACGGCTCAGTATTTTGCAGATTTTGTCAGTTGTGCCTTTTATGTAAGGTAGAAAAGCGTTTCCCACTGGTTGATCTTCATTGTTGACATCCTTTTCATTTTTGCGTTGAGAGTTATGAATCTGTTTTCTTGAATAGCCATTCATCCTAAGGGCTGTTCGGATGGTTTCCATTTCTCCATCGAAGTTCTCCGCATCAGCGAGACGTTTTGACCTTGTCATGAGGGTATTTACGACTGATTGTAGCTGGGATGGATGGTGATGCGAGTTACTATTCAAATATCGGTTCGTGTGGGTCTTTTTTCTGAATACTGTATGTCCCAAACTGCCGTCAGTTTTCTTTGTTACCAAAACATCTAGAAATGGTAATTGGTTGTTCTCTTCGGCTTCTATTGTGAATTTTATCCGATCATGGATTCCATTCAGGTGATCGAGAAACCCTCTTAGTTGTCCTTCTCCATGTGGCCAAATAACAAAAATATCATCTACATATCTGAGCCAAAGTTTGGGTTTTAGTTGCGCTGTGTTAAGAGCTTTAATTTCAAAATCCTCCATGAAAAGATTTGCGATCACTGGTGAGATTGGTGATCCCATCGGTGCTCCTTCGATTTGCCTATATCGCTGTCCCTCGTACATAAAGTAAGTATTGGCTACACAGTGTTTGGCCAAGTCAATAATGTATCCTTCCGGTTTGTATTTATGTTGGATGATCTCTAGGGCTTCGTTTATGGGTACTTGTGTGAACAAGGATGCTACGTCGAAGCTTACTAATATGTCGTCAGGTCCTACTATTTGCATATCTAGAAGTTCGATAAAGTGTTCCGCGTTCCTCACGTACGATGATGCTGTCTCAACGTGCGGTTGTAACTTCTTGGCTAGGAATCTTGCTAATGCATGTGATGGTGAGCCGATAGAGCTTACTATTGGTCTCAGAGGTACTGCTGCCTTGTGTATTTTTGGGAGACCATACAGTTTCGGACATCTGGATGATTTTTCTCTTGGAATGAGATGTAACTGTAACTTAGGGTCGATAGGAGATGCCTTGATTTTCGCTTTCGTTGTTTTCTCTAGATATGTAGTGGGATCAGACCTAATCTTCTTGTAAGTCGGATCGTCCAATAGCGCAGCCATCTTGGTTCTGTAGTCATTTGTGTTCATGACAACGGTTGCATTTCCTTTATCTGCTGGTAGGATGATGATGCTTTCGTTCTCTCGAAGAGCTTTCAGTGCTAGGAACTCGTCGTGTGAAATGTTCCTTTTAGGTGGCTTCGAGGTTCGTAGAATACGCGACACATCTTGGCGAATAATCTCTGCTTCACTTTTATCCTGCAGCGAAGTTATAGCAGATTCCACGTTGCAAATGATGTCTTCCAATGGAATGCGTGCAGGTGCAATAGCGAAGTTAAAACCTTTAGCAAGGACATCCATGGAGGCCTTATTCAAAGAATGGTCGGATAAGTTATGGACACAACTTTGACAGGGTCTATGTTTGTGCTGTCTCCCTCAGGTTTCTGGGTGTCTTTCAGATGATTGAACTTCTTCTTCTGTTTCTCTATAGTTATTTCAGTGTTTTTCTCTGCTCTGAACTCGGCAAGCTGATCAATTCTTTCCCAAAGTAGAGGATTGATTTCATTGCTAAGATAGAGGTGAACACGTAGTAGCTTGCTGTCAGTATCATCCAGAATTCTTCTTGTTTGGTGAATGGCATCTCGAAGCAGTGCAAAACTCGTTCTTCTCAAGATGTTCTTCGTACTAGTTGTCTTTGTGTGATACGAAAGTTTCATACAGGTTGGAATAATCTTCTGGTCCCGGCAGCGGCGTAGAAAGGTAAGGTCGCACAAAAGTTTCGATCTCTTTGTTCTCAAATTGGTCCTTTTGAGGACCGAAACCACACAACGCGGATCAATACCCGAGAATCCAGTTCTACACATTACGTCCGCGAGAACCTAAGAAGAAACATAATTAACCTCTACGGGGAGGAGGTTTTCCATCAAACAAGAAGTTTCGAGAAGTTGAGAACAAAGAGATCGAAACTTTTGTGCGACCTTACCTTTCTACGCCGCTGCCGGGACCAGAAGATTATTCCAACCTGTATGAAACTTTCGTATCACACAAAGACAACTAGTACGAAGAACATCTTGAGAAGAACGAGTTTTGCACTGCTTCGAGATGCCATTCACCAAACAAGAAGAATTCTGGATGATACTGACAGCAAGCTACTACGTGTTCACCTCTATCTTAGCAATGAAATCAATCCTCTACTTTGGGAAAGAATTGATCAGCTTGCCGAGTTCAGAGCAGAGAAAAACACTGAAATAACTATAGAGAAACAGAAGAAGAAGTTCAATCATCTGAAAGACACCCAGAAACCTGAGGGAGACAGCACAAACATAGACCCTGTCAAAGTTGTCCATAACTTATCCGACCATTCTTTGAATAAGGCCTCCATGGATGTCCTTGCTAAAGGTTTTAACTTCGCTATTGCACCGGCACGCATTCCATTGGAAGACATCATTTGCAACGTGGAATCTGCTATAACTTCGCTGCAGGATAAAAGTGAAGCAGAGATTATTCGCCAAGATGTGTCGCGTATTCTACGAACCTCGAAGCCACCTAAAAGGAACATTTCACACGACGAGTTCCTAGCACTGAAAGCTCTTCGAGAGAACGAAAGCATCATCATCCTACCAGCAGATAAAGGAAATGCAACCGTTGTCATGAACACAAATGACTACAGAACCAAGATGGCTGCGCTATTGGACGATCCGACTTACAAGAAGATTAGGTCTGATCCCACTACATATCTAGAGAAAACAACGAACGCGAAAATCAAGGCATCTCCTATCGACCCTAAGTTACAGTTACATCTCATTCCAAGAGAAAAATCATCCAGATGTCCGAAACTGTATGGTCTCCCAAAAATACACAAGGCAGCAGTACCTCTGAGACCAATAGTAAGCTCTATCGGCTCACCATCACATGCATTAGCAAGATTCCTAGCCAAGAAGTTACAACCGCACGTTGAGACAGCATCATCGTACGTGAGGAACGCGGAACACTTTATCGAACTTCTAGATATGCAAATAGTAGGACCTGACGACATATTAGTAAGCTTCGACGTAGCATCCTTGTTCACACAAGTACCCATAAACGAAGCCCTAGAGATCATCCAACATAAATACAAACCGGAAGGATACATTATTGACTTGGCCAAACACTGTGTAGCCAATACTTACTTTATGTACGAGGGACAGCGATATAGGCAAATCGAAGGAGCACCGATGGGATCACCAATCTCACCAGTGATCGCAAATCTTTTCATGGAGGATTTTGAAATTAAAGCTCTTAACACAGCGCAACTAAAACCCAAACTTTGGCTCAGATATGTAGATGATATTTTTGTTATTTGGCCACATGGAGAAGGACAACTAAGAGGGTTTCTCGATCACCTGAATGGAATCCATGATCGGATAAAATTCACAATAGAAGCCGAAGAGAACAACCAATTACCATTTCTAGATGTTTTGGTAACAAAGAAAACTGACGGCAGTTTGGGACATACAGTATTCAGAAAAAAGACCCACACGAACCGATATTTGAATAGTAACTCGCATCACCATCCATCCCAGCTACAATCAGTCGTAAATACCCTCATGACAAGGTCAAAACGTCTCGCTGATGCGGAGAACTTCGATGGAGAAATGGAAACCATCCGAACAGCCCTTAGGATGAATGGCTATTCAAGAAAACAGATTCATAACTCTCAACGCAAAAATGAAAAGGATGTCAACAATGAAGATCAACCAGTGGGAAACGCTTTTCTACCTTACATAAAAGGCACAACTGACAAAATCTGCAAAATACTGAGCCGTCATGATATCAAAACAACCTTCACAACAGATAGGAAAATCAAAAATGTTCTTCGGAATCCAAAAGACAGAATTCCTCTAGAATGCCAAGGAGTGTACGAGGTGCCATGTGGTAATTGTGAAAAGACATACATCGGGCAGACCAACAGACGCATTGATGTGCGAAAGACTGAACATGCAAACGCTGTGTCGAAAAACGAAACCACGTCTTCACTAGCTGAACATGTAAGAAGTACTGGCCATATGATCAACTTTAGCGGCACAAAGACTCTAGCCAACATTGAACACTTCTACACCAGAATAACCAGGGAGGCAATAGAGATCGAGAAACGTCCACATAGTCTTAACAAACGAGATGACGGACTAAGATTACCAGCAACATGGAAACCCGCTTTAGAAAGTCGGAAGATAAAACCAAAAACAAGAGAGAACGTGATATCCAGTGCACGTGCAACAGGTCACGGAAACTTTCCGGCTGATTCCAGCGTCGCAATGACGTCATCCAAACGTGTCACTCGGAGCCAAACACGTAGAAATCAACCAAGCGTGAAATAGTTCGAAAGTCCAAAGGTCAAACATAACGGGGGATATAAATACCTGTCCCTCCAAGTAAGCGTCAGTTCGCCTAGATTTTCCAGACTCTACGGTCGAATCACCTGAAGATGGCAAATGCGACTTTGCCGAAACGCCGTGAAATTGGTCCTTTTGAGGACCGAAACCACACAACGCGGATCAATACCCGAGAATCCAGTTCTACATATATATATATATATATATATATGTTTGTATGTTTTCTTGGTATATTGGTTCGTATATATACTGAAAATGAAATAAAAATTCTGTTTGACGTTTCGACAATGTTTATTGTCTTTATCAAAATGTGAATTAGTGTTTCCATGTAATTTAGAAAAGAATAGATGATTTCGATTGATGAAATGCGTCTGCAGCGAAAATATCATAATCAGAACGAGTGTCATTGGTGTTATAGGCATGGCACATGCAAAATAATGGAAATAATCCAAGTAAGTTAATACGAGGAGTTTGAAGGTAGAAAGTATTAACAGACCGCGAGTTCAGCCGAGGAACTAGGGAAATCACTCCTTCCAGCAGCATGGGTCAATTAGGTCAATAAGGTTATTGAGCAACTTGTACAAACTGGCCTGGAGTACATAATTATTTCTGCGAGAAAGGGATGACATATTGAATCTACCTAACAGGAAAGAATTAGGAATGCCCCTGATAGAATAAAAACCGTCTATCCTGAAGGGAAGATACTTCAAAAAGCGGCGCTGAACAGATTCCAGGGCATCTCTATGAACGGCATAACCAGGGAACCAAATCACAGATGCATACTCAAGCCGCGATCGCACAAATGTTACGAACAACAATTTGAGCGTGTCTATGTCTGAAAAATCACGACAGCTTCGCACAATAAACCCAAGTAGTCTGTTAGCAGCCTCCATCACAGACTCCAGATGAGAAATGGAGGATAGATTGGGATCGAAAATTACGCCGAAGTTTTCATAGGTTGCTGGTCTCTTAAGGATGGTACCGTCCACGTTGTAATCAGATATAGTTGGTCTTATTTGTGTAAGACATAACGCAGCATTTGTTAACATTAAGAGACAGCTTGTTCGCTGAACACCATACAACCATCGTATCAAGGTTTTTCTGAAGTAGATAACAATCAAATGTGGATTTGTTGACAAAGAACATTTTAAAATTATCGGCATATAAAAGACTGAGTACACTTAGACCTATTCAAATATCATTGAAAAATTCGAAAATACTAAATCATATTTTTAATAGGAGAGTATTACGCAAACTGACTTTGACCAAGTAGGTACTATGTTAGCTTCTATTAGAATAACCTCCAGAATTCCCGAGAATTAAAATTTTGCGCATAGGATATATACATATATAATACATGCTTCGTTTTGATATCTTATCGAAATATCCATTACTATACACTGAGTCGAACATATGCCATCACTGCGGAACTAAAGTAACCGGAACTGCACACTGTCAGCTGTTTCAATTGCATTGCGGATTGGGTCAGAAAGCGGGAAATTAATCACGTATGGTGGAGAGAGTGCGATAAGAGGATAACTTGGATGAGAATCAACTACCAACAGATTTCAAACGTAATGGTTCAAAGGACCGAATGACACGATGTGACGCTTCATGCCGCCCTCTGATGTGCACGTAATGAGCTAATTGTTAACGACCGTTAGATCAAACAATGTCGTCGTGATAAATCAATGTACTTGTCTGAGCTAACACCAGGCACAGTTCATTGTCAAAATTTAGATAACGGGATCACATTCTCACTGCGTTTGAAGCTCTACAATATTCCTCAATATATTGATTCTCATTAGTTTTGTAGAGGAAACGGGTGTCGCAACTACTTGAGGGCAGGTTTAAATGTTATATAAATTTCAAAAATGATTTGGAATAAATCTCTGTTCATATCCATCTAACAATCAAGATATTATTGTGAATATTTGAAAGATAGTGCACCCTTGCATTTCCGAACTATAACAAAATGAACTGATCCATACACTGGAGTGTCATTATCAAACAGATACAAAATGTTTGATAATGCCACTTCTGTATTGAAACTGTAGTAACGTTCTCATGTTATTATTAAGAGTGGTGTTGAAAGGAAGTAATTGGTCTTCACCCATTTGTAACCATAACAGTCAAGGTATCATGAGACTACAAAGCAATACTTTGGAAACCATGTATCATAGTGATTTCCAATATCAAGCTATTTAGTTATGAAAATTCGGAATCATGAGCGCCTTCTCAGGGAACAGGTGTTAAAAAGCCATACATGTACAAGTGAAGAGCTGAGTAATCAACTTGAAACTGTAAGAAATGTTAAAATCTCTGTTATGAACCATCAGGAAATAACTGGAAGGAGCCGGATTGACAATCAGGAAAACTGCTACTGCACCATTGCTTACCGCACATCACAAATCATGAATATTGGGATTGATTATCGATGGATTGAAGAGAGTTTCGTTCACATATGAAATTAGAGTGAGTGTTCATCTCTACCTGATAGTCCAGTCAAATAAGACGAAAAGTCACTCGATTTCAGAAATGATGAGGATAAAAGCCAAGCTCATTTCGTTTGGTCGTGGTGGTATATAGGAACATTTTTGCACAATACGCCCCCTTTTTTTGTAGGGTTGTTTGCCAAATATGCAATTGTTTACACTTTTTTTCCGATTTTCGCTGTTCTTGAAATGTAGTTTGGTTAGTTCACGTCTGAGATAGAAATGACACATGTAAAAGTTGTTGGTAATCTTATGAGCTTCAAAACCCTACCAAGAAAAAATGTTGAGCCATTAATAATTTTCCGCTATTGATGGGAAATTGTAAACAGAAATGTTAACCAAATCTTAGAAGTCCAAATATTGAATAACGGCAACTCATGAGAAAAAATTAGCTGAAAATTTCTGGTCATTATTAATTTTTCGCTAACTTCCATATTTTGCGAGATATCTGGTCTTCTAAGATTTTGTTTACATTTCCGTTTACAATTCTCCATCAATACCGTGAAATTAATGATGGCTCAGTATTTTCCTTGGCAGGGTTTTGTGGTTCATGAAATCAAGAACAACTTGTACACAGGTCATTCTCATCTCAGACTTAAACTAACCAGACTACACTCCAAAAACAGCGAAAATTGGCCAATAAATGTAAACAATTGCATTGTTGGCGAACAGCCCCACAAAAAAAGGTGGCATATAGTGCAAAAATTTTCACACATAGCTCTGCATTTGGAACATATTTTCGAATTAAAATTTTGGTATCCCTTATTTGAAGTATCGAACGGCAGCGACTGCAGCTATTATGAGAGTAGATTTTCAGTAATGCGACACAGCCATTGGTCCGCAATTCGATTCGCAGTCATCTGAAATGAGATCTAGAAAGCTTTCTAGTAAATCGTAGAGGACCAGTCTAGATAGACGAATGCCAGCCCTTCCAAATCCGCAGATAAAGCTCCAGGGATTGCACATTTAGGTACGTTCTCTATTACCGCGGAACTTCTCACAGCTGTATTTGAATTTTTACACTGTGGTATTCTGAAGAGTTTGCTGAGGTGATATTGATATAGTAATAATGCAACAGGCGACACGATGTCAAAGCTCGCAAACGTCATGTTCCAATCATTCTGCAAGGAAGTAATAACAGTTGCCATGATAAGATACAAACATAGAATTTTGAATGGATGATACAAGTTTTGTTGTTCACACGACACATTTTACGTAATCTGCAACTCTCTCAATACCGGAAAATGGATTTGGAAATATAGCGGAAAATATTGACTACTAGACAAACAATATGAAAAGCCTTTAGTAAATAGTAATCGTGTTCACTATTCCTTTACAAATCAGGGGTATTCTGTCTCCCTCTCAAACTGCCATTGTTACAGACATATTTCAATAATTGATTGACTCATTGGATTTCTTGTTATTTGTACTATAACATAGTTGTCTATAAGGAATATAATAATTTTGAATGTTGACATTGACAATAATGAAAAGTGTTAACAATCTGGTTCCTCATTGCTATTAAAGAATCGAACACTTTGGAATATAGCTAAGAATGTCTGGAATTAGACGTAGCCAACGACTGGCAAACAGAAGAGGAGAGACATCGAATATGTCCAAGGAAGAAAAGCGGGAGACAGCTTCCAAAGGATCCAAGAATATGGAACAAAATTATGACGGTTGCGAGGTATCGTTGATTGCAGACAGCAGGAAGATTACATCCCTGACTACTTGACTATTTTATTATTTTTGTTCTGAAAAATGTTTGTAGGATCATTTTTGATTTCTTTGTATGTGGTTCACTCTGATAAGAGGTCTAAAATTTTATTATTGTACGAATCTTTGTTAATAATTAGAGTTTTGTTACTTTTGTCCGGCTTGACTATTGATATTTGTGGGTTATCTTTTATTAATATTTTTGATTAGAAGTTTGTTTTCTTTCAAAGTGTTATTTTTTTCAATTTATTTTTGAAGTTTTTGATTGTGTTCGTTATTTTATTTCTGATTTCATTTTGACTATTGGTTGGTAGCTCTTTAATGCTGGTTCCTATATTTCCTATTATTTGATGAATTGGGATTTGATTTTCATTGATGATAGGTTATGCAAAATTCGGTCCTAATTCTAGCAGTTGAGTCATTTCGATGAATAATTGTGTATCGGAGTAGTTTTCAATCCAATTTGGTTTATTTTGAACCTTATTAGAATTGAACTGATCTGTTTTTTTGAATTTTAGAAGGTCAATTTTGTTTTTTTGTTTTTGTTGGTCTTTTGAATTATTTTATCAATTTTATTTTGCTCGAATTGTAAGAAATTATTTAGTGTGGTATAAGGTATGATATTTTTGATGTTATTCTTGAGTTTCTCTAAATTGTTTGACGAATGGAAAATAGTTTTATTACAATCAGATATGATTGTATTCAGAATGAATTGTTTGAAAAGCTGAGTTTTCTTGAAGAATGAAGTTTCAAGGTACTCACAATCATATTTAATGTGCTTAGGGTTAAAATTCAGAAATTTGGGTACAACTTCTTCTTTTCTGCATCTAGTTAGGAAAATTCTTCTTGATTGTTTGCAAATGTTGATCTGAATTTTGGAGATATGTTTCAGTTTTTTTACGGCGTGATGGCCATAGTTTCGTTTGATTTCTGTAAAGAATCTCATTTTCAGGTCTTCCTCACATCTGCAACTGTTTTTCACCCAATGTTCCTTATATTTACTGACGATTTATTTGTTTGAACCAATCTTCTAATATTTCGAATTTTGGATAATCAATTGGGTTTTAGGTTGTAACGAAGCGTCGTTACTAATTAATATTATTGCCCAAGTAAGTCACCTCTACCGAAATAAAGGAATGAAACTTTGTTACACTATGTGTATAAAAACACGACAGCAGAGTGTAGCTCCTGATAAGCGAGTCCGCGTTCCGGCGACATTCTCAATGACATGACGTGTCAACTTCAGAGTATAAAAGGAGGCCGGTCCCCCATCTAAAACTCACTTGCGAGAAGACCACCGTAGCTGAAGCAGTGAACCCGAGATACCGAAAGTAGAGTTTTTCCATTTAATCCGATAAATGGAGAGTAAGTATATTCTCGACTTTGCTAACTAATAATTTTTCCGTAAAGATCCAATTGCCGAATTTACATTTCAATAATTCTAGAAAACAGTCCAGTGTTGACGATTGTTTTTCCTGAATTTATTGGGAAACGCCGTACTGTTCATAATTAATTATTATTTTCCGTCACTATTTGAATCTGAATTTACATTTCAATAATTCTAGAAAACAGTCCAGTGTTGACGATTGTTTTTCCTGAATATTTCGAGAAACGCCGTACTGTTCATAATTAATTATTATTTTCCGTCACTATTTGAATCTGAGTCTATTCCAATAATTCTAGAAAACAGTCAAGTGTTGACGATTGTTTTTCCTGAATATATTGAGAAGAGCTGTTCCGTTCATGATTTAATAATATTTTCCGTGAAGAATCAATTTTTGTTTTAATTTTCAATCAAATTCTACGAGACGATTCAGTGTTGACAGTCGTTTCATATGAATGCAATGATGAATACCAGATTAGTTAACAATTAAGAATTTCCGTAAAGAGATTGAGTTCCATTTCAAGTTAGGGATTCCCCGTGAACACTTTAATAGTTATTTGTTCTTCCGAACACTGATTCCGTATTTCTATTAAACCAAAAGATAAACCGAGGCGTAATAAATTGTCATAAGGAGAGACACAGTAGTACACGGGTGCTTGGTCACCTTTCAAGTAAACAGATTTCCGAGTCGAATTCAGGAAGACGTGTACAATCTGATATTCTCATTTCTTACATCGTGTTAGGGTATATTGACCTAATCGAGATACCAGCTGTTAGTGAGCCTGATAAAAAAAACTTTCGCGGAATCATTTGGATTTAATAATCGAATAGCGTATATCATATAGGGCATGACCGAATATCACTGTCTTATAAATGTTGTCATTTCCAGTGAAAACTCTGTATAGATATTTTGATTGTTGATAATTGTAAATAATATTCTAAATAGTTAATGATTTATTTCTGTTAATAAATAGCTACAAAGGTTTGTCATCATTTTATTCAAGACAAAGACATTATTCTTCTGTAGGAAGAGCATTTCTCAAATACCAACCACAAAACTAAACTAGAAGAACTCTGACCTTCTTAATTGTAAGAAACCCAGGCAGGTCTGCTAAGGTACATGACCGTACCGTAACCTTAGGGAACAACTAATCTTCCACCAAAACTAGTCATTTGGGCGGGAGTTAGTTACAAAATGGCGCCCGAGCAGGGATCGTAAGTTGCCCTAAAAGGGGACTTTGAAAGAAAAAAAAAACCGAACAAAACTTGAAAAAAAAATCTTGAAATTTTAATTTTGTGTCTTTGCCTTGTAAAATGAATGTGGAAGAAGGTGTTTCTAGATCCGTAGGGGATAGTAGAGTATCTTGGATCTACACAAAAAGGGAGGAAGAACTGGAAGTAGAACTGTTCAAAGTTGGACTCAGCGTGATGGGAACGGTAGATGACATGAGAAAGCGATTGGTGGAGTACTTCCGAACTCATCCCAGAACAGCAGATAAAGAAAGAGATCTCACGTCGGAAGGAGAATTTTCTCAAATCCCTCCATCCCCCCCTGACAACAGGGATCGATCTAAGCTCATGGACCAGGTGCGAAAATGGGGTTTGCATTTTGAAGGAAAGAAGGATAGTTTAGAATTCCTGGAACGATTTTCCGAATTGAAAGAATCGTACGGAATTGAGGATACGGACTGTCTTCATGTATTACCGGAAGTGCTGAGAGGGCAAGCTTTATTGTGGTACCGGAATAATAACCGACAATGGGTCACGTGGGATGACTTCATTACCGATTTCGAATTGTATTTTCTACCGACAAACTATCGCCGAGACATCCTGGATTCCATTATAAAAAGGGTTCAGGCTCCACAAGAGTCCTCTAAGGGCTACGTGATTGCTCTGCAAACTTTATGCAGGCGTGGACAAGAATTGTCGAAAACCGAAGAATTATCAAGGATTTATGAAAATCTCCGCCCGGATGTGAGACAATATGTACGGCCCAGTGATTTTACTCCTCTCGCCGAATTGATCCGATTATGTGAGGAATATGAAATTGTAGAGCAAGAACAGGTGCATACTAAAGCGACGTCCAAGGTACCGAAAGACACCAACCCGCCTCGCGATATCAACATGATTCTTTCTCCCACGGGATCCAGGGCTCAGGAGATATGTTGGAGATGTGCAGGGGAAGGACACAGGCGGTTCCATTGCAGGGGTCCCTTTAGAAAATTTTGTTCCCAATGCGGAAAACAAGGCGTGTTAACCAAAGATTTTGGATGTCAGAAGGCATTTTCGGGAAACGCCCGAACGTCCGACGCCAAGGCAGGCTTCGTCGGAACGTTATAAGTCCGTTGCCTGTCACCGAAAATGTATCCACGCTTGCCGAAGCGTTGCCCGATCCGAGGATACATTTAGAAGTGAAAATCGGATCAAGGAAATTCTCCGCTTTAATTGATACGGGATCGGTTAAATCCTATATCAATGATGACGTCGCCGATTATTGTAATGAACTAAATATTCCGGAAACCCGCACTTGTCGAAAGGCTTGCTTAGCGGATGGAGCTATTATTAATATACAGAGAGGATACTATATTAAATGTACCGCAGCCTCGCAGGATAAGGAAGGTCAATTTTTAGTACTTCCCGGTATGGTATCGCAAATGCTTATTGGAATAGATTTGATTCGCCACTGGAGAGTGACAATCAACTTCAGCGAACCTAGGACTTTCGACTCTAGTGAGCGAAAAGAGGTTGATCCCATACAGTCGATAACTCGATTAGCGACGACCCAGGAAGCACGGTTGCAGGCATTTTTGAAGGAAGAATTGAAACAATTTGAGGGTATTAAAGGATGTACTCCTTTGGTAAAACATCAAATTAAATTAAAGAACATAACTCCGATCAAACAACGATACCGACCTCAAAATCCTGTTATGCAAAAAGTTCTGGATGAGGAGGTGGACAAAATGATGAAAGAAGAGCAAGCAGAAATTGCCGTTGTTCAGGAGGAAAGTGTCGACCCGTGGTTGAACAAGAAAATGAAAGAAGTTTCGGAAAAACCCGAACAATGGTCAGATTACCGTATAGAGAATAATCGTTTGTACCGATATTTTTATGAGGCAAATGATTATACCGAAGGAGCTCAATCCGAACCGTGGAAATTATGCGTTTCCAGACAAGAGCGGCCTAGAATTTTAAATGATTGTCATGACGAAAGCACCGCGGGACATATGGGCATTACGAAAACAATTGCCCGAGTGGCCCGAAAATATTTCTGGCCAGGGATGTTTAGAGAAATCTCGCAATATGTTCGTAATTGTCCCCAATGTTTGAAACATGAAGCCTCGCAACAACAACCGGCAGGACTAATGCAGCAAAGTCAAGTGTCACAGCCCTGGGAAGTCGTGAGTGTAGACTTGGTGAGACCATTAGCACGCTCATCGAAAGCTAATAATTATTTACTAGTGTTTCAGGACAAAATGACGGAATGGGTAGAATGACAAGCCATTCGGAAAGCCAATACCGCTACGGTTCTTCGAATTTTCCAGGAAAGAATATTGATGCGATTTGGATGTCCTCGAGTTCTGATCAGTGATAATGGCTCTCAGTTTATAGCCAACCAATTCAAAAGTTTTCTAACGGAAATTGGCATACGACACAAACTGACCCTTCCGTAAACACCGCGAGCGAATCCCGTAGAGATGGTTTCAAAACCATGGTCGCTCAAATGTGCGAAGTCGATCACCGAAAATGGGATGTGAGTCTACCCGAATTGATGTTTGTCCTCGATACCGCCCGTCATGACTCCACTGGTTTCACCCCTGCCTTCTTAAATTATGGGAGAGAGCTGGAACAACCACGCACGCTGTTTCGAGAAGCTCAAGGACAACCCGACGCTTGCGAAGAAAATTTCGAACCCGCCGTACATGCAGAGTATTTGACTGGCTTACAAGACGTGATGAGTTTTGTGAAACTTAAGTTGAATAGGGCCTATAATGTCCAGAGCCATCACTGTAATTTGAGACGTAGGGCTTGGATACCGCGCGTAGGAGATGAGGTCATTAAGAGGGAACATCCACTGTCGTCAGGGGTGCAAGGATTCGCGGCAAAACTAGCCTCCAAGTTCGCAGGCCCATACCGTGTGAAGAAGATTTTGTCTCCGGTAGTAGTCCTCCTTGACAATGGAAGAGGGCGTCCACCTCTTCGAGTTCATGTCAATGATTTGAAGACAATAACTAAGAACTAATTTTTTTTATTCCCTCAGGTATGACGTCCAGCTCGCAGATTCGTACCCCTGAAGTTCCCCGTACTCCCGGAGACAATGCCGAGGCCGCTCTTCAGCTGGGTCGGAAGTATCTGGAGCTATTCGGACATACACCGGACACGAGCCCGATTCTCCAATTGTATTATTCCCCGTTGCCCAGCGAGATGCCTCCAACCCCCGGCCGTCTTCTCTTCAACATCAGCCCCTCCCCGAAGGCAGAGACTTCTATTCCCAGTGTAAATAACCCAGTGCCCCAGAGTGACAGAGACACCATTAGTGGCATAATTATTATAAGTAGTATTAAGACTAGCGTTAAGAATATTTGTAGACGTCCGCGCCAAAAGAAATTCCGCTATTATCGGGTTAGGGATCCTTCTGGTAAAGTAGTAGTCCGCGTTAAGCTGCCCTGGGACAGCACAGAGACGCCAACTTACCAGGAGTATTTGGATGGAAAATTTAAATAAAATTAAAATTTTTCCGAAGAAAGGGAGGTGTGTAACGGAGCGTCGTTACTAATTAATATTATTGCCCAAGTAAGTCACCTCTACCGAAATAAAGGAATGAAACTTTGTTACATTATGTGTATAAAAACACGACAGCAGAGTGTAGCTCCTGATAAGCGAGTCCGCGTTCCGGCGACATTCTCAATGACATGACGTGTCAACTTCAGAGTATAAAAGGAGGCCGGTCTCCCATCTAAAACTCACTTGCGAGGAGACCACCGTAGCTGAAGCAGTAAGCCCGAGATACCGAAAGTAGAGTTTTTCCATTTAATCCGATAAATGGAGAGTAAGTATATTCTCGACTTTGCTGACTAATAATTTTTCCGTAAAGATTCAATTGCCGAATTTACATTTCAATAATTCTAGAAAACAGTCCAGTGTTGACGATTGTTTTTCCTGAATATATTGGGAAACGCCGTACTGTTCATAATTAATTATTATTTTCCGTCACTATTTGAATCTGAATTTACATTTCAATAATTCAAGAAAACAGTCCAGTGTTGACGATTGTTTTTCCTGAATATATTGGGAAACGCCGTACTGTTCATAATTAATTATTATTTTCCATCACTTTTTGAATCTGAGTCTATTTCAATAATTCTAGAAAACAGTCAAGGGTTGACGATTGTTTTTCCTGAATATATTGAGAAGAGCTGTTCCGTTCATGATTTAATAATATTTTCCGTTAAGAATCAATTTTTGTTTTAATTTTCAATCAAATTCTACGAGATGATTCAGTGTTGACAGTCGTTTCATATGAATGCAATGATGAATACCAGTTTAATTAACAATTAAGAATTTCCGTAAAGAGATTGAGTCCTATTTCAAGTTTAGGGATTCCCCGTGAACAATTTAATAGTAATTTGTTCTTACGAACACTGATTCCGTATTTCTATTAAACCAAAAGATAAGCCGAGGCGTAATAAATTGTCATAAGGAGAGACACAGTAGTACAAGGGTGCTTGGTCACCTCTCAAGTAAACAGATTTCCGAGTCGAATTCAGGAAAACGTGTACAATCTGATATTCTCATTTCTTACATCGTGTTAGAGTATATTGACCTAATCGAGATACCAGCTGTTAGTGAGCCTGATAAAAAAAACTTTCGCGGAATCATTTGGATTTAATAATCGAATAGCGTATATCATATAGGGATGACCGAATATCACTGTCTTATAAATGTTGTCATTTCCAATGAAAACTCTGTATAGATATTTTGATTGTTAATAATTGTGTATAATATTGTAAATAGTTAATGATTTATTTCTGTTAATAAATAGCTACAAAGGTTTGTCATCATTTTATTCAAGGCAAAGACATTATTCTTCTGTAGGAAGAGCATTTCTCAAATACCAACCACAAAACTAAACTAGAAGAATTCTGACCTTCTTTACTTGTAAGAAACCCAGGCAGGTCTGCTGAGGTACATGACCGTACCGTAACCTTAGGGGACAACTAATCTTCCACCAAAATTAGTCATTTGGGCGGGAGTTGGTTACAAGGTTCAGTATTCAATGAAAAATTACTTTGTTAACGTTTCGGTGGTAGATCTCCACCTTTTTCAAAACTTTTAATATATAAAACTAAAATCGAAAACGTTACATTAGTGAAATGGTTAACTAGTTAAAATGGAGGTAGTTACCTTAAAATTTCATTCTGTGTTAGTATATTGATTTGTTAGAATACTACATTTTTATTCGTAAGCTTTTTCCTAGATTTCCAATTAGGAGATATTCTACACATCATTCTAGATTTGTACTCTTATATTGCGGTTATTTGAATTTTATATCACGTTCAATCTACTAAGGCACATAAATGAATGAAATCAGTTTGTGGAAATTAATCAAATGCTAGAAACAGGTGACATAACTGTATCAGTTATCTTCTTTTTGTGGTGGAGTTTTGAACTATGGTGTGTTATCGATAATATTGTATGTTGCCTGATGCTTTCTTAGTTAGATGTCGTGATTGAGTTGTTGTTCAACAATTGATGAGAGGGTTTGATTTAGGACGAGAATTTACCAGTTATAAGATTGGTAGATATATATTGTTTAAATTTGAAATTTCTGTTTTGTCATTCACCACATTATTTATATTTTTTTGAATGTTCATCATTTATGGAATTACCCCTGATTTTTTGTTTTCTTCAAAACCTATTATTTGGACATTTTCAAAGTCAAATTTATGTTTTTCTGTTTGTGTGTGTTTATTTAAAGCCGTTTTGCTTGTTTTGTGTATTTGTGGGCCTTGATTCTTTCTTGAAGATATTGTGTGGTTTGTCCAATGTAAGTTTTGGAGCAATCTTCACATGGTATATTGTACACTAAATGTGATTTTTTCAAAATTGGAGTGGTTGATTTGAGTTTGGTGTAAAACTGTTCTACGTTATTATGGCTGCGATGACTTACTTGAATGTTATGTGGCTTGAGTATGTTTTTAGTCTTTTCTGATAGACCTGAAATATATGGTATGCTTGTGTATTTTGTAGATGTGTCGTTTGGTTTCTCTGTTTGGTTTTCTCTATTGTAATAATCATATGTTCTTTTTTTATAATTTTATTTATTAAGTGTATAGGGTATTGGTTTTGTGTGAGTAGTTTAGTTACATTGTTTAGACTTTGTATTCTAAGGTGAGGGCTAGTAAGTTCTATTGCTCTATCGATGATCGAAATTGCTGTGCATCTTTTATGTGATATTGGATGGTTTGAATTGAAATTTAAATATCTTCCAGAAGAAGTGGGTTTTGTGTACCATTGGGTGAAAATGTGAGATTTTTCTTTGACTAGGGTTATATCTAAAAAGTTCATTTCATTGTTGAGTTCTCTTTCCATGGTAAACTGCAAGGCTGGATGAGAACTGTTGAATTGGTTTAAAGTGTAATCTATTTTATTTTCTGGGATTGCTGTTAGGCAGTCGTCTACGTAAGGTTTGGAAAAAATGGGGTTGAAATCTAAATTTTGAATAACTGTTCCTTCTAATTCTTCCATCACTAATTATGCTATTGTGCTGGAGATGGGGCTTCCCATTGCTACACCTTCAATTTGTTTGTAAAATTTATCATTATATTGAAAATAGTTTGTGGTCAGTGTGAATTCTATTGCTTGGAGAAATTCGTCTTTTGTTAAGGGTGTATGTTCTTCTAAAATGTGCCATTTTTTTTCAAAAATTGAATTCATTAAGTTTAGAGGAATATTTGTATATAGTGAAGTGACGTCAAGTGAAATAAGTTTATGATGTTCCGGTATTTTGATATTTTTTATGAAGCTTTGAAATTCAAAGGAGTTTTTTATATAGTGCTCATTTCTACCTATAATGTTTGAAATACTATTTGCTAAAAATTTTGAAAAATGGTAGAGTGGGGTTTGGTTGTTGGAAACTATAGGTCGGCAGGGCATGTTTTGTTTGTGTGTTTTTATCAAACCATATATTTTTGGGGGTTGTGCATTGTGTATGGTAAGTTTTTTGGCTATTGTGTTGAAGATTAGATTTTTACCTAACCATCCTTTGACTATTTCATTATTTTTGTTCTGAAAAATGTTTGTAGGATCATTTTTGATTTCTTTGTATGTGGTTTCATCTGATAAGAGATCTAAAATTTTGTTATTGTACGAATCTTTGTTTATAATTAGAGTTTTGTTACCTTTGTCCGGCTTGACTATTGATATTTGTGGGTTATCTTCTATGAATTGTTTGGTTTTTTAAATATTTTTGATTAGAAGTTTGTTTTCTTTCAAAGCGTTATTATTTTTTAATTTATTTTTGAAGTTGTTGATTGTGTTCCTTATTTTATTTCTGATTTCATTTTGACTATTGGTTGGTAGCTCTACAATGCTGGTTTCTATATTTCCTATTATTTGATGAATTGGGATTTGATTTTCATTAATGATAGGTTATGCAAAATTCTGTCCTAATTCTAGCAGTTGAGTCATTTTGATGGGTATTTGTGTATCGGAGTAGTTTTCTATCCAATTTGGTTTATTTTGATCCTTATTAGAGTTGAACTGATCGGTTTTTTTGAATTTTAGAAGGTTATAACGTGCCCTTGTGCGATTTTCGGTGAATTGCTTACTGCGTAAGCTTCGAATCCTCGGGCGCCAGATTTTTCCCAAAGGTTTACTCCTTTTTGAGGACTTCTGCTAGGGTCCTCTCCACAAGGCTCGTCACTATGCTATCTAAAGATAGCCTTCTCCCTAGGGTAGCTACAGTGAAGTATAACCAGAGTCCAATGGGCAAAAAACAGTATCGAAATTGTAGGCTTTAATTACAATTGATACCTGGTTATAACTTAGCTCGTTAAAGATGGAGCAGAAATAATTTAATAAAACAGGGAATTCCAAATATTAAAATATATAATGATTTGAACAAGTACACTTTCAGAATAATCAATTCAAATGCAATTGAACGGTATTATTTCACAAAATTACACCCAGACGGAAAATGTAATGAAGCTCAAACGGTTAATGGAAACTCTTTCAAGATATCAACTCTACAATAAGTCCGGTCACTAAATTTAATTCAGCGTACGGGATCGGTTGCTGAATGATTCAGAATGATCAATTTGCGGAAAAGTATTAAGGGAATTATTACGATTCTCAATCGTCACACAATCACACAACCACCCTCAGCTTATACTTCCGGTATCAGCACGGCGTGCACAAATATACCCAAAGACGCCCCTGTCGTTCAAACATACACACTCTATACACACTACACAAATTACTTGAATATTTCAATTCACGCGCGAATTCAAATCGTGTGCGATTCGACCTATGATAAACTAGGATAAACTCAAATTCACCAATTCAAATTACTGAATACTACGGAACTCAGGTATCGTACAAACGTTCACCAATTACAATAACAATCATCAATTACGAAAATCAATATATCGTAATGCTCAAAAATATAAACTTATTTGCTATCATTCACCTTCTGAAACAATTCACTTGCACGGAAAACTATTATTAATTCACCAATTTAAACCTGACTCAAACTCGGGTTTTTAATTCACTTCGATTCTTAAATGATTACACTTCAACGATATTAATCAGAATTCAAAAAAAAACAAGAGCGCTACTTTACTGATTGAAAATCAAAAACACACAAGCGAGTAACTGCACTGATCGAAAATCAAAAACACAAGAGATACTGTACGGCTCGAAATTCAAAAACACAAGAGCTACTACACTGATCAAAATCAAAAACACAAGAGCTACTTCACTGATTGAAAATCAAAAATACAAGAGAGCGATCTTTCGGCTGTCACGGCTTTTATATGTTTTCCGAGGTTCTGGACAGGTCTGCTCCACCAAATCTTTATTTTTGTGCCCCGAACAATGGTTAAAAGTGACGCTACTTTTTAGATCTAAAATTCGCGCTCATGATATCACACCAGTTCTTCCCGGCGGAGTAAACAAGTGTTATCGGAGTTTTTAGGTTGTTCGCCCTTTTTATACATAAGGCTGCACAAAGTTTAGTGTCTTAACTGGCCAGACCCCTGTTTTTGCAACATATTTTATCGGAATGAAATGCAATTTTGAACGGGCATGAATTAGATTCATCTATTTGAATAATTATACTTATTTGAAATTACGGAGATTTAGAAAAGTGGCAATCACGGAACACACATTCGGAATTCATTCATATCTATTGAAATAATGAACTGTTCATACTGAAATTACATGTAAAATCCGTATTTATTGCCAGATCTAAATTAAATAATCTTTCGAAATTTAAGCTTCGTTACATCCCCCCCTAAGTTCGGTTAAAAATGAAAGAATCTGATTCTTTCATTTTTCAATTCTCATTCGAGAATTCATACGGAAAAAAAAATCTAATACAAAGGTAAGATACCCTAACCTGACGTTAAAACTTGAATTTCCTATGTCGGGAACATCGCGGAATAACAATATCTTACTTGGAACATAAAATGGAAATTCTGCTGCGAAACGGAGGACTGCACTTCTTCTTCGGAATGGAACTTAAAACATCTTCTTCATAAACTTGAAGACTTCTTCTTCTTTGGAATGGAGAAACTCAAAACATCTTCCTCGGAACGGACAACTTCTTCTTCAAAACGGAAAAACTGACTTCTTCCGCGGATCGGGATACTTGAAGATTTCTTTGGAATGCCAAACTTCTTCTTCAGAAACTTCAATTTCAGAACGGACACTCGAAACGTCTTCGGAATGGAACATTACTCCTTCGGAAACTTGAGGGTGTCTTCTTCTTTGAAACGGAAAAACTCGACTTCTTAGTCAGGACGGAAAAATCAAAACATCTTCGGAAAACAACTGCTTGGAAACGGAAAACAAAACTTTTTCTTTCAAACGAAAAAAAAACTTGACTTCTTCCTCTTGGGAATGGAAAACTTTTTCTTCTTACCATTGGTTTCGCTGACATGGGCACATTCGGCAGCGCACGCATCGTGATTTCGGTGGTACCACAATGGCTGGTTTATAGCCGGATATGCATTTTCCTCTTGCCACATCAGAGGGAGCCGGTGATTGCTGTCCCTGCCTGTTCTGGTCTTCATTTCGGATCTTCTTCGAGGAGGGAGTGTTCGGACAACCACACTGTTTTGACATAACGCCTACCTTCCCGCAACGTGAGCAAAATAGACGCACTGTCCGGCTGCATCTTTCTCTCCGGTGTCCTGGGTATTCACATAGCTCACATAATCCCCATAACTGGACGGGTACGTAGACCAGGTGCGTCGGGGTTGTCGGCGTAGCTGGGGTTTTCTTAGCTTGGACCTGCACGGACTCTTCCGGCTTCGACGGATCCACCATATTTTTCAGTGCTTCATCTAGCACTATCTCAATGGAATCGGACGGTTCGTACGACATATTATCACCTGTGAACATTGAATCATAATAATGAGTAATTGTACTACTTGATACTTTGTCCAACGGTATCTATATCTTTCGGTACCTCGATTCATTTCAACTTCCCGTAATGCCAGGAACATTATACGGCTTCAGATCCTTGATATGGACTCGTTTTACTTGCTTGCCATCTTCGCCTTTCAGGTCGTAAATGACAGGAGAAATTACTTTGATTACCGTAAATGGACCGGTATATTTTGGAGCCAATTTAGCGGCAAAATGTCGAACACTAGAAGACAGATGATGCTCTACCTTCAATACTTTATCACCCACGTGACAACGCCAATCTCTACGACGGAGATTGTAATAATGGCTTTGATGGGTAAAAGCACGGGATAACTGGATACGCACCAGTTGGAAAGTTTCGCATAATTTCTCTAACCTAGTTCGGTGTTCTAAAATCTGTCCACGATTCGGATCGGAAGGAATATTTTCCTCGGTCTCCACCGGAGCGGTAAAGGAACGGACTATCGAATTTGAAACTTCAAGTTCTCGGCCAAAATTTAAAAAGGCAGGTAAAAATCCGGTGGATTCATGTGGGGCAGAATTCAGGGCAAATAGAAAATCGGGTAGAAACTTATCCCATTTTCTGTGGTCTCCATTGCAAAATTGTGCAATCATGGTTTTTAAGGTACGGTTTGTTCTCTCCACGGGATTGCATTGTGGAGTATAAGTAGGAGTGAGGCGGTGCTTAATTCCAAACTCCTTCAGGAGTGTCTTGAAAACTTTACTTTCGTATTGCGTCCCATTGTCGCTGATAACGGTTTCCGGACAACCAAAACGAGTTATGATCTCTTCGTAGAAAGCTTGAGTTACAGCCTCCGCTGTAGCTTTTCTCAACGGCTTACACTGTACCCACTTCGTAAAACGGTCCTGCATGACAAGAATAAAATTGTTTTCCTTGGCGGATCTTGGTAACGGTCCTACCAAATCAGTGCTCACACATTTCCAAGGAAACTGATTTACTGTCGGCTGCATAAATCCAGGCTTCTGCTGTTGAGACACTTTGAAAGCTTGGCACTGCGTACATCCACGCACGTACTTCGCTATATCGCGGAACATCCCCGGCCAATAATACTTGTGGGATATTCGCGCAATCGTCTTGGCAATACCTAAATGTCCTGCAGTCGGACTGTCATGGTTTTCATTCAGAACGTTCAACCGGAGCGGTTTCGGAACACAAAGCTTCCACGGATCTCTCATTTCCGGTTTGGACAAGTCATTAGAGTCCCAGAAGTGGCGGTACAACCGATTATCTTTAACACAATAATCCGGATACGTTTCTGGACTCTTTTCAACTTCGGCTTTCTTTGAATTTTACCAGTTATAATTCACGGGATCATTCAGTACGAATAACTTTTGATTGTCATTTGTTTCCTCCTTGTTCGGTAACGGATCGCGTGACAGGGCATCAGCCGCACGATTCAACACTCCTCTTAGGGGACTTCTACCCCAGGCGGGTTTCACCGTTGGCCTATTCGTAACCCGGAACCAACACGGGGCTAAAACACTCTCATTTTTCATTTTATTGTTTTTCGTCTCTATAGCGGTCCCTACTTTAACTTCACTTTTACAGTTATTCGGTAATTTCGGTTTATTATCGGTATTATAATCAACGGTATTTCCAACGGCACCGGCGGACTCCTTATCCACGGTGCGGTTCATATCAGTGCTGCAGTGAGCAGTTTTCACTTCCTCCGTTGAGGCCTGTTCAACCGGGATCTGCTTCGGCCTCGCTACCTTGCAGTCCCGCGGACGTTTCCATGTCCCGGACACGGACAATCTCGCGACATTATCCCAGGGCGGCGGCATCTCGAGCAAAATAATTTCGGTGCATTCCGACAATTATTCTTGCTATGCCCAGTTTCCCCACATCTCCAACAAGGGATGGGCTGTGTTGCGGTACTCGGCTTCAGCTTGGTAGGGCACTGCGTCCTGAAGTGGCCGCGTAAATCTTCGGCGGATCCATTATGGTCAATATCATGATTGGCCAGCACTTCCTGAAGTTGTGCTTTCTTCAGTAAGTAAATCCAGTTGACTTTCGAATCAACTTCCGTAGTCTCAGTCTGGCTATCCTCGCTATTAGAGCAGAATTTCGCCATTTCGTCAAAATGTGCTGCCATTCCCTCCATACTGGTAGGCGCAGGCTGCGGCACCTTAGGTATAGCACCTGTATACCCAGGAAACTCCATATTATCCAATCCAATTCAAAATCAAAATTTTCAACCCCAAAATTAAATTATTTTTCTCAGGGGTAGGTAACGGAAGAGGGTGCGGTAACCAAAACCAGTCCACACCTTCCTTTCAATAAGGCAGAAGCAATCAAATCACTTGCCCCAATTTGGGCAACGTAACTTTGATTTCGGGAGGTAACTCCAAAACGGTTGGGCCAATCCGCCCAAAAATGTTACCAACGGCTTCCTTGGTATCGATTTACTTGGAAAGGAGCTATGACTTGCCCAATCAGGGTCAAGGTTGACTGGGAAAATCAAAGGGCAAAATATGAGCAAAAATCGAAATTTGGGCAAAACACTGAGGTGTAGTTAACAATTCTACACCTCACGGAACAATCGATTTTTGAGTCAGATTCTCTGTTAAGAACTTGATGTTTCCCCTGAAACGGGGAGGCGGATCGAAAAACTAATTTCACCAAACAACCTTGGTGAACACGGGGAACAAGTTTCTGTCAAAACTTTTCCAAATTTCCAAAATTCGAAAACAAACTCCTGGGGATGGATCGAAAACGTATTCGAAACGTCGGGGACTTGAAGCTTGTTTTTCTGTCACACTATATCTGAAATTTCATTCAAGACAAACTACCGGTTCAATTGCAATAAATTAAAAACAAAATTCCCTCTCGGTCAATTTTCAAAAGTCCCTGCTCGTTTCATTTTATAACGTGCCCTTGTCGCTTTTCGGTGAATTGCTTACTGCGTAAGCTTCGAATCCTCGGGCGCCAGATTTTTCCCAAAGGTTTACTCCTTTTTGAGGACTTCTGCTAGGGTCCTCTCCACAAGGCTCGTCACTATGCTATCTAAAAATAGCCTTGTCCCTAGGGTAGCTACAGTGAAGTATAACCAGAGTCCAATGGGCAGAAAACAGTATCGAAATTGTAGGCTTTAATTACAATTGATACCTGGTTATAACTTAGCTCGTTAAAGATGGAGCAGAAATAATTTAATGAAACAGGGAATTCCAAATATTAAAATATATAATGATTTGAACAAGTACACTTTCAGAATAATCAATTTAAATGCAATTGAACGGTATTATTTCACAAAATTACACCCAGACGGAAAATGTAATGAAGCTCAAACGGTAAATGAAAACTCTTTCAAGATATCAACTCTACAATAAGTCCGGTCACTAAATTTAATTCAGCGGTACGGGATCGGTTGCTGAATGATTCAGAATGATCAATTTGCAGAAAAGTACGAATCAAACCGGTCTCAGCGTAATGAGCGGTATGCGGTAAATTTTAGATAGCAGCACTAATAAATGAAATGTTCAAATCACACTACGATATATTCGGTTATTAATTCGGTTGCTTCGGAAAATATTGTTTGCACTAGTTTTCCGATTGTACGATATCAGATTTTACTATGTTTCGGTTAATTACTCCAATTGAGTTTATTCTGTCATCACACCCACCCTTGTACTAACTTTCACGGAGTACCCGGTAATTGTGTGACAGTGTTAGATTTTATACACTCTACAGATTCGGAACCTAAACAATTAGGGCTTATACTTCCGGTATCAACACAGTGTGCACAAACCCTAATTATCTTATCTGCAATAACCCCTATATCCACGGCCGAGGACTTCTCATAGTATTAAGGGAATTATTACGATTCTCAATCGTCACACAATCACACAACCACCCTCAGCTTATACTTCCGGTATCAGCACGGCGTGCACAAACTGTTGGCGGTTTGGTCGTCTATGATATACTTATACTTCCGGTATCAGCACGGCGTGCACAAATATACCCAAAGACGCCCCTGTCGTTCAAACATACACACTCTATACACACTACACAATTACTTGAATATTTCAATTCACGCGCGAATTCAAATCGTGTGCGATTCGACCTATGATAAACTAGGATAAACTCAAATTCACCAATTCAAATTACTGAATACTACGGAACTCAGGTATCGTACAAACGTTCACCAATTACAATAACAATCATCAATTACGGAAATCAATATATCGGAATGCTCAAAAATATAAACTTATTTGCTATCATTTACCTTCTGAAACAATTCACTTGCACGGAAAACTATTATTAATTCACCGTTTTAAACCTGACTCAAACTCGGGTTTTTAATTCACTTCGATTCTTAAATGATTACACTTCAACGATATTAATCAGAATTCAAAAAAAAAAAGAGCGCTACTTTACTGATTGAAAATCAAAAACACACAAGCGAGTAACTGAACTGATCGAAAATCAAAAACACAAGAGATACTGTACGGCTCGAAATTCAAAAACACAAGAGCTACTACACTGATCAAAATCAAAAACACAAGAGCTACTTCACTGATTGAAAATCAAAAACACAAGAGAGCGATCTTTCGGCTGTCACGGCTTTTATATGTTTTCCGAGGTTCTGGACAGGTCTGCTCCACCAAATCTTTATTTTTGTGCCAATAGTTTTTACTTATGCCACGAACAATGGTTAAAAGTGACGCTACTTTTTAGATCTAAAATTCGCGCTCATGATATCACACCAGTTCTTCCCGGCGGAGTAAACAAGTGTTATCGGAGTTTTTAGGTTGTTCGCCCTTTTTATACATAAGGCTGCACAAAGTTTAGTGTCTTAACTGGCCAGACCCCTGTTTTTGCAACATATTTTATCGAAATGAAATGCAATTTTGAACGGGCATGAATTAGAATCATCTATTTGAATAATTATACTTATTTGAAATTACGGAGATTTAGAAAAGTGGCAATCACGGAACACACATTCGGAATTCATTCATATCTATTGAAATAATGAACTGTTCAAACTGAAATTACATGTAAAATCCGTATTTATTGCCTGATCTAAATTTAATAATCTTTCGAAATTTAAGCTTCGTTACAAGGTCAATTCTGTTTTTTTGTTTTTTGTTGGTCTTTTGAATTATTTTATCCATTTTATTTTGCTCGAATTGTAAGAGATTATTTAGTGTGGTATTAGGTATGATATTTTTGATGTTATTCTTGAGTTTCTCTAAATTGTTTGACAAATGGAAGATAGTTTTATTACAATCAGATATGATTGTATTCAGAATGAATTGTTTGAAAGCTGAGTTTTTTTGAAGAATGATGTTTCAAGGTACTTACAATCATATTTAATGTGCTTAGGGTTAAAATTCAGAAATTTGGGTACAACTTCTTCTTTTCTGCATCTAGTTAGGAAAATTCTTCTTGATTTTTGTTTGCAAATGTTGATCAGAATTTTGGAGATATGTTTCAGTTTTTTTACGGCGTGATGGCCATGGTTTCGTTTGATTTGTGTAAAGAATCCCATTTCCAGGTCTCCCTCACATCTGCAACTGTTTTTCACCCAATGTTCCTTGTATTTACTGACGATTTATTTGTTTGAACCAATCTTCTAATATTTCAAATTTTGGATAATTAATTGGGTTTTAGGTTCAGTATTCAATGGAAAATTACTTTGTTAACGTTTCGGTGTTAGATCTCCACCTTTTTGAAAACTTTTAATATATAAAACTAAAATCGGAAACGTTACATTAGTGAAATGGTTAAGTAGTTAAAATGGAGGTAGTTACCTTAAAATTTCATTCTGTGTTAGTATATTGATTTGTTGAAATACTAAATTTTTATTCGTAAGCTTTTTCCTAGATTTCCAATTAGGAGATATTCTACACATCGTCCTAGATTTGTACTTTTATATTGTAGTTATTTGAATTTTATATCACGTTCAATCCACTAAGGCACATAAATGAATGAAATCAGTTTGTGGAAATTGATCAAATGCTAGAAACAGGTGACATAACTGTATCAGTTATCTTCTTTTTGTGGTGGAGGTTTGAACTATGGTGTGTTATCGATAATATTGTATGTTGCCTGATCCTTTCTTGGTTAGATGTCGTGATTGAGTTGTTGTTCAACAATTGGTGAGAGGGTTCAATTTAGGACGAAAATTTATCAATTATAAGATTGGTAGTAATTATTGTTTAAATTTAAAATTTCTGTTTTGTCATTTACCACATTATTTATATTTTTTTGAATGTTTATCATTTCTGAAATTCCCCCTGATTTTTGCTTTTTTCAAAACCAATTATTTGGACATTTTCAAAGTCAAATTTATGTTTTTCTGTTTGTGTGTGTTTATTTAAAGCCGTTTTTGCTTGTTTTGTGTATTTGTGGGACTTGATTCTTTCTTGAAGATATTGTGTGGTTTGTCCAATGTAAATTTTGGAGCAATCTTTACATGGTATATTGTACACTAAATGTGATTTTTTCAAAATTGGAGTGGTTGATTTGAGTTTGGTGCAAAACTGTTCTACGTTATTATGGCTGCGATGACTTACTTGAATGTTATGTGGCCTGAGTATTTTTTTTATTTTTTCTGATAGACCTGAAATATATGGTATGGTTGTGTATTCTATAGATGTGTCGTTCGGATTCTTTGTTTGGTTTTCTGTATTGTAATAAGCATATGTTCTTTTTTTCATAATTTTATTTATCAAGTGTATAGGGTATTGGTTTTGTGTGAGTAGTTTAATTACATTGTTTAGACTTTGTATTCTGAGGTGAGGGCTAGTAAGTTTTATTGCTCTATCGATGATTGAAATTGCTGTGCTTTTTTCATGTGATATTGGGTGGTTTGAATTGAAATTTAAATATCTTCCAAAAGAAGTGGGTTTTGTGTACCATTGAGTGAAAATGTTAAATTTTTATTTGATTAGGGTTATATCTAAAAAGTTCATTTTATTGTTGAGTTCTTTTTCTATGGTAAACGGCAAGGCTGGATGAAAACTGTTGAATTGGTTTAAAGTGTAATCTATTTTATTTTCCGGGATTGCTGTTAGGCAGTCGTCTACGTAAAGTTTAAAAAAAATGGGGTTGAAATCTAAATTTTGAATAACTATTTCTTCTAATTCTTCCATCACTAATTGTGCTATTGTGCTGGAGATGGGGCTTCCCATTGCTACACCTTCAGTTTTTTTGTAAAATTTATCATTATATTGAAAACAGTTTGTGGTCAGTGTGAATTCTATTGCTTGGAGAAATTCTTCTTTTTTTGAGGGTGCATGTTCTTCTAAAATGTGCCATTTTTTTCCAGAATTAAATTTATTAAGTTTAGAGGAATATTTGTATATGGTGAAGTGACGTCAAGTGAAATAAGTTTATGATATTCGGGTATTTTGATATTTTTATGAAGTTTTGAAATTCAAAGGAGTTTTTTATATGGTGCTCAGTTTTACCTATAATCTTTGAAATACTATTTGCTAAAAATTTTGAAAGTTGGTCGAGTGGGGTTTTCTTGTTGGAAACTATAGGTCGGCAGGACATGTTTTGTTTGTGAGTTTTTGTCCAACCATATATTTTTGGGGGTTGTGCATTGTGTATGGTAAGTTTTTGTCTATTGTGTTGGAGATTAGAATTTTACCTAACCATCCTTTGACTATTTTATAATTTTTGTTCTGAAAAATGTTTGTAGGATCATTTTTGATTTCTTTGAATGTGGTTTCATCTGATAAGAGATCTAAAATTTTGTTATTGTACGAATCTTTGTTTATAATTAGAATTTTGTTACCTTTGTCCGGCTTGACTTTTGATATTTGTGGGTTATCTACCATGAATGGTTTGGTTTTTTTAATATTTTTGATTAGAAGTTTGTTTTCTTTCAAAGTGTTATTATTTTTTAATTTATTCTTGAAGTTTTTGATTGTGTTCGTTATTTTATTTCTGATTTCATTTTGACTATTGGTTGGTAGCTCTTTAATGCTGGTTTCCATATTTCCTATTATTTGATGAATTGGGATTTGATTTTCATTAATGATAGGTTATGCAAAATTTGGTCCTAATTCTAGCAGTTGAATCATTTTGATGGGTAATTGTGTATCGGAGTAGTTTTCTATCCAATTTGGTTTATTTTGAACCTTATTAGAATTGAACTGATCTGTTTCTTTTGAATTTTAGAAGGTCAATTTGGTTTTTTGTTGGTCTTTTGAATTATTTTATCTATTTTATTTTGCTCGAATTGTAAGGAATTATTCAGTGTGGTATTAGGTATGATATTTTTGATGTTATTCTTGAGTTTCTCTGAATTGTTTGACAAATGGAAGATAGTTTTATTACAATCAGATATGATTGTATTCAGAATGAATTGTTTGAAAAGCTGAGTTTTTTTGAAGAATGAAGTTTCAAGGTACTTACAATCATATTTAATGTGCTTAGGGTTAAAATTCAGAAATTTGGGTACAACTTCTTCTTTTCTGCATCTAGTTAGGAAAATTCTTCTTGATTTTTGTTTGCAAATGTTGATCTGAATTCTGGAGATATGTTTCAGTTTTTTCACGGCGTGATGGCCATAGTTTCGTTTGATTTGTGTAAAGAATCCCATTTCCAGGTCTCCCTCACATCTGCAACTGTTTTTCACCCAACGTTGCTTGTATTTACTGACGATTTATTTGTTTGAACCAATCTTCTATATTTCAAATTTTGGATAATTAATTGGGTTTCAGGTTCAGTATTCAATGAAAACTCACTTTGTTAGCGTTCCGATGGTAGATCTCCACCTTTTTCAAAACTTTTAATATATGAAACTGAAATCGAAAAAGTTACCTTAGTGAAATGGTTAAGTAGTTAAAATGGAGGTAGTTACCTTAAAATTTCATTCTGTGTTAGTATATTGATTTTTTTAAATGCTATATTTTTATTCGTAAGCTTCCTCCTAGATTTCCAATTGGGAGATATTCTACACATCGTTAGATGTACATAGATCTAACCATATATTTTTGGGGGTTGTGCATTGTGTATGGTATGTTTTTTGGCTATTGTGTTGAAGATTAGATTTTTACCTAACCATCCTTTGACTATTTTATCATTTTTGTTCTGAAAAATGTTTGTAGGATCATTTTTGATTTCTTTGTATGTGGTTTCATCTGATGAGAGATCTAAAATTTCGTTATTGTACGAATCTTTGTTTATTATAAGAGTTTTGTTACTTTTGTCCGGCTTGACTATTGATATTTGTGGGTTATCTTTTATGAATTGTTTGATTTTTTAATATTTTCGATTAGAAGTTTGTTTTGTTTCGAAGTGTTATTATTTTTTAATTTATTTTTGAAGTTTTTGATTGTGTTCGTTATTTTATTCCTGATTTCATTTTGACTATTGGTTGGTAGCTCTTTAATGCTGGTTTCTATATTTCCT
Source organism: Endomychus coccineus (assembly GCA_958510875.1). Taxonomy (NCBI): domain Eukaryota; kingdom Metazoa; phylum Arthropoda; class Insecta; order Coleoptera; family Endomychidae; genus Endomychus; species Endomychus coccineus. The sequence goes on from OY294068.1 coordinate 113,841,702, forward strand.
ATTATTTGATGAATTGGGATTTGATTTTCATTAATGATAGGTAATGCAAAATTCGGTCCTAATTCTAGCAGTTGAGTCGTTTCGATGGATAATTGTGTATCGGAGTAGTTTCCTATCCAATTTGATTCATTTTGGATTAAAAAATAATACTACTTTGAAACAAAACAAACTTATCATCAAAAATATTAAAAAAACCAAACAATTCATGAAAGATAACCCACAAATATCAATAGTCAAGCCGGACAAAAGTAACAAAACTCTAATTATAAACAAAGATTCGTACAATAACAAAATTTTAGATCTCTCATCAGACGAAACCACATACAAAGAAATTAAAAATGATCCTACAAACATTTCCAGAACAAAAATAATAAAATTGTAAAAGATGGTTAGGCAAGTAGATGTAATGGGCTACTTCTGGGGCGGAAGTGCATACGGTCTGAGTACAGGGAATTGCGTGAGTGTGAGAGAGAGGTGTATAAGTTTGATGTGATTCTGTGTTCTGAGGGTAATGGACCATAGAGTTGGATGTTGTGTGTAGAATAGAATAGAAGTGTGTTGTGGACCATAAAGTTTGATGTTGTGTTCGAGACCTGTCATGGCGCCCATAGGTATGACGTGTGTAATGGTGGTTGTAACTGTCATGGCGTCTGTAGGTATTGTGATATGACGTGTGTAATGTTGGTTGTAACTGTCATGGCGTCTGTGTACAGTGTGATTGTGAACCATAGGTTGTGTGTGGAATAGAAGTGTGTTGTGTTCGAGACCTGTCATGACGTCTGTAGGTATGACGTGTGTAATGTTGGTTGTAACTGTCATGGCGTCTGTAGGTATTGTGCTATGACGTGTGTAATGTTGGTTGTAACTGTGATGGTGTCTGTAGACAGTGTGGAGGAGCCAATTGTGAACAGACAGTCTGATTAGATGTAGGTCACTGCATTATCGGCCTTCAAATAAGAGATTGAAAAACGATTGGAAAACGATCGAAACGATTCAAACGGTTGAAACGATCGTTTTCTTCGTCTTTACAACTCTGAGTTGAGGGTGGGGTATAGATGCACAGTCGCTCGAAATCGATAAATCATTATAGTTCGAGATGAAGACTGTAGTGGTCGATATTCAGAGCTTTCACATGTCTTCACACAAATATATTGTAAAGGAACTCGCCTTGTTGGATTGTGAGAAAAAGTTAGAGGAATATTTTCTATTCAAATCACCTGTTCCGTTGAATCAACTTTCAGAAAGTCAGATGAAGAAAATATTAAGTAGTGAAAGATATCATGGTATTTCATACAACTCAGGATATCAGGAATATGATCAAATGGAGGAAATTCTGAAGGAAAATATTGATCCAGACAGTGTCATATAGGTCAGTGGAGAGGGGAAAGTTAAATTCCTTATAAAGAGCTTAAAAAAATGAGGGTTTCATCGAGTGAAAGTGGGAAATATAAAAGATGAGGGTCCGAAATTTGTGCGAGGAAATTGTGAATTTATCTGTCTTCATCACTCCCATAGTAAGAATCCTATGTGTTGTAGTGTGAATAGCTGGAAATTATATGAAGTTCTTACGAAGCAAGATGTTCTATCAATTATAAAATAATATCATTATCGATATGCCACAGTATCGATATGTCTTCAGCTGAATACGCACGTAAACTGCATGAATTTGGCGAAAGAGTGCAAGCACTGAGTAGAGACATAGAATTTTATGAAGATAAAAATATAGTTATAAGACAACTGGGTAATTTAACTGTTGGAGATGGCTATATTGAAAGCAAATTTTATAATCCTAACCTCAATTTTGAACGGAATCTTATACACAAACGCTCCACACCGAGTGGAACATATTTATATATGTCCCAGCATGGATCTCAAAAATGAATGTAACCGAACGGAATGTCAACCGATGAATCACCTAATGATTAATGAGAACCAACTAGAGGTTTTTACATTCGATATTCCTAAAACGATGTCTATGTTTAACTATAAACTCGAGTTATTATTTCATGATGGTAGTGAGGGTGATACTAATAATTGGCAAACTGGAGGAGAACAACCAACTACATCGATTAATTATCAATCTAGAGCAACACCACAGAAAGAAAATGAAATTTATCCAATGCAGTGTTTTAATCTTAGTGTTTTATCAGTATAACTACTTAAAATCCTCATTAAGAATGTAAAGAAACATATTAATAAATAATGATATTGATGAACAAGTGGTGTTTTATTAGATCGAACATCTGACGATCATAGCTTACAAACTCTGATGACGTCACGGCTTAAGATCAACGATGATTAGGCAAGAAATAAAACATCAATAATAATAATAATAATAATATTTATTTTAGAAAATACATATTCATTTAGGTAGTATTACATGGACCAAAGGTACAGGCTGCTTCGAGGAGGTGTCGCCACCCCGTGACAGCTATCATGGCGGGCCAAAGGTACAGACTGCTTCGTGGAGGTGTCGCCACCACGTGACAGCTGTCATAGCATTGGTTGCTGAAGGTACAGACTGCTTAGTGTAGGTGGCGCCACCAGTTCAGCTCGTCCGACTCGTGCGAATCCAAGATGACAGGCTGCTATCACAGGGCAGACGTGTGACGTCACAGCATAAAGGTGCAGACTGCTTCTTGGAGGTGTCGCCCCCAGTTCGACTCGTCCGACTCGTGTGACTCGTACGGTTTTGAAATCACATGATCTGTCACGCGGTGAGATATGGTGTCTGTCACTTCGACGTAGTTCCTGCCACGTGGGGCTTCAACGAGGTGTCTGTCACGAGGTGTCATGACGGCTATCAAGTACCATAGAGCTGAAGGTTATAGAGCTGAAGGTTATAGAGCTGAAGGTTATAGAGCTAACTCAACCCAAAATATAGAGTCTTGGAGGGTGTGACGTGGTGGATCCATGAAGCATCTGTCACGTGAACTGTCATGGCGGATCTATGAATGTCAGCCATAGCTTGATAGGTATCAAATGAGAAGTCTTGACATGCAGAATGTCAATTTCCATATTTTCGATGAGGTAAAATCAATATGATGCATGCAAATTGGGTGGGGAGAACATCTCACTATAGCTCTATGTGTGTATCAAAATACATAATGATTTTGACGATTAAGTGATGTTTTATTGAATTGAAGATCCGGCGATCATGGTTTACGAACGATGATTACGTCACGGGAGGCATTCATTGATGACGTCATCATCGTTCACGAACTATGATGGTCAGACGAGGAATAAAATGTGAGTAATAATAATGATATCTACTCATTATTCATTACACTGTAAAATTGAAGTTATAAGACTGTTGAAGATATTAGGTGTAAAAAGTGAATAGGTAGTACATTCATGCACATGTTTATCCCGTGGTTCATTACTCCGGCACGTGCTTCAACATTAAGACACGTGTTCAGTCACGTGTTCAGACACGTGCTTCAATAATCAGACACGTGTTAAGCATGTGCTCCAAGATTCAGACACGTGCTCTACTCAGACATGTATTCAGACACATGCTCCAATACTCAGACACGTGTTAAGCACGTGGTTCAACATTCATACCTATTTAACACGTATTTGATACCTGATTTCGACAGAAGCGTAGAAGTACCTGAGCGCGTGATCAGGCATACACAATATAACATCATCAACTAGTATATAAACAAATGCTTATTAACATATGTTCCAGTATGATTTCGATGCTCCTCTAGGCAACATGAAGATTGTTAAGCGAAAAGAATCGTTGAATATTATGTATTTAGGACCAAGCATTGAAAATATTGAACAATCACAACGTCACAGCTTTTTGCTGCCAAATACTTTACGAACAATAATCTGTGATCCAAGTAATTGTGGGAAAACAAATGTGATGTTATCTCTATTGCTAGATTCAAACGGTCTGAAATTTGAAAACGTGTACATATATTCAAAGTTTTTACACCAACCAAAATACCAGTTACTGAAGGAGACATTGAAGAAAATTGAGAGGCTTGGATATTTTCCTTGTACCGAAAGTGATGAGGTCATAGACCCCACAGAAGCGAGGCCTAATTCGATAATAATATTCGATGAGGTGATGTTTGAGAAACAGCTGAAAATTCGTGTTCATTTTTCAAGAGGGAGACACAACTCAATTGATAGTTTCTATCTTTGCCAGTCTTTTGCTAAATTTCCAGAACATGGATTGCGCGACAATACCAATTGCTTGATTATTCTCAAACAGGATGAACTCAATTTGAAACATATATTCACCGATCATGTAAGTACAGACATGTCACTCGAGAAATTCAAAGAGATATGTAGCGTATGTTGGAAAGATAAATATGGATTCCTTATGATAAACAAAGACTGTGATATGAACAAAGGACGTTATCGCAAAGGTTTTGATAGTTATATATACATCTAACATGTATATATACTTTCATTTGAAATAGACGAACTGCTCAGCATGGACGTGGGTGTGAGTAACATGCCAAAAGAAAAACAACAATTGAAGAAGAAAATGGGAGTTAGCAAACGTTGTGAGGAAAAAATATATGGCTGTGAAATTGGGTAAAGCTGAAAATGATGAGATTCTAGATAATATGTTCAAGAATGTATCTGAACCTCTGGAGGAAATTGCGAAGAATGCTGAAATAATCAAACAAAATTCGTTGGTTAAACCTAAAAGTATTGTTTCTACAGCAACACAAATGGAGAACATACCAATCCCAAATATTGTATCTGAAGGGGAAGAGTTCGTATATGACCCTCAAGATACTGAGGAGGATATGTTTACCCCCGAACCTACTATCGATCAGATTCGTGAAGAATTCAGAAAACATAAGAAAGATAATGCAGAGGCTACAGAGGAGTTTCTGCAACAATACCCCACATTAGCACGTTATTACTTGGAAGGATTCCTATTGGATGATGATGTCAAGAAATACGATGATAGAATGGGCTTGCAATATAATTCAACTTCAGACAAATGGTTCATGGGTAATCAACCTATAGAAATTGATAGTGAGAGTAATATAATTATCAAGGGTACTCCGTTCAAGGGTACCACATGACTGTATAATTTGATATTTTACAGAGATGTTCTACCGGATACTTACACTGTGGAAGATGGGAAAAATTACAGTCGAATGATGGAAATGACTAGTGCCCATAGACGTAATAACGATCCAGCTGATCGAATAAGAAACATTGTAAAATACAAAAATGTACTGAAACCTTTGATTAATTCCATGAAAAGACCAGGGTCCAAAACATACACTATAAATGCATATATCAAAAATGATATGCTTGAATATAACGAGCAACCTATCGAATATGTTTATTGGGATGACGTTAACGAAATTGTGGATAGACTGAGACTTCTTGTTGCATCCTCGCACGCTGGTAACAATAACCATCACAACGAGATAGTCTCTATAATAGAAGAATTGATGGAGGCTGAAGTGAATGAACAAAAACCGGGTGTTAGACAAATTCATCACAGTTATAAAGATGGTTCCAATGGATAAGTTTGGCAGAGCCTCCTCTTCCATGTGGATATATGATACAAATATATTTAATAATAATTTCAAACAAGTTCACGGACAAGAGTTATTCCTAACGAGCGATGGAAGTTATGATATGGAAAATCGTAGATTATGCAACGTAAAATCACCGAATGATGATGGAGATGTTGCAAATAAAGAATATGTTGATAAATTAACACACAAACTGAATCTGAAAACGAAAACCAGTCTTGAAGATACCTTCAATGTTAGGGTTGATAATTTGATCAAAGATATCAACAAGGATCTGGATGAACATAAATTAACGAATGAGAAGGTTATTCTCAACATTAATAAACATCTGATGGACATTCAGATTACATGTAATGGAATGGGAATCTATATAAAATCTGAGTATAAAACAATCAGTGATAGTGTGAGGGAAAACAGAAATGAATTGTAAGAGATCAATAACACATTTAACAGTGTGAACATGCGTCTAAATGACATTACTAGTAAAGTGGAGGCGTTAGAACGACGGATGACATCTGTGGAACCTTCTAAGAAGAGACCCTCATCATCCACAACAACAAAGCAGGGCTCTGTAAAACGTATAACTCCAAATCCTGCGGATATACCCAAAAAATTAATTCTACACTAGATTTCCGCATTGATGAGATGAGTAGAGAACAAGTTGTGCATGAGCTTCATAAGCCGAGTAGGAAGAATTTCAAACGGAGCAGAACAATCATAAAAAGTCAGTTCTATATTGTTAGGAGGACATCGTAAGCCTAGAAACCTGCAAAGCGATCAGGGATGAAAATTCTTCAATAAACACTTTAACGATCTAATGAAGAAACATAATATCAATCATTATAATACTTATAGTGTGAAAAAAGCAGCCATTGCTGAACGTGTCATTCGAACGTTAAAGGAAACGCTCTACAAACATTTCAGTCTTCGCGGGAAATACAAATGGCTTGATCTACTTGAAGAAACCACAAAAAATATTATAAACGTAAACGTAGTACTATAAATATGGCTCCAATAAAAGTGACGAAACAGATTGAGAGCGAGATATTGGAGCGATCCTACTCACACATCGAGTTAGCTCTGCCTCACAAATACAACGTTGGAGATGTGGTGCGAATAAGTAAGGCTAAACATATATTTGAAGAAGGATATACGCCCAATTGGTCGACAGAATTGTTTGAAATTATAAGAGTTCACATAACAGCTCCTGTTACATATATTTTGCAAGATATGTTGGAAAAAACGATAAGTGGAGGATTCTACGACGAGGAATTACAGAAAACAAAACAACCCGATGTGTATTTAGTCGAAAAAATATTACGAAAGAGGAGGGGTCAACAGTATGTGGAATGGTTGGATCTAGATAATAAGCACAACAGTTGGATCGATAATTCGGATCTTGTTCAATGAACTCATCATTGACCATTTGAGGATTATTAGGAACAAACAAAAAGCTGGAATATTATTGACTCTAGGGTATGGATATTATAATAGAACAAAATTCCGGGACTATGAGGGTGAATCAAGAGTGAAAATTATAATATTTGAAACATATATTGTTAAGATTATACTTAAGTCTTTTGTATTGAGAAAATTTTGAAATTGATAAAAAATACTATTTTGAGATCTTTGGTCTTTCTCCCTCCCCTTGTTAAATAACGGTGCAATCTTGAATTGTCATCAGTCTGTATGGAAGCGTACGTAAGAGAAGGTTTTCTCAATACGATTATAAACAAGCTCCCGTTTGAACTTCATATTCCTGGTTATCAATTCTGTGGTCCCGGTACAAAATTAGAAGAACGGTTAAGAAGAGGAGATTCAGGTATCAATCCACTCGATAAAGCTTGTCGCGAACACGATATTTCATATCTGCGGAACGCTAGCTTGGAAAGACGTCACGATGCGGATAAAATATTAGAGAACGCAGCTTGGCAACGTGTCAAATCTAAAGACACAAAATTTGGAGAGAGGATTGCCGCTTTCGGTGTGAATGAAATTATGAAGGCAAAGAGGAAATTGGGGATGGGTATGAGAAAGAAGGTTGGGTTCGGAAGTGCAATTGTCGATGAGGTGAGAAAAGTTATGAAGAATAAGTTTGACCCAACCAATCTGAAGGGAACATCTCAAACAGCGTTGAAAGTTGCACGAAAACAATTCAAAAAAGCAGGTGGGCGGAAAAATGTTTTGTTACCAAGAGTAATCCCTATTCCAAAGACTGGAGGATTTCTACCATTTTTAATACCTCTGTTTGCCGGCTTATCAGGAGCATTGGCGGGAGGTGGTGCAGTTATCGCTAAGGCCGTCAACGACAGCAAAGCAGCTCGGAAAACCTTGGAGGAAACGGAAAGACATAATAAAACAATGGAAGCTATAGCTTTGGGGAAACAAGGATCTGGTCTATATCTCAAAGGTCTTGGTCTATATTTGAATAAACATCCAGAAAACTGCCAGTAAACCTACCCAGAAGACCTCTGACCGATCTCGATCTACGAAAACCAGCAAAAGCTCTGAAAATTCCCCATTTTAGAGGAGTATTTATGCGTAATGAACTGCCATCCAACGGACCATGGAAAAACGAGCGTGGAATAGTTAATTTAGATAGCTCGGACAATGAAGGCACTCACTGGGTTGGGTTTAATAAAGTCGGTAATACAGTTTTATATTATGATAGTTTTGGCAATTTACACCCCCCTCGCGAACTAGTGGATTATTTCAAAAAGTGTAAGATATTATTCAATCACGACAATTTCCAACAATATAACACTTATAATTGTGGCCAATTATGTTTAGAATTCCTCTCTAACCTCTTCAGTTGTAGTCGACTAACCCTGCATTTATTAGTATATAAATAGATTGTTGATAAAGTTTTCATCAATCATGTCTCAGACGTTCACTATCACGGGTAAGAGCTCCCGCTTATCTGTAGATTTTCACCCACCTATAGAACTAGATCCTCATTCATATTATTCTATCGCACTTGTTGGTTTGCATACGTACAATATCATTCCGAACATTGAAGAAGGTTTTAATAAATTTTATTATGAAAATGTGAAGGGTGAGGAAGAGGTAGTTACTATACCTACGGGGTCCTACGAGTTGACAGACATCGAGGATTTCATACAAAGTGCAGTTTGTGGGATAGGAGTGAAGCAAGAAGAACGTGACCGGAAATTATCAATAAAATCTAACAACAACACTCTACACACAGAGCTGGAGAGTGATTTTGAAGTGAATTTTATTCCTGAAGATAGTATAAGCGAACTGTTGGGATTCAGCAAAAAGAAATTGGCATCTCGTGAACTACACGTATCTGATCGCCCTATGAACATAATCAAAGTTCAAACTATTAGAGTGGAGTGTAACTTAACCGCAGGAGCATATTATAACAATAAGTTAGCTCATACGATATATGAGTTTTCACATCTTGTACCACCTGGTTTTTCCATTGATATAGAGCCGAAGAATCTTATTTATCTACCGGTCATCAACAAGACGTCCTTCAATAACATCACACTGAATATTTTAGATCAGAATTGGAAACGGGTAAATTTTCGTGGAGAAGAAATTATTATACGGTTGGAGTTGAAAAAGACCACAAGAGATTATGGCTTCCAACAATAAATAATAATCCAATAGTCACCAGCATTCATCGTATGGAGAGAATTCTTCGGAGAAGGTTGTTGTTGCAGTAGACGTCACTTGAAAACATGGGTTTGGATTTCAGCAATAAAAGACATCTCCATAGTGGTCATCAGTCATTATCTACAACGAGTTCAAGGGAGAAGGTTGCTTCTGCATCACTATCATTGGAAATTTTAAATTTTTTGAAGTTCCTTGGTTACAATGTCGGAAAAACTTCAAATATTCATGGAACTAAACTTCAATGGAGACATCATTCGACAAGAAACTCATACCTACTATCCCCACACAACATCTTCCGGCAACAGCGATGAAATTGAGATATTAATCAATCAACAAGATGTATTGGTAGATTTGGCCTCGTCTGCTTTATTCATCGAGGCAGAATTCCAGCCAGAAGCAAGTGGTGATGGTGAATGTAAACTAACGAATTCTCTTCGAATATATCAGTTATGAATTGAATGGAAAGGAGATAGACAAAGTACGTGATCCTGGTATTGTCAGCACCATCAGAGATTATCTTACATATGCCAAACATGAATCTATACCTCCAGCTACTTCTGGATGGTCATATAAGGATGCACTGAGTTCAGTCTACAATAATAAAATCAATTTATGGATACCCTTGAATTTTCTACTAGGCTTATTCATTGACTATAACAAAGTTTTGAGTGGAAAACATAAGCTGCGCTTGATAAGGTCTCGAACCGATAACGATTGCTATACTAATAGCACAGGCACGAAAACGGCTAAAATAAATGTGAAGACGATAGCATTAAAAGTGCGACATGTGTTTCGAAGTGATCAAGTTAAATTTCAAATGTTGGGGAATTTGGGTGCTGAGAAGCCTATTTTGATTCCATTCCGTAGTTGGGATCTGCATGAAAATCCGTTGATGAAGGAGAGCACTCGTGACATTTGGGCTGTTAAAACATTAATGAATTTGGAAGGTCCCATATATGTGATTCTAGCTTCCCAAACTGATCGAAAAAATAATCTTGTTGAGCACAGTGCATATTTCGATAATATAAACTTGCCAAATGTAAAATTATACTTGAATTCAGAGTGTTATCAATATTAAGCAATGAAATTGAATTTCACCGACCAGCAATACGTGGAAGCATACCAGATGTATTATGATTTCCAGAAATCATTTTCAAATGAAATAATAAGTGAGCCCATGTAAGATTACATAGCATTCAAGAATAGAGCAATTTTTGTGATTGATTGTTCAAAACAAAACGATGCTATAAAGTCATCAACAGTTGACGTTAAACTAGAGATGGAAAGTTTCCTGAATTTCCCCAAAAACACCAGAGCTTATTGCATCATCATTAACGACCTATAATGGAGTATTCTCCAATTACAGGATCAGTTCGGAATTTGGTGTGAAGAACCGGGTGATGAATCATAATGTTATTATTTTAGTTCTGAATGATGTACTATCGAAATGTATTTTTCCAAATAAATGTAATTTATACTATATTTGATATTTTTATTCCTCAAAACGGTAGGTGGTGATGTAAACATCCGACGATCATAGTTTGTGAGCTATGGGAGCCGGTTGCTGGAAATGAAACAACTAGTGACGTTATCAGTCAGTTATCAACGTTTGCAATGAGATCGAAACGGAGAGTTATCCTCACCCCCCTCACTATTCACGTTCACGTTCTCACGTACGTAAGAGAGAATCATTTCAGAAAATGTTCAGTAATCTATATCAAGACCTGTATATCTCAAATGCCGAAAACCGAACTGTGAAGTTCCTTCAATTCTAAATTGAATCGCGTTTTTTCTTGGAACTGGCGTAATCTAACATTGGTTGTTTCACAGCAGCCGACGAGGAATTTGTATACAGTTACTGTCAACGGTTCGAAGCAGTGACGTCATCATCGTTCGTAAACTATGATCGCCGGATCTTCAATTCAATAAAACATCACTTGATCGTCAAAATAATCATGTATTTTGATACACACATAAAGCTATAGTAAGATTTTCTGCCCACCCAATTTGCATGCATCTTATTGATTTTACCTCATCGAAAATATGGAAATTAACATTCTGCATGTCAAGACTTTTCATTTGATACCTATAAAGCTATGGCTGACATTCATAGATCCGCCATGACAGCTCACGTGACAGATGCTTCATGGATCCACCACGTCACACCCTCCACGACTCTATGGTTTCTGCTTGGGTTAGCTCTATAACCTTCAGCTCTATAACCTTCAGCTCTATGGTACTTGATAGCCGTCATGACACCTCGTGACAGACACCTCGTTGAAGCCCCACGTGGCAGAAACTCCGTCGAAGTGACAGACCCCATATCTCACCGCGTGACAGATCATGTGATTTCAAAACCGTACGAGTCGCACGAGTCGGACGAGTCGAACTGGGGGCGATACCTCCACGAAGCAGTCTGCACCTTTATGCTGTGACGTCACACGTCTGCCCTGCGATAGCAGCCTGTCATCTTGAAATCGCACGAGTCGGAAGAGCTGAACTCGTGGCTCCACCTACACGAAGCAGTCTGTACCTTCAACGACCAATCCTATGACAGCTGTCACGTGGTGGCGACACCTCCACGAAGCAGTCTGTACCTTTGGCCCGCCATGACAGCTGTCACGTGGTGGCAACACCTCCTCGAAGCAGCCTGTACCTTTGGTCCATGTAATACTACCTAAATGAATATGTATTTTCTAAAATAAATATTATCATTACTATTATTATTGATATTTTATTTCTTGCCTAATCATCGTTGATCTTAAGCCGTGACGTCATCAGAGTTTGTAAGCTATGATCGTCAGATGTTTGATCTAATAAAACATCACTTACTCGTCAATATCATTATTTATTAATATGTTTCTTTACATTTTTAATGAGGACTTCAAGTAGTAATACTGAAAATACACTAAGATTAAAACACTGCATTGCATAAATTTCATTTTCTTTCTGTGGTGTTGCTCCAGATTGATAATTAATCGATGTAGTTGGTTGTTCTCCTCCTGTTTGCCAATTATTCGTATCACCCTCACTACCATCATGAAATAATAACTTGAGTTTATAGTTAAACATAGACATCGTTTTAGGAATATCGTATGTAAAAACCTCTAGTTGGTTCTCATTAATCATTTGGTGATTCATCGGTTGCCATTCCGTTCAGTTACATTCAGTTTTGAGATACATGCTCGGACATATATGAATATGTTTCACTCGGTGTGGAGCGTTTGTGTATAAGATTCCGTTTGAAATTGAGGTTAGAATTATAAATTTTGCTTTCAATATATCCATCTCCAACAGTTAAGTTACCCAGTTGTCTTATAACTATATTTTTATCTTCATAAAATTCTATGTCTCTACTCAGAGCTCCCACTCTTCCGCCAAATTCATGCAGTTTACGTGCGTATTCAGCTGAAGACATATCGATACTGTGGCATATCGATAATTATATCATTTTATAATAGATAGAACATCTTGCTTCGTAAGAAATTCATACAATTTCCAGCTATTCACACTACAACACATAGGATTCTTACTATGGGAGTGATGAAGACAGATGAATTTACAATTTCCTCGCACAAATTTCGGACCCTCATCTTTTATATTTTCTACTTTCACTCGATGAAACCCTCATTTTTTTAAGCTCTTTATAAGGAATTTAGTTATTTCACTAACATATATGACACTGTCTGGATCAATATTTTCCTTCAGAATTTCCTCCATTTGATCATATCCCTGATATCCTGAGTTGTATGGAATATCATGATATCTTTCACTACTTAATATTTTCTTCATCTGACTTTCTGAAAGTTGATTCAACGGAACAGGTGGTTTGAATAGAAAATATTTCTCTAAGTTTTTCTCACAATCCAACAAGGCGAGTTCCTTTACTATATATTTGTGTGAAGACATGTGAAAGCTCTGAATATCGACCACTACAGTCTTCATCTCGAACTATAATGATTTGTCGATTTCGAGCGACTGTGCATCTATACCCCACCGTCAACTCAGAGTAGTAAAAACAATAAAAACGATTGTTTCAACCGTTTGGATCGTTTCGATCGTTTTCTAATCGTTTTTCAAACTCAAACTTAAAGGCCGATAATGCAGTGACCTACATCTAATCAGACTGTCTGTTCACAAGTGGCTCCCCCACACTGTCTACAGACACCATCACAGTTACAACCAACATAACACACGTCATAGCACTATACCTACAGACGCCATGACAGTTACAACCAACATTACACACGTCATACCTACAGACGCCGTGACAGGTCTCGAACACAACACACTTCTATTCCACACACAACATCCAACTCTATGGTTCACAACCATACTGTACACAGACGCCATGACAGTTACAACCAACATTACACACGTCATATCACAATACCAAAAGACGCCATGACAGTTACAACCACCATTACACACGTCATACATATAGGCGCCATGACAGGTCTCGAACACAACATCCAACCCTATAGTTCACAACACACTTCTATTCTATTCTACACACAACATCCAACTCTATGGTCCATTACCCTCAGAACACAGAATCACATCAAATATATACACCTCTCTCTCACACTCACGCCATTCCCTATACTCAGACCGGATGCACTTCCGCCCCAGAAGTAGCCCATTACATCTACTTAGGTAAAAATCTAATCTCCAACACAATACCCAAAAAACTTACCATACACAATGCACAACCCCCGAATATATATGGTTTGATAAAAACTCAAAAACAAAACATGCCCTGCCGAACTATAGTTTCCAACAACCAAACCCCACTCTACCAACTTTCAAAATTTTTAGCAAATAGTATTTCAAACAATATAGGTAGAAATGAGCACTATATAAAAAACTCCTTTGAATTTCAAAACTTCATAAAAAATATCAAAATACCGGAACATAATAAACTTATTTCACTTGACGTCACTTCACTATTTACAAATATTCCTCTAAACTTAATAAATTCAATTTTGGAAATAAAATGGCACATGTTAGAAGAACATACACCCTTAACAAAAGACGAATTTCTCCAAGCAATAGAATTCCCACTGACCACAAACTATTTTCAATATAATGATGAATTTTACAAACAAATTGAAGGTGTAGCAATGGGAAGCCCCATCTTCAGCACAATAGCACAATTAGTGATGGAAGAATTAGAAGAAACAGTTATTCAACATTTAGATTTTAACATCATTTTTTTCAAACGTTACTTAGACGACTGCCTAACAGCAATCCCAGAAAACAAAATAGATAACACTTTAAACCAATTCAACAGTTTCCATCCAGCCTTGCAGTTTACCATGGAAAAAGAACTCAACAATAAAATAAACTTTTTAGATATAACCGTAATCAAAGAAAAATCTAACATTTTCATCCAATGGTACACAAAACCCACTTCTGGAAGATACTTAAATTTCAATTCAAACCATCCAATATCACATAAAAAATGCACAGCAATTTCAATCATCGATAGAGCAATAAAACTTACTAGCCCTCACCTCAGAATACAAAGTCTAAACAATGTAACTGAACTACTAACACAAAACCAATACACTTAATAAATGAAATTATAAAAAAAAGAACATATGCTTATTACAATAGAGAAAACCAAACAAAGAAACCAAACAACACATCTATAAAATACACAAGCATACCATATATTTCAGGTCTATCAGAAAAAATTAAAAACGTACTCAAGCCACATAACATTCAAGTAAGTCATCGCAGCCATAATAACGTAGAACAGTTTCACACCAAACTCAAATCAACCACTCCAATTTTGAAAAAATCTCATTTAGTGTACAATATACCATGTAAAGATTGCTCCAAAACTTACATTGGACAAACCACACAATATCTTCAAGAATGAATCAAGGCCCACAATCACACAAAACAAGCAAAAACGGCGTTAAATAAACACACACAAATAGAAAAACATAAATTTGACTTTGAAAATGTCCAAATAATAGGTTTTGAAAAAAACAAAAAATGAAGGGAAATTTTAGAAATGATGAACATCCAAAAAAATATATCTACCAATCTTATAATTAATAAATTTTTGTCCTTAATCAAACCCTCTCATCAATTGTTGAACAACAACTCAATCACGACATCTAACCAAGAAAGGATCAGGCAACATACAATATTATCGATAACACACCAAAGTTCAAACCTCCACCACAGAAAGAAGATAACTGATACAGTTATGTCCCTGTTTCTAGCATTTGATTAATTTCCACAACTGATTTCATTCATTCATGTGCCTTAGTAGATTGAACGTGATAAAAAATTCAAATAACTACAATATAAAAGTACAAATCTAGAACGATGTGTAGAATATCTCCTAATTGGAAATCTAGGAAAAAGCTTACGACTAAAAATGTAGTATTTTAACAAATCAATATACTAACACAGAATGAAATTTTAAGGTATCTACCTCCATTTTAACTACTTAACCATTTCACTAATGTAACATTTTCGATTTCAGTTTTATATATTAAAAGTATTGAAAAAGGTGGAGATCTACCACCGAAACGTTAACAAAGTAATTTTTCATTGAATACTGAAACTCAAACCCAATTAATTATCCAAAATTTGAAATATTAGAAGATTGGTTCAAACAAATAAATCGTCAGTAAATACAAGGAACATTGGGTGAAAAACAGTTGCAGATGTGAGGGAGACCTGGAAATTAGCTATCGAAATCGAGAAGCGACCTTCAAATCTCAATACAAGAGATGATACACAGAGATTGCCAACTGCTTGGAAACCAGCCCTTCAACCACCCAGGAGAACAGTCAACCAGACCAATTCAACGGACCGGCAAACTCGCTCGAACGCAACGAACCGACAAAATCGCTCGAACGCAACAGACCAACAAACTCAACCAGACGCATCAAACCGGCAAAATCATCCAGATGTAACAAGGATACATAAAACACCAACAGGATCAACGGAGATCAGTTTCAAGTTAACTCGAAGCAGAGCAGCAGCCCTGGAAAGAAGACCTGAAGATGGCACATGAGATTGTGCCGAAACGTCGTCATATCAACGGTTTCTATCGAAACCAATCTACGACAACGCGGAGTATATCCCGGCAACCCAATACAGCATACAACGCCCGCGGAAACCTGAAGCAGAACATATATATATATATATATATATATATATATATATATATATATATATATATATATATATATATATATATATATATATATATATTTATCAATTTTGATAAAGGCAATAAACATTGTCGAAACGTCAAAACTGAATTTTTATTTCATTATCAGTATATATATGAACCAATATACCAAGAAAACATACAAATATATATATATATTTGATTATGGATAGATCGGAAGTGTTTATCATAGAATAACTAATTCATACAATAATCATAGATATTTATAATTGTACAATCTTAAAATATCTTGTATTTAATCAAATTCAATCCATTTCAAATTGTAATTAGCCGTACATTACTCTTTCACACACAACCGATCCAATGTTTTCTGCAGTTTTAATTGGATCTTCAAACACAAGTCGGCTGCAGACGCATTCCATTAATCGAAATCATCTATTCTTTTCTAAATTACATGGAAACACTAATTCAAATTTTGATAAAGACAGTAAACATTGTCGAAACGTCAAACAGAATTTTTATTTCATTTTCAGTATATATACGAACCAATATACCAAGAAAACATACAAATCTATATATATATATATATATATATATATATATATAACAACAGAGATTAATACCAAGAGAGAAATCGTCGAAGTGCCCGAAACTGTACGGCCTTCCCAAGATCCATAAAGAAGGAGCTCCACTTAGGCCTATCGTCAGTTCGATAGGTTCAACTCTACAGGAGCTCGCAAAATTCCTAGCAAAGAAGCTACAACCCTATGCCGAAGAAGCCGAATCTTACGTGAAAAACGCGAGCCACTTCATCGAACGCATGAAGAACATAAAGCTGGAACCTGGCCACATGCTCGTGAGCTTCGACATCGTATCACTCTTCACTAATATCCTCATCGATGAGGCCGTCAAAATTATCCAGAAGAAATACCAGATAAGAAAGGACATCATCGAACTCACCAAACACTGCCTCAAAAATACGTACTTCATCTACAAGGACCAAAGATACAAACAAATTGAAGGGGCACCGATGGGATCACCCTTATCCCCAGTATAAGCCAACCTGTTCATGACAGACTTTGAAGAACGAGCCATCCAAACAGCCAGACAAAAACCTAAACTATGGTTACGATACGTAGACGACACGTTTGTCATCTGGACTCACGGAGAAGCCGCACTGACGAAATTTCTGAGCCACATAAACAGGATTCACGAAAAAATCAAGTTCACAATGGAGATCGAGAAGGACAACCAACTACCCTTCCTAGATGTTCTTGTGAGCAAGACAAACGGCAGAATAGGACACACCATATACAGGAAACCAACACATACGAACCGTCACTTGAACGCCCAGTCACATCACCATACAGCACAACTTCAATCCGTAATAAAAACACTCATAACCAGATCAGACCGACTTACTGACAATGACCACAAACAACAAGGAATGCAGACAATACAAACCACGCTACAACAGAACGGGTTCTCAAAAGACAATATCCGACGAGCACTAGGGCCACGACGCCAGATAGATCGAACCACAGAAGAAGAAAAAGGAGAACCTGTCGCCAAAGCCCATCTCCCTTACGTCAAAGGTACTACAGAGAAGATCAGCAGAATTCTCAAAAAACACAACATTGAGACAAGTTTCAACACGTCAAGAAAGATTGGTCAAGTATTGCCTAACGCTAAATCCAAAATAAATCTGGAAACACAAGGGGTCTACGAAATACCATGCAAAGATTGCGGAGGAAGCTACATAGGACAAACTAACAGAAGAATCAACATTCGACGTGAAGAACACCGCAATGCAGTCGCAAAGCAAGAAACATCATCATCACTTGCCGAACATGTGAGAAAAACTTCACATGGAATCGATTTTGAAAACACTCGAGTCCTAGCCAGCCTGGAGCACAAAAGAAAACGCATTATAAGAGAAGCTATCGAAATCGAGAAGCGACCTTCAAATCTCAATACAAGAGATGATACACAGAGATTACCAACTGCTTGGAAACCAGCCCTTCAACCACCCAGGGGAACAGTCAACCTGACCAATTCAACGGAGCGGCAAACTCGCTCGAACGCAACGAACCGACAAAATCGCTCGAAAGCAACAGACCATCAAACTCAATCAGACGCATCAAACCGACAAAATCATCCAGATGGAACAAGGATACATAAAAGACCAACATGATCAACGGAGATCAGTGTCAAGTTAACTCGAAGCAGAGCAGCAGCCCTGAAGAGAAGACCTGAAGATGGCACATGAGATTGTGCCGAAAGGTCGTCATATCAACGGTTTCTATCGAAACCAATCTACGACAACGCGGAGTATAGCCCGGCAACCCAATACAGCATATAACGCCCGCGAAAACCTGAAGCAGAACATATATATATATATATATATATATATATATATATATATATATATATATATATATATATATATATATATATATATATATATATATAAAGTAAGTTGTGGGTTCTCTTAGGTTTTTCAGCAATTTTAAATGAATTATCTCAATGAAACAATCTTTTCATTCGACGCGTTTCGGCTTTCGCCTTCTTCAGGAATTTATTCATTGTTTACATTATGAACTGAAATTTAACAAAATATTTTTATATTAATTAGCTGTATGCACAATCTGTATTTATGACAAAGTTTTTCAGTTTGTTATGAGCATTGACTTTAGTTTCATATTTAAAATTTATGTGTATAATAACATAATAACTAACTTAGTTCGGTGATTATGTACAAAATAAATTAATTTTTCATGAATTATTTGAATTTTGAATATACTTATTACGTGATAGAATACCAACCGATTTCGTTTGCGTATGTTGGGGTTTGAGATCTTTCTGATATTGGTGACTAGTATGTTTAATTTACTTACGTGAGTTGATTTTACGGAAGCACACACTCATCTTGGCTTTGAACATCTCTGTAATCAACCTCATCAAAGTTTTTCCCTGAGGATGGAAATAAATATTTCCGAAAGCTTGGATAACCTTTAAAGAGTTCTCTTTTACTTGCTACGCAATCCTACTATTATTAGTTTTATTCCTATCTAGTCAGCAACGACTACCCTTCCTATATATATATATATATATAGAATTTGAGTTTACCGAAACACTAAGATCAGAAAAGATTGAAAATTATATAAAATATGGAATTAAAAACATTATTTAAAGTTAAATTATAAGTATTATATGATATTGAACATTGTATAATAACATGAATCAAAATGTAAAATAAAATAAGAAGTGTAAAGAAGAAACAGTGAAAGTGGATGAACGTACAGTGATACGAAAGAGGAAAATCGTAATCAAAATGATTCAAATACTATCAGATGATAGCACAAATCAGTAAAATAAACTATAGATTTAAGATAGTATCAGGAAATTTGAGTTCTACAATGTTATATAAACGTTATTTATATTTTAAATTATGTATTAAATTTAAGAAATGACAAATGTCAAAATTGACATAATAATTAGATATATCAAGTTAATGGGAACCTAATCATATATCAAAATATGGGAAAAAATGTTGGCAATATCAATTCAAATCGAAGAATGCACAATAACTTCAAATAATTTGAAAATCTTCAATAATTCAAAATTTTGAGAATACTCTATTTTCATTGGTTGAGACACATTTAGATATTTCAAAGCATAACAATTAGAAAGTCCTGTCAAATTCAACAATGGGAATAGCATTCTAGATATGGGAAGGAAGTACCTAATTGGTTGAATCTGACATAAGCTGGCGTTCTTTTGTGGGTCCTATGAAAAGGAAATAGGAAATGGAGCTAGTCAGTTTGCATTAACATCTGAGATTGAAAGTATCTCCTGCTGCTCCAGTTAATTTCCATAACCTAAGTTTTTTTTGATAAAATCGGAGAACTCAAATAGTCTCTGTAGCTTCGACAATTTAATATAACCGAAGCCAATTAATTATTCCTACGAAGCAAGTAGTGTTCCTGAGGCTTCGTATCAACATTTTAAGGTTAAAATAATCAGTTATTCAAGTAGCATCGTAGAATATTCAATCTTCGATAGCATTTCCAGTTTTTCATAGAAGAAGTTTTATATCTTAGAAAAATAAAACAGTTAACAATTCATTATCAACAAGTTCCTGAATTATAAAGAAGAATCATCGTGTTTATCTGTGTATGTGTCATAGCAGAGTATTGTTTTAAAGTGCATAATCAAATAAATAAGAAGAAATATAAAATCAATAGAACAATGCCAGCATTCATTCTAGTATTATGGGATACTTCTAAAAGTAAGTCTATTTACAATTTGATCAATGTATTGGTCTCTGAATGTAAGATTGTTATTTGTAAACAAGTATTTATTTCAAGTAGTTTTGAAGTTATAATAGAAACATTAAGAATTCAGAATACAAACAACTATTGTCAACATAGAAATTTCAGAACATAGAGGTAACATGTGAAATCTGTAAACTTGATATAATAATACAGGGTCATTAATATTCAAATATAAAATTTTCAACATTCAAACAAAGTATTGTGTTTAATTTCATATAACATATAATATAAATCAATCATTCATTCGAATCAAATAAATTCAATTCATTCAAATCAAATCAATAAAAACAAAAAATGAAAAGCTAGCCGGAATATAATTAAAATTAGATATGAAAATATAATTCATTATTCTTTTTAATAAACTGATTAGAGTTTAGTTAACAATTGTCGCTCAAACGTGAGGCCCATTTTGAAAAGGGAAATTCAAATGGAACCGCGTGATAAATGAAAGTAATTAGAAAACTAGATTAATCAATTGGGGAAATAAAATGGAAGGTGATAGACAAAGTACTCCAGAATTGTTAGGGTTTGAAAATGGTGAAATGATAAATGCAGAGAAAACGCCAGTAGTAAATGATAGTCAAGCACAAATAATGAAATTCCTTGAGAGTTTAAATATGAAAGTTAATGAGATAAAAGAGAGTACAAATGAAACGAATGCAACGTATATTAAAATTGAACAAGGTATGATTGAAATACTGGATGAAATTAAGAGAGTGAATGATAAATTTGATGAAAGAACTGAGGAAATAATGAAAGTAGTTGAAACAGAGGAAAAGGGAATAAGAAAACATGTTGGGGAAAGAATAGATAATAAGTTAGATGAATATAATAGCCTTGTAAATAGGAAGTTTAATAATGTAGAAAAGGAAATAGACATTATTGAAAATCGAGTGAATGATATGGGGAAAAATATCGAAGAGAATGTGAATGAAAATGTACAAAGTATGAAAGGAATTCAGGATAAAATGATAAATGAACAGGATGAAAGAATGAAAAAAAATGGGAGTAGATCTGAAGAGAGAATGCAAGTAGCATACAGAAATGTGGGTTATGAAAGCACAATTAAATTTGATGAGAATATAAGATTATTACACCCATGTATATTTGTAGAAGACTTAAAAAATGAAGTACAGTATGTAAGGAATGAAGAGAAGATGAAAAAGTTGATAAGAGAAAGATTGATGGACCATTGTTGTGGTTCAATTGTGAAGAGAGAGAATTGAATAGTTTGGATGAATTTATAGATGAATTTTGAAGGGATTTTTGGGGAGAAAATGAACCTCCAAAATGTAGAGAGAGATTGTATTCCAATAAATATGTAGAGGGAACAAGGAAAAGCATGAGTGCTTATGCACTAACCCTATATAATGAAGCACAATACTTAGAACCTAAAATGAGCGAGGAAGGAATAGTGTTATATATCTCAAGACAGTATAGAAGTCAAATATCAGAGGCACTAGCCATTTCAAATATAAAAAACATGAATCAATTATTATCCTATTTGAACAGAATTGATAATGAAGATAACATAGGAACTAGCCAACAAAATGAATATGAAAATAATAGAGATAATTATAGGGGGAATAATAATTATAACGAAAGAAGACAAGAAGGGAATAATGATAATAATAATAGTTTCCAAAATAATCACCAAAATAGATTTAGAAATAATAGAAATCAAAATTATATTCATAGGGAAAATAGAAATCAAAATAATAATGAAAATAGAAATGAAGAAAGGAATCAGAATGATAATCAAAGGGAAATTAACATTAATAGAATTGAAAATGAAAGGGAAAGGTTAGACTCTTCAACTCAAAATAATAGTCAGGATTTTCAATAAAGCACGAATACCAAGTTAATGTATTATCTTACGAACATCATACATTGAAAATGAACAGGAAAGGGGAGAAAAAGAAAGTATAGGTCTAATTAAATTAAAAGGTTTCTTAAAAGGAAAGGAAGTAGAAATATTGTGTGATACGGGTTCAGAGAGGGAAGAACTATTATCAGAATCAAACATAACATATAAATTAAAAATACCAAAAGTAGAATTAATCAATGTTAGTGGGAAGAAAATTACGGAAGTATGAAAAATGATCACTGAAAATATTAGAATAGGGGAAGCAAATCTAGAAATGTAGTTATTTATAGTACAAAATATGAAATTGGATATTGTAATGGGAACAGATGAACTAGAAAAACATGGAATTATTATAGATTACGAGGAAAAAGAAATAAAGTTGTTAAATGAAATTATAAAGATAGGGAAAAGGGAAGATAGGAGTATTGACAAACCAAAGGAAGGTTGCAATATAATAAATGCAGTCGAAATAAAAGACTTAAGCAAAAATTTAAATGAAATAATCTCGCAGATGAAGTGTCCGAGAATTATAGGGGAATAATATCGGAAAAAATTTCAGAACATAAGGGTCTAATAATAGACGAAACTCGTACAGCAAGTAAATATATCCATGAATTCCAGGTAGAAGAAATTGAAAATTTTAAATCCAAGAATTATCCAATTACATTCAAGTATATAGAAAAAATCTGTGAAATGCTAGAACAAAAGGTTACAGAAAGAAGTAAAAAAAAATATATACACCCTATTTTAATAGCAAAAACGTCAAATGGTGACATTAGATTATGTTTAGATGCGCGAACATTGAACAGGTTTTCAATTCCACAATATGAAGCTCTTGAAAATATAGAGGCAACATTTGGTAGAATAGTTGGGGCACAAATTTTCGGTAAAATTGATTTAAGACATAGTTTCTGGTTCATTCCATCACACCAAAAATGTAGAGATTACACTGATTTTATAATAAATGGAGAAGTGTATAGATTCAGATATAAACTTTTAGGTATTCAAAGTGCATATAGTATGTTCATAAATAAAGTAGGAGGAAATATTTCATTAGATAGTATTAGGAAAGGAGAAACAAAATTATCAGAAAACGATAGAAAGAAATGTAAATTTAAAGAGGGAATTTATTTACAAGATATAGGAAAGAGAAAGTTATATAGAACTGATCAGACATATAAGTATAATTATTAATAAATCTAGTCACAGAAAATAAAATCAAAAGATAAATAAATTTTAATATTAAAGTTTGATTAATACTCAAAATTGATTCAGGGGAATTGGTTATGATTTCATTTCCTAGATGAAATAAAATGATAGAATTTGAATTTACCGAAACACTTAAATTAGAAGAGATTAAAAAGTATATGAAATATGGAATTAAGAACATTATTTAAAGTTAAATTGTAAGTAGTATAAGATAATAAACATTGTATAATAACATAAATCAAAATGTAAAATAGAATAAGAATTGTAAAGGAGTGAAACTGGATAAACGTACAGTGATACGAAAGAGGAAAATCGTAATTGGAATGATTCAAAGACTATCAGAAGATAGCAGGAAATAGTAAAATAAGTTATAGATTTAAGAAATGACAAATGTCAAAATTGACATAGTAATTACAATTATCAAGGTAATAGGAACCTAATCATAGGTAATCATAAATCAAAATATGGGAAAATATGTTGGCAATATCAATCTAAATAGAAGAATGCACAATAACTTCAAATGATTTGAAAATCTTCAATAATTCAAAATTTTAAGAATACACAATTTACATTGGTCGAGACAAATTTAGATATTTCAAAGCATAACAAATTCAACAATGGGAATAGCATCCTAGATATGGAGGAGGAAGTACCTAATTGGTTGAATCTGACATAATCTGGCGTCCTTTTGTGGGTCCTATAGAAAGGGAATAGGAGAGGAAGATAGTCAGTTTGCATTAACATCTAAGATTGAAAGTATCTCCTGCAGCTCCATATAATTTCCATAACCCAAGTTTTTTTGGTAACATCGGAGAACTCAAATAGTCTCTGTAGCTTCGACAAGTTAATATAACCGAAGCAAATTAATTATTCCTACGAAGCAAGTAGTGTTCCTGAGTCTTCGTATCAACGTTTTAAGGTTAAAATAACCTCAGTTAGTCGAGTAGCATCGTAGAATATGCAATCTTCGATAGCATTTCCAGTTCGTTATAGAAGAAGTCTCATATCTTAAAAGAATAAAACAGTTAACAATTTATTATCAACAAGCTCCTGAATTATAAAGAAGTATCATCGTGTTTACCTGTGTATGTGTCATAGCAGAGTATTGTTTTAAAGTGCATAATCAAATAAATAAGAAGAAATATAAAATCAACAGAACATTGCCAACATTCATTCTAGTATTATGGGATATTTCTGAAAGTGAGTCTATTTGCAATTTAATCAATGTATTGGTATCTAAATGTAAGGTTGTTATTTGTAAACAAGTAATTATTTTGAGTAGTTTCGAGGTTATAATGGAAACATAGAGAATTTTAAAATACAAAGAACTATTGTCAACATAGAAATTTCAGAACATAAAGGTAACTTGTAAAATCTGTAATGATACAGGGTCATTAATATTTAAATATAAAATTTTCAACAATCAAACAAAGTATTGTGTTTGTTTAATTCCATATAACATATAATATAAATCAATCAATCAAATCAAATGAATTCAATTCACTCGAATCAATAATAAAAACAGTTTAGTTAACAATACATATATATATATATATATATATATATATATATATATATATATATATATATATATATATATATATATATATATATATATATATATATATATATATATATATATATATTCTTTTGTTGATATTCTTGAAGCATTTGTAATATTTGTATGTTTTTCTTGGTATATTGGTTCGTATATATACTGATAATGAAATAAAAATTCTGTTTTGACGTTTCGACAATGTTTATTGCCTTTATCAAAATTGTTAATTGAATTAGTGTTTCCACGTTATTTAGAAAAGAATAGATGATTTCGATTAATGAAATGCGTCTGCAGCCGACTTGTGTTTTAAGATCCAGTTAAAACTGCAGAAAATATTGGATCGGTTGTGTGTGAAAGAGTAATGTATGGCTAACTACAATTTGAAATAGATTGAATTTGATTAAATACAAGACATTCCAATATTGTACAATTATAAATATCTATTAATTATTGTATGAATTAGTTATTCTATGATAAGCATTTCAGATCTATCATAACTATTCAAGTTTAAGATAATTCTATGGAATTTAACCTCAAAATTGTTAAATATTGAAACGAACGACAACAAACGTTTGATATTAGAATCTGTTCAAATTAAAAAGAACAATTGTGTAAATGACAAAACAGATTCCAATCTTTCGAAACTGTACAATAATCTAATTCAAACTTAACAAAATTTTATTAATTTGAAGTGCCACTTTCCATTGTCTATTTAAAATTCAACCTAAAAAAGATGAAGTATTATTTAACTATGACACTATAGAGTAACAATTTTGAGGTCAAATTCCATAGAATTATCTTAAACTTGAATAGTTATGATAGATCTGAAATGCTTATCATAGAATAACTAATTCATAGATATTTATAATTGTACAATATTGGAATGTCTTGTATTTAATCAAATTCAATCTATTTCAAATTGTAGTTAGCCATACATTACTCTTTCACACACAACCGATCCAATGTTTTCTGCAGTTTTAATTGGATCTTAAAACACAAGTCGGCTGCAGACGCATTTCATTAATCGAAATCATCTATTCTTTTCTAAATTACATGGAAACACTAATTCAATTAACAATTTTGATAAAGGCAATAAACATTGTCGAAACGTCAAAACAGAATTTTTATTTCATTATCAGTATATGTACGAACCAACATACCAAGAAAAACATACAAATATATATATACATATATATATATATATATATATATATATATATATATATATATATATATATATATATATATATATATATATAAAAACTGAAAATTTTTGGAAACAACTAAAAGATGTTTTCCTTGAGGTTGCAGTCAAGGAAAACATCTTTTAGTTGTTTCCAAAAATTTTCAGTTTTATATATATATATATATATATATATATATATATATATATATATATATATATATATATATATATATATATATATATATATATATAGATATATAAGAGATATAGAATTAAATTTTCTGAATTATGAAGATAACTTAGATAATTTAACATAGGATTATAAAGATGAATAAACGTAAAAGATTGAACCATAATTGGTAAACACCCTGGACTGGAAATCCAGAAATGTGGGTTCGAATCCCGCCTATGGTTCAATCTTTTACGTTTATTCATCTTTATAATCCTATGTTAAATTATCTAAGTTATCTTCATAATTCAGAAAATTTAATTCTATATCTCTTAAGTTACATACACGATAGTGGCCAATTATTATATATATATATATAAAGGAAAGTAGTCTCTTGACTGAACAAGTTAAAAACTGAAAATTTTTGGAAACAACTAAAAGATGTTTTCCTTGAGGTTTCCATTGACTGCAACCTCAAGGAAAACATCTTTTAGTTGTTTCCAAAAATTTTCAGTTTTTATATATATATATATATATATATATATATATATATATATATATATAGATATATAAGAGATATAGAATTAAATTTTCTGAATTATGAAGATAACTTAGATAATTTAACATAGGATTATAAAGATGAATAAACGTAAAAGATTGAACCATAATTGGTAAACACCCTGGACTGGAAATCCAGAAATGTGGGTTCGAATCCCGCCTATGGTTCAATCTTTTACGTTCATCCATCTTTATAATCCTATGTTAAATTATCTAAGTTATCTTCATAATTCAGAAAATTTAATTCTATATCTCTTAAGTTACATACACGATAGTGGCCAATTAGGCGAAGAAACTTTAAACTTGTTTATATATATATATATATATATATATATATATATATATATATATATATATATATTCCTTTGTTGATATTCTTGAACCATTTGTAATATTTGTATGTTTTCTTTGTATATTGGTTCGTATATATACTGATAATGAAATAAAAATTCTGTTTTGACGTTTCGACAATGTTTATTGCCTTTATCAAAATTGTTAATTGAATTAGTGTTTCAATGTAATTTAGAAAAGAATAGATAATTTCGATTAATGAAATCCGTCTGCAGCCGACTTGTGTTTTAAGATCCAATTACACAGTAATGTATGGCTAATTATCATAACTATTCAAGTTTAAGATAATTCTATGGAATTTAAACTCAAAATTGTTACTCCATAGTGTCATAGTTAAATAATACTTCATCTTTTTCAGGTTGAATTTTAAATAGACAACTGGGAAGTGGCACTTCAAATTAATAAAATTTTGTTAAGCTTGAATTAGATTATTGTAAAGTTTCGAAAGATTAGAATCTATTTTGTCATTTACACAATTGTTCTTTTTAATTTGAATAGATTCTAATATCAAACGTTTGTTGTCGTTTGTTTCAATATTTGAAATTCTTGTATTGTTGTTGTCGAAAGTATGGTTAGTGTCTTTCACATGTTTATTGAGTGCAGTTGATGAATTTTTGGTATATTTGTGGCCATTTGATCTTTTTTCGAGGTATTGTGAAGATTGGCCAATATATACCTTTTCGCAATCTTTGCAAGGGATGGAATAAACAGTATGGGTTATTTTTTTGAAAGGTACGCTGCTTTTTAATTTTGTAAAGAGACTTTTCTGATTTAAATAACTCTTATGACATATATGTAGGTCATAAGGTTTCACTATATTACAATTTTTTTCTGAAAGTCCATTAATATATGATAGTGATATGTAATGCCTATCATTAGTTTTCTCATTATTGGTATTGATTTCACCAAATGAGTTATAAAATTTATGAATTTTGTCTTTAGTTATCGAATTTACTAAATCAATGGGATAGCCATTTCTTATTAAAGTTTCTTTTGTTTTTGTAATAGATATAGTTCTCAGTTCAGGAGAACTTAGTCGAATAGCTCTATCTATCATATTTATGATAACATTTTTCTTATATTTTTTAGGTATATCAGAATTGAAATTACTATACCTTCCTGACCAAGTAGGTTTGGTATACCATTTTGTTAGAATTTTATCATTTGATTTTCTTACTAAAGTTAACTCTAAAAAATTTATTTCATTATGATTTTCTAATTCAATCGTGAATTGTAACTTATGGTGAAAGGAATTGAAAGAATTCAAAAATTCATTACATTTGTTTTCAGGGATTGCAGCAATACAATCATCAACATATCTTTTGAAGGAGGCTGTATTATAATTTAGTTGAGATACTACTTTTTCTTCAAGGAATTCCATTACTATTTGGGCCATGATACTTGATATTGGAGAGCCCATTGCACAACCATCTAATTGTTTATAACAATCATCTTTATATTTAAAAAAATTAGCTGTGGATGTATATTCTATAGCTGTTAAGAACTCATCCATTGGTAAATTTGTATATAGTTTTATTTCATCCCATTTATTTTGAATTATTTGTTTAGCTAATTCTAAGGGGATATTTGTATATAAAGATGTGACATCTAGTGATACTAAGATATAGTTTTTAGGTATCGTAATTTTGTTAATGAATTCCTTGAAATCCCAAGAATCTTTGATGTAAAACTCATTTTTGTAAGCTATGTTTTTTAGTATGTTGGATAAGTATTTAGCCATTTCATAAAAAGGTGATTGAATGCTGCATACTACAGGTCGCATCGGTATATTAGGCTTATGAATTTTGGGTAAACCATATATTTTTGGAGGATGAGCATTTTGTATCGTCAATTGTCTATGAATGTATTTTGAAATACATTTCTTTTCAAACCATTTTTTTACTAAGTTATTATTTTTAGTTTGGTAAATATTAGTTGGGTTGTTGTTTAGTTTCTTATATACTTCAGGATCATTCAACATTGTAGACATTTTATCCTCTCTATCCTCTCTATCATTGATTATCTGGAATTGGTAAACCACATAACTTAGTTACCAGTCATTTCACTATATTGACCTTCTAGTCCAGGCTGTGAACCGTAAATTAAAAAAAAAAAAACATGTAAGTTCGAATCAAAAAAATTTTGAGGTATTAGCTTCAGGAGGTTCTCAAGATCATTCATACACCTTGAAACATCTTGGGAACCCCAACCCCACCCATTGGGGGCGACATTTGCAACATGCCAAGTCTTGAATTGTATTTTCTACAAGAAAAGATATTTTGGCATTTCGAGTGCACCTAAGAGGTTTTTTGGGTCGCTGAACACGAATCCGTAGCCAGATTCACTTGCAATCCATCGTTGGGGTGGTCAAATCGCCAAAATTGGCCAATTTCGCACCCCTCATATGTTATTCTGCAATTTACGTGTTTTTGTCAATTCGAGTGCACCAAGTAGGTTTTTTGGGTCGCTGAACACGAATCCGAAGCCAGATTTACTTGCAATCCATCGCTGAGATGGTAAAATTGACAAAATTGGCCAATTTTGCACCCTTTATATGTTGTTTTGCAATTTATGTGTTTTCATCATTTCGAGTGCACCAAGGGGGTTTTTTGAGTCGCTGAATACGATTCCAACGCCAGATTTACTCGAATATCATCGTAGGAGTGAGAAATTTACAAAATAGGCTAATTTGACACGCTTCTAAATGTTTATTATTTTTCATTTTGAAATTGTTTTCTCCTTTTTCAATATTAAGAGGATAGGAATATTAGTAATTGTTTGAAAAAGAACACATATATTTAATAACTACACTTTCATGTTCAAAAAACACTTGATTGATAACACTTAAATGCAACAACTTTCATACACCGACACACGCTTCTGCGTTCTTGTTGGTTCTTGTACCATAAAATACAAAATGAAATATAAATTGAACTATATAAAATACAAATATTCAACTAAAATAATATCATCGCTGTGAAACAAATGTAGCTACAAGAGAGAATGTTGTTCTTTGTCGTCTATAAAGAAACTGAACAGATTGTTATGTCCGACATAAGGAGGTGAAATAAAAATCTCTCATTTCAAGCAGTGGACCACGTCATAAACAGATGCGACGTTTGAACACATGCACATGTATGTGGATATAACCTGTGTAACGATCTAAGGGCTGTAAAATGAGATAAGTTTAGAAGGACACAGTCTTTGGTTTTCTGTATATTAAATATGTATACGAAGGGGCCCAACGCATTGAAAAAAAATGGAATTTAACAATTATTATGATGAGTACAACACACCTTCTTATATCTACCTTTTTTACATTATATCTGGGTACGCTACTTACAAAATAGTACACCTGCCGGTATGAAGATAGATGCCTGTATATTAATACCTATAGGTATACTATATACTATACCTGGCGTAGAAATTTTGTATACCTGTGCCTAAAGAAACGTGAAAAGGAAAAAAATGTATTTTGAAAACCGTTTCATTCTATTTCAAGATACCAATATTTTGGTGTTGGTGACCAATTTTGTCTATTTCACCAACCCAACGATGAATTGTAAGTAAATCTGGCTTCGGAATCGTATTCAGCGACCCAAAAAAACCCCTTGGTGCAATCTGAATACCTAAAACACGTAAATTGCGAAATAACATATTAGGGGTGCAAAATTGACCAATTTTGTCTATTTCACCACCTCAACGATGAATTGTGAGTGAATCTGACTCCGGAATCGTATTCAGCGATTCAAAAAACCTCCTTGGTGCAATCTAAATGCCTAAAACACGTAAATTGCAGAATAACATGTTAGGGGTGCAAAATTGAACAATTTCGTCTATTTCACCACCCCAACGATGAATTGTTACTAAATCTGGCTTCGGAATCGTTTTCAGCGACCCAAAAAACCCCCTTGGTGCAATCTATATGCCTTAAACACGTAAATTACAAAATAACATATTACGGGTGCAGAATTGGCCAATTTTTTCGATTTTATCACCACTACAATGGATTGCAAGTAAATCTGTCACCGGATTCGTGTTCAGCGAACCAAAAAACCTCCTTGATGCATTCACGTAAATTGCAAAATAACATATTAGGAGTGCGAAATTGGCCAATTTTGTCGATTTGACCACCCCTACGAT
Organism: Endomychus coccineus; assembly: GCA_958510875.1. Taxonomy (NCBI): domain Eukaryota; kingdom Metazoa; phylum Arthropoda; class Insecta; order Coleoptera; family Endomychidae; genus Endomychus; species Endomychus coccineus. Next base: position 113,873,406 of record OY294068.1, read on the forward strand.
GTATTGCAAGTAAATCTGGCTACGGGTTCGTGTTCAGCGACCCACAAAACCTACTAGGTGTACTCGAAATGCCAAAATACCTGTTTTTGTAGAAAATACAATTCAAGACTTGCCATGTTGCAAATTTGAGGGAGGTTTCGGACTATTTTCACCCCAATGGGTGGGGTTGGGGTTCCCAAGAGGTTTCAAGGTGTATGAATGATCCTGAGAGTCTCTTGAAGCTAATGCAAGAAAAATTTGTTGATTCGAACTTACATGTTTTTTTTTCTATTATAGCTAAATCCCGGTTCACAGCCTGGACTATTCAATTTTACACTCACTACTTGTGTTACATGATCCGATCCAGCATACAGTTGTACAACTCGACCAACATGCCGATGGGGAGGTGGGGCGTTGTACTCCTAGACGATGACCAGGGAACCAGGTTTTAACAATTTGCGGTGGTTTTAGCGCCATTCGACTCGAGATTGGAGTTCCGAGACATACTCCCTATGGCACCGTTGCCAAAAATGTTGAAATAGAGGTTGTAAATGTTGGTATCGGTTGAGTCGATTTTCTGGAATTTCCAAGATGCCTCGTTCTAGTAGGGCTGATATGGATTTCTCAATGAGAAAGCGACTGGGAGTTAAAGGAACAAGATCATCAGGATTGGAAGTTAGGGCCGTGTTGAATTCTTCGAATGTTAATTTAATATTGCCTAATACTCTTTTGAGATGAGTCTTGACGCTTCTTACCCCTGCTTTCCAGATTGACCCGAAATTAGGAGCACGGCTTGGAATAAATTTCCATGTCATTCTCTCAGACATAAATGCGTATAAGTCCTTGAGATAGTTTTTGGCACCAACGAAATTTAGCCCGTTGTCGGTAGTAATAGTACAAGGTCTGCCACGCCTAGCAATAAAGCGTTTTAACGCTTTGAGATGAGTCTTGACGCTTCTTACCCCTGCTTTCCAGATTGACCCGAAATTAGGAGCACGGCTTGGAATAAATTTCCATGTCATTCTTTCAGACATAAATGCGTATAAGTCCTTGAGATAGTTTTTGGCACAAACGAAATTTAGCCCGTTGTCGGTAGTAATAGTACAAGGTCTGCCACGCCTAGCAATAAAGCGTTTTAACGCATCCAAAAATCTTTATGTAGTTAGGTCCGACACTAGCTCGAGATGTAATGCCTTCGAGCACATACAAACCATTAAACATACATAAGCCTTGATCGTTTTTGCAATAACCATTTTTCCTATTTCACTATCGCAGGTACTCTGAATATCATCAATTTCAACCAATTGTGATTGTAAATCTTTACTCAACAGAAATGACGGACCCGTAAACCGAGCGCTGAAGTTTATGATTCTACTTGGACACAAACCGCGTTATAGAAAATCGGCAGGATTTTTATTACTACGAACGTGGTACCAGTCACGAATGTCAGTCCAAGTTTTGTATCTCACTCACTCTATTGGCTACGAAAATCTTCCATTTAGAAGACGAAGCCTTAAGCCAGAATAATACAATTGTGGAATCGGAAAAAAGAAATGTGTTATTGAATTTATTGTTAATAGAATTTAAAACCTTATTGTACAAGTGGCATGATAGAATTGCCGCAGAAAGTTCTAATCTCGGTAAATTGATCTATTTTAATGGGGAAACTCTTGTTTTTGAACATAACAAATTACAAAAATATCGACCTGTGCTATCCTTGCTTCTGACATAGATGCAACACCCGTAAGCCTTTTCTGACGCATCTGCGAAACCAACGATATCTACCTCTGTAAATTCACTGGACAATACACTGCGATTGATCGTAATTTTATTGAGGAGTTGTAGATTATTTTCAAATTGTGGCCACATTAAATGTGATTTATCAGGAATAGGATCGTCCCAATTCAACTTAGCTTGTCACAATTTTAGCATCAGACACCTAGCGAATAATATTACTGGCCCTAATAGACCTAGTGGGTCGAATATTTGTGACGTAATTGATAAAATTGTTGGTTTAGTGATAGGCGTATTTTTGATGTTAGTAATTGAGTATTGGATTTGATCCGTTGTTGGATTCCACACAATACCTAGTGTTTATTTGCTTCATTTTCTCCGAATTCTACAAGATTTGCTTCTAAGTTGTAATTTAATTGAAATTCATTTAAAAGATCTGGTTTGTTGGTTTCCCATTTACGTAATTCGAAACCTCCAACTTTCAAAATCTTTAATATATCTAATTGTAATTTGATTAAGTAAAATTCTGAATTTGCTCCCGTAAGCAAATCGTCAATGTGAAAGTCCATTTTTATTGTCTCACTGGCCAAAGGATATTTATTTTCAAATTCAACTCCTAATTGATATAGACACCGCACAGCGAGAAATTGGGCTGAAGTCGCACCGTACGTTACTGTGTTCAGTCGATAACACTTTACATCATCATCAGGATGGGACCGCCAAAAGATTCTCTGAAGATCTATGTGCTATGGCTTAATCTCTACTTGACGATATATTTTTTATATGTCCGCTGTCATCACATATTTGTAGAATCTGAATCACAAAATGATCGTTATGAGATCAGATTGAATGGTAGGACCGCAATGCTGTACGTCGTTTAATAAGATGCCGCTATCACACTTCATGCTCGCGTCAAACACGACCCTTACCTTAGATGTAGTATATTAATTTTTTATCACTGCGTGATGAGGTATATAATAACTTAGAAGATCTTCACTGTCTTGCGATTTATCAACCTCCGACGTGTGGTTTAATGAAAGATATTCGTCCATGAATTTGACATATTGACTGCGCAATTCCGGTAATTTTGCAAGTATCGTTTCTTGCTCGAAAAACCTATCTGACGCCGATTCTCCTCAGTCGCCTAAAAGTTTATAGTTAGGTTTTAACGGCATTAGTACCTTGAATCTTCCGTCACCCTTCCGTGAATAATTATTCAGGAAATGGATTTCACTATAGTTATCACATTTCAGTAAATCTGAACCTCCGTAATCCTCTACCTCCCAAAACTTGGAGAGTTGTCTGTCTTATTGTAAATTATTTAAATTGCAACAGAAAAATACACTAGATTGAGCAATATTGCGTCGTAGATCGTCAATATGCCCCACGGCTAACCAACCCATTGCAGAATCTCTGAACATAGGTAAACCTATATCAGATCGAATTTCATTTTTCGTATTATATCCCAAAATATTTGAGTGCCTAATAGAACATTAATTGAATTGCTCTCGAAACATCTAGGATCTGCTGATTTGATCTTTTTCTCATACGACATAATTGGTGAATTGTTAGTTATTTTATTCATTATTAAAAATGAGATACTAGTAGTTTTATTGTAACTGTTGTAGCACGATTTTATATTTGCATCAAAATAACTGTTTGTATTAGTTGTCGAATTATTGACTCCACCTACTGTAAAATTGATTTTATTCATTGGCTTATTCAATTTTTTAACTAAACTGTCAGTAATTATGTTATTTTGGGACCCATTATCTGTAATTGCGCGCCATTTTCGTTCAATGCCCTGTATATCTCTTATTTTGATGATAGCTGTCGACAATAGAATATGTGATCGTAGCAGTAGTTCCTGCAGTACTAACCTCCAAAGTAGATGAACTAATTTGTTCAGTTGATTCGGTATTTGATTATTCTGTCGATGTCAAGTGAAGTTAACTGTTATGCTTCTTGTTATACACGCGACATCCAAAAGACGTACAATTTATAGTACTATGATTTGGTTTTAGAAAGTTTAAACACAATGTTGAATTCCGGGCTTCTTCAATTCGCTGCGTGGGAGAGTACTTTAGAAACATATCACACTTGTAGATTGTGTGATTATTCTTGCGATAATAACAGGAAATATTAGTATTAACAAATGTGTCGCTAATACCTACCCTTGTTTTTTGACAATGCAGTGGAAGTTGACTGTCTTTCTACTGCGACTCGCACATACAGCAAATGTAACAAACATGTCAGAGTCAGAGCTCTCTCATTCTCGCTCTGCATAGAACAACAGTGAACAAGTGTTCATCGAACAATTATGAACTAATGTTCATAGAGCAACTATTCCAGACATTACAAATATCATAATGGCTATTGGCCCTAATATGTACAATTGCTCACATACTATTATACTGAATTTTCGTATAAAAATTATAGCAGTCACAGCAGATATCGCAGTCACAGCAGATATCAAGGAAATGTTCTTACAAGTTAGTGTAAGAAAAGACGATCGTTGAGCACGAATATCATTCCGAGGAATGGACAGACAACGAGAATCTGACGTTTACAACATAAATGTAGTCTTTTTTGCTCTACATGTGGACCGTGTTTAGCACCAGGAGCTAAGAATAAAAATGCGCGTGATTCTGCCGAAGAGTATCCAGATGCAACTAGGGCTATTATAGACCACCACTATATGGATGACTACCTTGGAACAGCAGATACGGAAGAGGAGGCAAAGAAGTTGATACGCGATGTGATTCATTTAGATAAACACGGTGATTAATCTCAAGACAGTTCTATTGAAGAAGAATAGGCTCACGTCATTGATTTGCGAACCTGACTTGATTGAACCTAGTTGATTCAGTGAAATCAATCGCTTCAATTAAATTAAACCGGAAAATTATGTGTTTGTGTAATTGCTGGATATTGTTGTTGTGTACCTGCTGCACAAGTAAACTCGATTATCTATAATACGTTTATTTGATTATAATATATGATATTCAGTGGACTGTATTATGTTGTTGTAACTGACAACAAGCTGTCTTTTTACTGAAGTATCTTCTTCTTTTGCCGTGTGGCGTCGACTCTCGAGGTTGCGCGATACCAATTTTCGTGCAACGTTGACAATGTTGCCATTCATGATAACTAGTCTAACAACTAATTAAATATTATGATAGTCCCAATTTCAGAACAAGAGAGCAAGCGTTCAGATAGTAAACGTGTTTGTATTTCGACCAGTTACTCTATCCAATACTGCAGGCAATGTTCAATTTAAGAGAATCTCAAACCAAATATGATCAGTGAAACGGCGAGTTGCTCGAAATGATAATTGGAATGGATAGCGTGGAGAATAAGTTCATTCTCCATCTTAATGGTGGAGCCTATTAAGTTTCTCATGCATCACTTGAGTTTAAACGATGCCGAGCTGTTCCTGACGGCTCTGCGATCAAATTAGTGAGAGCGTAACAGTGCAACTGATATTTCAGAAACTTTTTCCACGCCCTGTTACTTCATTTCATAGATTAGACCAAATCTACAAATTAAAATATTATACATATGTATACATATATATGTATAGGAAGTTGTAGGTTTTCTAGAGTTTCAGCAATTTCAACGACGTATCTTCATGAAACAATCTTCTCATTTCACGCGTTTCGGCCTCAGGAATTTATTTATTGTTTACATTTGTGAGTGAGTTGATTTTACGGAAGCACACACTCATCATGGCTTTGGAATTCAGACCAGCAAAATAAAATATATATAAACAAGTTTAAAGTTCCTCTGCCTAATTGGCCACAATTAAGAGACATAGAGTTGAAGTTTTTGAACTATGAAGATAACTTAAATAATTTAACATAGGATTATGAAGATGAATAAACGTAAGACATTGAACAATAGGCAGAATTCGAATCCATATTTCTGGATGTCCAGTCCAAGGTGTTTACCAATTACACCACTTTCAGAGGTTTATATTTACAAAAATATAATAATCTGACAGGACTCTAACTCAGTTCGGTGATTAAGTACAGAATAAATTAATTTTTAATGAAATATTTGAATCTTGAATATACTTATCGTTATCGAACTGATTTCGTTTGCGTATGCTGGAGCTTACGACTTTACTGATTAGTTTTTCATTACATTAATTCGAATAATACTGGTTACTGGTATGTTTGATTCACATACGTTCTAATATAGAACATTATTTTTATCAATATTCAGAATGTTTGTATTGTCGTAGTCGGATGTTTATGTCCTTTATATGTTTACCAAGTGTAGTATGAATTCTTTGTATATTCATATCCATTCAATCTTTCATCGATGTGTTGGGAAGATTGAGCGATATATAGTTTTTCCCAATCTTTACAATGGATGGAATATTTCTGGTTCAAATCATTCTTATGAAATATATGTGTATAATAAGGTTTTATTATATTACTCATTTTTTACGGAAGACTATTAATATTTGCTAGTGAAACGTACTGTTTTTCCTCTGATTTCTAATTACTGGTTTTCATTTCAGTAGAGGAGTAGTTATAAAGTGACTAAGTCACTGAGATTACCAGTCTTAACTGATGTTTCTCTTCTTCTTTCAATCTGTTATTTTAAAAACTTTCCGGACATCTCCGGATGTCATCGGAATTCAACCAACTCTACAATTTAAACATCGAATTTTCAACATGCTGTCTACATAATTTCATGATAGGTATAGGTATGTGATTTTTTTTTTATTTCGTTAGATAATTCTACCCCCAGTCTTATCGTTACTTGTCACAGTCTGTTTTATTCCAATTAGTTTTATATTTGTTCCTTAATGACTTTTATATCCTCTAGATATTTATATTGGATTTTGAACGGAGGTTTAATATTTATGGAAAATGGATACTTGAGCATCAAATTTTTTGGTTTCAGTCGTATTTCAAAAGGTGTTCTGAAATGACTTCGAATATTATGAGAACATTGCTAAGCAGTAGATTCTTGATTCATATACCTACTTTGAACAATTTCGATTACTGACCCATAAAAAGTTTCCCTTCGAAAATTACATCGAGCTACTTTTTCCTTCAAATATTTGTCAAACACAACATCAGTTTGAGGATTTCATTCAAGATTACAAATAATTTGTACCATTTTATTCATGATGAGTAAAGAACTACAGTTCATTATTGAATCAAATGATTGGTTCTATTCAGAAATATTCAAAACCAAACAACACGGTATCAATTTCAGCTGTGATCCTGTATCCTCAAAATGGAAACTGCTATGAAATTTCTATTTGAGGCATTTTTTGTAACTAGTCAGCCGTACATCGCATCGTTTATACTTTTGTAAAGCAATCTATCATAGAAAAACATACGAGAGGAATAACCTGTACATATTAAATAGTAATGATTGAAATCAACTCCTATATTACGGGATTACATCAGCTGTTATTGCTCCAACTGAACAATACCTCCTCCCAATCATATAATTCAGTTTTCCGATTTCCACTTTTCTGGTTAGCAGTAGAGGCTATGTCGTTAGAAGTAAAATTTAATTCAACAACTTTGTTGTCAAACTCTTCACTAGATGTCAATTTTATTTCTCCCACCATACATAGAGTAAGGATAGTATTGTAATCGGCCCAAAAAAAAGATAATTTTTGAGATATCTTTGTGTGCTATTTCCAAGTTTAGTTCGAATGAAAGAATGTTTTTGTTAAGCCCAAAAATTTCCAGCAAAATTTTAATTTTCATTCGCTAAAGCAAGGAACTTACGTGTTAAAGTTATATCCTCAGGTGTATGAGAGAAGTTTGTAGAGTAAACTTTTGTAATTACTTTGACAGTTTACATTAACACTTTCAATTTTCTTGAGAAATTCTTATTTCATCGTTTCAATCACTCATTTTTATCTAGGCCGCATATATTCAGATTGCATTAGAGGCATTCCTGCTCAATGTTGAGACATTTTCAAGGCGTCTTGAATACTTTTATTCACAATTCTAACCACCTCTGCTTTTTCCTATTGCGCACTGAAGTTTTAATATTTTAGTCCGTATAAACTATTTTAAAATAGGAATGTTCAAGCATTTACATATTGCATTTGATGAAAATAAGGATGTTCAACATCAATTCATCGTACGAACTATGAAATACCTTGTTCGTTGTTTATTTGAGATTCACAAATTCAAATATGGAAATATTATGCACGTGCTTACATGTGAATATATAAAATATCTTATCGGTCTGGCGTGGAAAATCATCAATTTTCTCTTGTTCCGGCCACAATTAGTTGAAGAACAAAAATTCACAACACATCAGGCCAAAAAAGTATATATTACATTTTGGGCTGGAATTTCGCTGAGACAACGTGCAAGAATCGGGACTAACTGCGACCACATGAGTAACACTTAATTTTTGTATGTCTCCGAATATTCTTTTAAACTGCTGGTATCTTGAAATGGGAAAGTTTGATCAAAACATTTTTGAAATCAAAAATTTCCGTTCAGTGTAAAAAAATATATACATGAACTCTCAAATGCCTCTATCATTCTATGATTAACCATTAATAATCAGCGGATTAACCAATTATAAAGCATTGCAACAAATCATATTTCTATCATTGTATTATAAGGAATCAAAATCGTTTTGTTACTAATCTGTAATACGAGAGTCGAAGTCTACCTCGATAAATATTCCATTTAATTCCCTGCTCATTAGTCATGATGCTTATGATTTCAGCAAGCATTTTTTCAAATGAAAAATTATCGTTGAATATTTTGGAAACTATTCATCGAATTTCATAAAAGATTTCACTCATAATTTTCAGTTTGTCATGTCGTTTCAGTCTCGTTCTCGCTTAGAATCTTTATAAGTATGATCTTGCCATTTAAAATGTACGATAAAGAATTATCACTTGGTTTTTGCAACAAAACAAAAATTATCAATATTTGTTGATAAGAAGAAGAGATAGTTGTTACTCTTAAGAAATGAAGCAAAGTAATCGGAACCAAAACTAGATCAAAGAAATGGAAATGAGCCTGAAGGATGAATAAAAACTATGAAGTAATTAAAAAAGGTTATCTACCCGTTGATAGTTTTGAAAATCTCTGGTAATTCGACCTTTAGAGAAAACACAACCGAGAAGTTCATTTTTAATTTACCGTCTAAAGTTTAGTGCTTGACTTAAGACTTTCAGGTTTTCGCATAACCTTCCGGAAACCAATTTGAAAATAGTTTGAAATTATACTACCAAAAGAATTATCCACTCGGACTTCGTTACTAACTCAATATGTGTTAGCTGTAATAAAAGTTTTCTTGATTTTCAGGAAATGAAGAGTTTCTGAGACAGTTCGAAAATACTGTTGAGTAGGTTGAAACTATGGTATCAATCTTTGTTCATATCTTACTTTTGCACACCTAAAATAATTTTCAACTGTGATTTCTTGTAATATTTGTTATTTGAAAAGCTTCTATAAGATTGAATATGAGAACCATAAATATGTTTTCTCAAAATATCATGTAGCTGCTCACAATATACTTTACATGAAATAGCTGTAGGATTCTTTACTTATACTTCCATTACCCACCTCAGAGATTGTAAGTATGAATACTTTTTTTATGCTTTTATGCAAGATTTGAAGCTAGTTCAATGAAATGAATTCCCTCAATATGAAGGGGGTAGATTCAGTGTTCTCGAATATAGTTGAAATTCAGTGAGAAGATTATAAGAATGAATTGCTCCGAGTTAACAGATACAATTTTTTAACTTAAGCGAGACAAGAGATGAGAATGTAATATAAAATGTACATTAGTAAAGATTTACTGTATATCAAAGCTGTCTCCTAAATTTTCTACGATCCTAGGAAACTTATCTTGAAGAATAATTGTGGCCGCCAAAACATTTATTCATTTGTCACTATTTGTTTGGAAGGAATTGGCGAACAAGTGATTCCTAATCATGAATGTAAGAAATGTTTCCACCAGTGACGAAAGTTGATGTTAATGTGAGAATTATATACGATACAATATACAGAGTGTCCTTGAACTGCGTGGCCAAAATAAAACCGAAGATTCTCTTCGGCGCTGCTGTTAATAAGAGCGCACGTGTTTTATCTGTCCTATAACATATACGTGATTTACTACTTTTAAAAACAATAATTAACGTATAATTTCAGACGCGGCAATTTAAGAAAGTGTTCTACAGAGCAGTTACATCAAAAGTGCAATAAGGTAACCTCTTTGTAAATCATTTGAATTAAAACAATCATTCCAATGATCATCTAATATACCTTATAATGTGGGAAGCGGAATTAGCAAACATCTGTCTCCGTTATCAAACAAAAACTAAAAATGAATTGTTATCAATGTAAGCAAGAAGGTGACCAAAAAAGTCATTTTAAATGTGATTCCTGTCTGAAAATATACTGTAAAAAGTGTACACTATTATCTCCAACTGAAATAAGATGTATGGAATTATCAAAAAAGTTGTTAAAGTTTTATTGCAATACCTGCTTAGGACTAAACCAAGATACCGATGTTGAAACAGTCATGAATTCAAACCGTAAACTAAAAAAGGAAGTCAATAAACTTAAAGAAGAAAACTATGTTAGTAAAGAAACCGTTTTAGAAAATATCAAACAATTAACAGAAGATGAGGAGAAACTAATACTGGATATTAAACAATTGAAACTTAACTTACAAAAAAAAGAAGAAGAAAAGTATCAAGCAGAAGAAGTTATACAAACAATTATACAAGAGAATGCAGATAATAAAACGGAGAATATATTTCTAAAAAATGAAATAGCAAATCTCAAAACCATAAACATAAGTCAGTCAGAGGAAATTGATGGATTAAAAAATACTATATTAGAAAAATCAAAATTACCTAACCCATTGGATTGTCTTGAAAAAGTTTCAACTGACTTTACAAACAAAATTGAGCATTTAAAACAAGAAATGTTGTTAGAAATCAATTCAATAAAAAAAGATTTTAAATATATAGAAAAACATGTTGTTACATACTCTGATATTTAAAAAAAAAATAATCAAAACGCAAGTAAACAACCAATAGATAACTCAATGGAAGATCTGAGAATCGTGAGTAAAAATAAAAATTTACCAATTTCAAATGAAAATATTTTAATAATAAAACCAAAAGAAAAACAAGACAATGAAAAGAGTAGAAATGATTTGTATAAATATATTAAACCACAAGACTTAAAAATAGCTATTTCTAATGTAAGTAACATCAAAGAAGGTGGGTTATTAATTACTTGCGAAAATGGAAATGACCGCGAAAAAATGAGAGCGGAAACTGAAAGGAAATTAGGTAATAAATATAACATAAGCTCTCCGAAACCAAAGAAACCAATGATCAAAATAGTAGGACTCAAAGAAGAACTAAGTGAAGATGAATTAATTAAAGCCATAGTGAATCAAAACCAATGGATCCAGCAGAATGCAGTTATAAGCCTTCTTACAACTAAAAAAATGATAAAAAATTGGTATGCAATTATTGAATGTGACAGAGATACATATAAAAAAATCATTGACAATGGGGCTTTATGTATCAAATTTGGGGCATGTTCAGTATATGAATATTTCAATTTCTACAGATGTTATAATTGTGCAGGTTTTGGACACAGTGCTCAATATTGTACTAAAAAAACAATATGCTTGAAATGTGGTAACACAAATCACCTTACAAAAGAATGCGAAATAAAAAATAGTGATAACAAACTTTGTCCTAACTGTGAAGAATCAAATGAACAATATTCTACTAAATTAAATACAAATCATTCACCATTTGACTATAACTGTAAAATATTGCTCAATAAAATTGAAATAGAAAAATCAAAATCACAAATCGACCAAAACATAATATAGCAATTACCAATTGTAAATGATAAATCAAATAAATTCATTAAAAAAAACATTAACAATGATGAAATTATTCATTGCAATTCACAAAGCTTTCTCAAACATAAAGATGAATTCATGTTCTTCTGTAATAAAATGAAACCTAAAATTATATGTTTTAGCGAAACACATGTAACTGACGAAATTTTTGATATTGAACTAAGTATACCTAAATTTAATTTATATCGATGCAATTTACACAGCTGACATACAGGAGGTGTCTTAATATATGTACATGTCTCTTGTTGTGCTAATATTATAGATAATATCTCTTTTGGTTCAAATTATTTGTGTTTAATGTTACAAATTAAATATAACAAAGAAAAAATTTTTTATGGGATGTATTTATCATTCACCAAGTGCTAGTGATGCTGAATTTTGTAATTTTTTTGAAGAATATATAAATAACTTTGATTTGACACAACTATATATATTAGTTAGAGATTATAATATAAATTGGGATAATAAAACTACATATTCTAAACGTATGAAAGCAATAACATTACAAGCAGGAATGAAACAATATATAGATAAACCAACAAGAAGAACTCCAAATAGTAAAACCATTATTGATTTAGTATTTTCTAATAATTATTATTTAATTGTCAATATAAACTCTAATTACAAAATAACAGATCATGAAATACTTTCCATAAATTTAAACTTATATCCAATAAAAGAAATGAAATTAGTAACTTATAGGAACATAAATTATGACAGTATGTCCTTATTCTTAATAAATATGAATTAGCATTACGAATTAACTGAAGTAAATAAACTCTTTGATTTATTCATTAAAAACATCAGTGAATTGCTAAATATAAAATTCCCCTTTAAAAATAAAAATACTCGATCAATAAATCTCAATTGGTTTAACAATAATGTCAGAAATGCAATTAAACAACGGAATCTAGCCTATAAATTTTCCAAATCAACAGGTTGTAATGAGGATTGGATTGAATATAAATCCAAAAGAAATAACTGTGTTGCTATAATTAAAAAAGAGAAAATTCAATTTTATAACAAAGAAATAGATAGTGTTAAAAATAATCCATTTAAAATGTGGAAAACCTTAAAAACATTATTAAAAAATAAACACTCAGAAATTACAGCTATATCCTTTCATGGTAAAATGAAAGATAATAACCTAGAAATAGCTGAGAGCTTCAATACATATTTTGTTGATATCATAGATAAACTTATTGTAAATAGAAAATCATTTGTATTGAATAGAATGCTTATATGTAAGCCATCATTTGAATACTTTGAAATAATTAACATTGATACTCTAAAACAAATTATCTTTAGTCAAAAAAATAAATTTTCAGAAGATTTTATAGACATTAAATTATTAAAAAACTGTTTCTATCAATTAGGATATGGATTATTACATTGTATAAATACATCTCTTGTCAAAGGAATTTTTCCAAATATTTTAAAACTCTCTACCATAATACCAATTCCCAAAATAACTGGAACTAATAAATGCGAGGAATTTGGGCCTCTAAATATGGTCACCTCTATCGAAAAGATCTTAGAATTAGTTGTCTCTTCACAAATTTCAAAACATATTACAAATAATGATTTAATAGGTGAATATCAATCCGGTTTTAGACAAGGACACTCGTGTGAAACAGCTATACAAAAAGTTGTATATGATATTAAGACCCTTGTCGATAGTGGCAAAACAGTAATTGCTGTTTCCCTAGATTTGAAAAAAGCATTTCAAACGGTAGACCGTGAAATATTGCTACAAAAATTAAAACACTATTTTGGGATACAAGGTGTTGTTTTAGAGTGGTTCAAGAATTATCTAAATAATAGGATGCAACAAACTAAATTTAATTATATCAAATCAGAGAAAATGAGAACAAAATTTGGAATCCCGCAAGGAACAGTATTAGGACCACTTCTATTCATATTATTTATAAACGATATAATATTAGTTAACAATGAATATAGTATACATTTATTTGCGGATGATATAGTTATTTATTTATCTGGTGTTGATATAATTTCCTTAGCTAATAAAATAAACAATATCCTTGAAAAATTTTATTTATGGTTTTCAAACAATAATTTAATATTAAATACAAGTAAGTGCAAATTTATAGTTTTTGGTGATAACACTCTGACTAAAGATAAACAAATAAAAATTAGTCTGAATGATGTTGAATTAGAAAGAGTGGATAATATTAAATATCTAGGTATTATTATTGATAATAAATTAAATTTTAAAGAACACATAAGCTATTTAACTAAAAAAATTGCTAAAAAAGTCGGTTTTGTATATAGAATTTCTAAACATTTGAGTAATTGGGCCAAACTCACAATATATAACACCATCATCAAACCACATTTTGAATATTGTGCTAGTGTATTATTTATGTGCAATGAAACAGATATAAAAAAACTACAAGTACAACAAAACAAATGTATGAGATTAATTTTAAAGTGCAATAAAAGAACAAATATAAAAACCATGCTGCAAAAATTGAACTGGTTATCTATAGAAAAGTTAATTCTGTATAACACATTAATATTTATTTATCAAATAGTTAATAACATATCTCCAGTGTATTTAAAAAAAAACATTGCAAATGTAAGTAGTATTCATTCACACAATACAAGACAAAAAGATCATATCATTATTAAACACACCAATTTGATGAGCACTAAAAGGGGTATTTTCTATAAAGGTATGATTGTATTCAATAATTTACCAATCTTTATAAAAAACACCACATCAATAAAATATTCAAAAAACAGTTATTAAAATATATTCATTTACAAAAGGTAAATTGATAAAACAGAACACTTATATATATATATACGTAAGTGTATATATGTACATGTATATGTGTATGTATGTACATATGAGTAGGTATATGTGTATATAGGTATGTATGTGTATATGATGCTTTAATTATTATTATTGTATGATGTATTCCTAGAAACTCATTTATACATTATATATCAATTGTATAGCTATATGCTAAAAATAAACTAACTTATTATTATTATTATTAGGAAACAAGTTGATGAGCCTTTTTACTTTTGCCTCAAGTGTCTTGTTCACCCGGTAGAGGGCTTCAAAATTGCAAAAATAAATTTGTTTTTTCGGTATAACTTGAGAACGTGATGAAGAACTTCTACAATATTTAGCAGGTGAGTTACTGTCAACAATGGCCATTTTTGAGAGTGGAGCACAGAGCCTTAGAGATCATAGAAATGGCTCAAACTTGAGGATGTAACGGGAAAAGTGTCCAGAACTTTTTTGTGGTCAATGTAATTCACTCGATATTTTTTATGTAGATAGCTTATCTAATTTGAAAACTTTACTTACTCCTAGAAAATTTTGATAAAATCAACGGATTAGCTTGAAAAAATTAATTTTCGAGTCTCTGCAATTTTGGCTTACTAATTTTACTTGATTAAAATACCTTAATTGCCTTTGCTTTTCTAATGTCATTTTGGCATTTGAAGAAATTATTCTCAAAACTGTCAGTTTTTCCTTTGCTTTCCGTAAAAATTTTATAAAATTATGGCTCAAAATTTCACTAACACTGAAATGGTTGATATGTTATTGATTTATGGACTTTGTCGTTGCAATGGCCGGAGAAGGGAAAGATATCCGCATCGCAGAATTCCCATTCTGCAAATCTTCGCGAAACTGGCAAATTTGAAGCAAATCGCAGAGAAACTGGACGCAGACGGACAAGAAGGACGTTGAAGCTCGAAGAAGCGATACTGGAAGCGGTTGAAACTGAACCTGGGATAAGCACACTACGTTTGGGACTTCGTATTGGAGCCTCAAAATCATTAGTTCATAATGTACTGAAAGAAGAACTGTTGTATCCCTATCATATTAAAACAGTTCAAGACTTATTGCCCATGGATCCAGGTCATCGGCTAGATTTCTGTCGGCTTATTGTTCAAAGACAAAACGCAAACCCCAATTTTTGTAGAATAATTCTGTTCACGGACGAAGATACTTTCACGAGATGTGGTCTTTTTAACCTCCATAATGAACATTTCTATGCTGATGAAAATCCTCATGAAACGGAAGTTACATATTTTCAGAATCAAACTAAAATCAATGTTTGGGTTGGAATTGTGGATAACTTCATTATTCGCCCTACCGTTATACCCGATCGATTGAACGGGGAGAACTACTTGAACTTTTTGGAACAAAGGCTACTTGAACTGTTGGAAGACTTGCCTTCACGCATTCGTCGTGGCCTGGTTTATCCATGATGGTGCACCTCCTCATTTCACATTAGCTGTGAGGCGACATTTGAATGCGGAATATCCAGATCGCTGGATAGATAGAGTACACGATGCACCAGTGAACTGGCCGGCCCGCTCCCCTGATTTGACGCCCTGCGACTTCTTTCTATGGGGCGCTTTGAAGTCGAAAGTTTATGCAGCTCCAGTTAACACACGAGAGGAATTATTGCAACGAATTAATCATGAAGCGGATTTATTGAAGAATGATCCAGAGTACTAGCCAGATTTCAATCCAATTTCTTGAAACGAATTAATTTGTGTATTCAGGAAAATGGGCAACATTTCGAACAATTGATGCCTTAGCGATTTCCCAAAAAGTTTTGTTGTTTCTTTTAATTAAGCATTTGTTTTTCCTAAATAATCACATCGTTTCCCAATTTCCATTGTTTTTATTATTCGTGTTTTACCGAGATATTAACCATTTCAGTGTTAGTGGAATATTGAGCCATAATTTTATAAAATTTTTACGGAAAGCAAAGTAAAAACTGACAGTTTTGAGAATAAATTCTTCAAATGCCAAAATGACATTAAAAGCAAAGGCAACTAAACTATTTTAATCAAGTAAAATTAGTAAGCCAAAATTGTCGAAAATTATTTTTTTCAAGCTAATCCGTTGATTTTATCAAAATTTTCTACTGGTAAAAAGAGTTTTAAAATTAGATAAGCTATCTACATAAAAAATATAGAGTGAATTACATCGACCACAAAAAAGTTCTGGACACTTTTCCCGTTACATCCTCAAGTTTGAGCCATTTCTGTGGTCTCTAAGGCTCTATGCTCCGCTCTCAAAAACGGCTAACAACAAACAACAAACAACAAACAGTAACTCTCCTGTCAAATATTGTAGAAGTCCTTCATCACGTTCTCAAGTTATACCGAAAAAACAAAATTATTTTTGAACTTTGAAGCCCTCTACCGGCTAAACAAGACACTTGAGGCAAAAGTAAAAAGGCTCGTCAAATTTTTCGAATCAAAGAAGCTTCGGTTTTATTTTAGCCACGCAGTTCGAGGACACCCTGTATATTGGAATCAGTTTCCTGAAAAGGAGGATATGGATCACATAAAATAGTATGCATGAAAAACAAAGGAATACTAACAAGTTATCATCACGTATCCGACATTTTTTATTAACGAACACGTAATGTAGGATCATCATAATTTTCTCCTGAAATTACTAGGGGACATCGATGATGCACATCTTGATCAAAGGGCTTCTTTCCATATGAGTCAACACCAATCTAGCAGGATGCCAGGATGCATACAACTTGCTCATATAACAGTTAATCAATTATGAATTTTCGTGTTCATATTTCAATGGAACCATTTTATCATGATTCTGACTTCTGGCTTGAGTAATGAGGTATAAAACATGGTATCATCTTTTGGAATAGGTATATTCATAGGCTACTATATTTAGTAAAGATTTGGCAATACTTCAGGAATAACTGTACAATTTTATTTCCTCAGGAAGTTCAAGTTCAATCATCTATTTTTTTTCACAATAATTTATTTACTTTAAGGATACTAATTGAACTAATTTTGGCAAAAGAGTTATTCTACAATGTACATGGTGTTCTGCATGCCTGTGCCACTGTTTCATTCTTTAAAAATGATTTTTTCAATATTCTTACATAAATACACTCTTAAAATTATAAAGATAGATCATTCATAATCATTGATTTCTTTAGGCAAAATGATAACATTTTCATAGTCAAAATGATGATTATAATCAAAACAATTCTTAGCAAGGGCGTTGGAATAACAAGCTGTTGTCCTTAAAACTATACTTATGGATATACATTCTTTTTCGAAAACGTTGTATAGATATTCCTATATGATTTCCTTCGCAATATAAACAAATTCATTTATGTACCATGTAGGTTTGTTTATTTATAATACTACAGGTTTTAGAATGGAAAATATTCACCAAAACAGTTGGTAGGTTCATGCCTTACGTTTATATCATACTTTTCAACATTTTTCAATTTTCTCCGAGGTGTCCGGAATTTATGGTAATGTTATAAGAGTACCTATCTTCATTATTGTTCATATCATTTATTTATGACGTTTCATTATTTAATCTCCCTTCGATGATATGGTTGAAAAATCTTTTTAAGTATATTCAATCAATCAATCAATCAAAACGGGGGCGAACGTATCCGGAGCACTTAGACTGCTTGATTGGGTCCATTGTGCGCTCCTTGATAAAAGAATCAGTCCAGCAAGCCTAAGGCAATGCCAAAAGCTAAGATTTTGCGTGGACTGATATCTCTTATTGCTTCAAGCGGCATATGTGTACTGCCGAGGTATTATAGCCTGAGAGAAGCCAGTGCTGGACATTCTGCTAGGATATGAGAAGCTGTTTCATTCGCCTCCCCACGTCTACTACAATTTGGGTCTTCGACAATGCCCATTGTGTGTAGATGTTTATTTAGATGACAGTGTCCTGTGAGGAGTCCTGTCATCAGTTTTAGGCCTCTCCTGCTCATAGAGAGTTGGGTTTTAGAGAGTCCATGCGAGAATTCCCTGATGTGGAGCTTCGCCTGCCTCATGCCTGGGGAACCACGCCAGATCGAGAGCCACTGTCTATACAGTAGCTGCTTGAGGGCGTGAAACCCGATGATCGATGAAATTCCGATCGTGGAATCGGGGCCAGGAGCGCTCAAGAAGCGCCTTTGACCAATTCATCGGCCACTTTGTTTCCCTCCATACCAGAATGGGCAGGGGTACCCTAGCTGAAGGGGGGTACATTAGCTGAAGTTTGTTCCTTCTGGCTATTTCAACCAGATTTTCCCTGCACTTCAAGACAAGCGTAGAAGTCATTCTGTGGGCGCGAAGTGCACACAGAGCCGCTCGGCTGTCAGTGCAGATATGAATCCGCCTACCTCGGTAGTTTCATCTGAAGTTTTCCAGGGCACATGTCCGTATTGCACAGACATCAGCCTGGAAAACGGTTGTGTGGCCACCTAGGGAAACTGAAATCTCCCTTCTGGGTGTTCACGAGTAGACTTCGGCTCCGCTAGACTCGCCAGTATTAGACCCGTCCGTGAACCACACGAGTCCCCCTGGCGGAAGCGGCCCAGAGTCCTTGTTCTCCCAGTCCGTCCTCTGGGTTATGAGGATGTCTGGTGTTTGAAACCTGACAGCAGGTGCCTATCGCAACCTGCCTCTGTCAGAGGATCAAGCAGTTCTCGGCTGCCCAATCCCAGATTTTGCCATGACAGCGAGGCATAGACGCACCGACCCACTGGCCCAGACCAGTCAACCGATACGCCATACCTGCGGCCACTGTTTTGATATAGAATTGTGGAGGAACGATCCTCACCAGAACCTCCAGAGGCCTGGTGGGCGCGGTCCTCATAGCTCATGCTATCCCCACGCAGACAAGTCGTTGAGCCTTGTCCAGCGCCAGACGTGACAGAGCCGTTTCTGTCGCCGGCCACCACACAACGGCTGCGTAGGTTATGATCGGGCGGATCATGGCCGTGAAGATCCAGTGCAGAACCTGTGGCCGTGAAATCTATGTATTCGCGAAGGCTCTCCAGCATGCTCATAAGGGAGCGACGGCCTCCTTTACCCGGGTTTCCAGGTGCATTTTCCAGCTCAGTCTA
The DNA here is from genome assembly GCA_958510875.1 of Endomychus coccineus. NCBI lineage: Eukaryota > Metazoa > Arthropoda > Insecta > Coleoptera > Endomychidae > Endomychus > Endomychus coccineus. The sequence continues at coordinate 113,892,926 of OY294068.1, forward strand.
GCATCGAGGATAACCCGAACTCAAAATAACTCCACTGAGCCTTTCATGTGCAGGGACCTTCCAAACAGACCAATGTCTGGTAGCTGTTCCAGTTTCCATTTCCTCGTGAAAAGAACCACTTTGGTCTTTTCAGGATTCAACCTGAGTCCCTCGACCTGGCACCAGCGAGCAACGATGTCAAGTGCGGTGTTTTGCAGCTCGCACAAGGTGGCCGGGTATCTTTTGACGGTCACAGCTACCAAGTCGTCTGCGTGAGCTTGGGCGTGAAACCCAGCCTCAATCAGCTCGACCAACAAACTGTCCACAGCCAGGCACCACAGGAGCGGAGACAGTATTCCTCGCTGAGGACACCCACGCGTGACGTGTTGAGATGCGATGCTGCCATTGTAGTGCGCCGTTATCAGTCTCTGCGAGAGCATGAACTTGATCCACCTGACCAAGGTGTGATCGATTCCATGTCTCTCCGCAGCATGACACATGGACTCGAAGGAGATATTTTCAAACGCCCCTTCGATATTCATGAAAACGCCTATGGCGCACTGTCCGAAACTAATAGCTCCTTCGATCTGGGTAATCAGGTGATGAAGGACCGTCTCGGTTGATTTGCCCGCCTGATAGGCGTACTGTCGACGATAAATCGGTAAAGCCTCTCCAGCGCTTTCAAGAGAAAACATGTGAGGCTAATGGGGCGGAAAGATTTGGCCTGAGTGAAGTCAGTTCTTACCGCCTTAGGAATGAAAACGACTTTGACCGATCTCCAAATCCTTGGTATTAAGGCAGAGGCGATACAAAATCGGAATATCCGGAGCACCGGGATGGTGATAAGCTCCAAGCCCCCTTGTAAGAGATCACATCCTCACCCGGTGATTTATAGGGCGCAAAGCTCGAGATGGCCCAGCCCACTCTTTCATAGCTTGCCACATTCGAGGCCATTCTGTAGTCAATCGCTCTCGCGTTGACACAGAAGTCCTCGGGTGGGGTGACTATGAGGTTGTCATCAGACCCGGGGGAATGCACCGACATTAGATGTCGTAGCGTCCCGTCCGGCGATGACATGTAATCCTCGTTCAGCAGAATCACTGATCCTGTGCCAATCGAGGAATCCTTGGAGAGAGCCTTGCATAACCTCGCTGCTGACGGCATCTCATTGATGCACTCACAGTAGGTACGCCACGAATCTCTTTTGGAGTTCCCCAGAGCTTTCTTATAGTTCTTTTGAGCCATCTTGAAGGTCTCCCAGTCTGAACCACACGACGTCCTCTTCGCCTTGTTGCAGAGTTTTCTCACCCGTTCACGATGTTCCTTCACTTGGGAAGTCCACCAGGGGGTGTTATTGCCGTCCCTCTTCCGTTTGAGGGGACAGCATCAGCCTCTTCCCGATCTCCTTGGAATGCAGGAAGATGGGACAGCCTACCGCCCAGTTCCTCTCTGGATAGGTCCCAGTTGGTGGCTCTAGGATTCCTGTAATACTTGTCTGGGTTGGAATCAGATTCCAACTCGAACAGAATGTGTCTGTGGTCCGAAAGTGAGACTTTCGTTGACACATTCAATCTTCGGACCGAACCCTTGATTGCTCTAGAGCCAAGGGTTGAGTCAATTACTCCCTGCCTCCGTGTGGTGAAGTAGGTAGGCGTTGATCCTCTATTGAGGACCTCCAGCTGAGTGAAAATGAGGAACTCAAGTAGCGCCGTCCCCCTCGAATTGACGTCCGAACTTCCCCACACCATGTGATGGGAGTTGGCGTCGCATCCCAAAAAGAGTGGCACCCCCTTTCCTCACAACGTCTAACTAATTCGACGACTTCCGCAGGTGGATGGTTGTTGGAGCCGTAGGGAAAGTACGCAGAGCAAACTACCACCTCTGTTCGAACTCCTTCCATATGATGCCATATCCTAACCGCAACCAGATCCCTGAGACAGAATTCCGGCTTCAAGAAGACATCGGCACCCTTCGTGAAGATGCAGGCTTTTGGCACCTCCTCAGAGGTGCCGAAGGTACGCCTGCAAAAATTTTATTTTGCTCGCCATTTTGTGTAATCCCGGCTAAAGAAAAATGCCCTCAGCCTGGGCACGTACGTCAGGCCTCGGCCTTCCCCCATTTCTGAGGGTAGGGGTCAGTGCTTTGAACTGACCCCTGCTCTCTCGCAGAGGGCCCTAGTAATGTTACTTGGGCCCTCGTTGCTCTGACGAATGGCTGGAAGTCCATCGTCTCCAAGCGGTCAATGAACTCCTGATTCAGCCAGACGATCAGTCTTAGCCCGGTGGGCTTTTCCTCCCTCTCGACTATGCCCCAAGAGGTGGCTCTGAGCCCCGGGTTCTGTTTTTTCAGGGCACCTTAGGTATCCTGGTTTGTCGAGTGCCTTTTCCCAGGCAGTCACAACATCGCTCGCCTCCTTCTGGGAAGAGATTTTGGCTCTACCGCCAAGAGATTGACGTTTTTTCAAGGCTTTTTGGTGGCTATCACTTGTTGGATGGAAGCGGGGGGGCAGGGCCTCCTCCGTCAGCGCAGAGACCGCGTCCCCCACTGCGTCTGTGAACTCATGGAGTTCATCTAGAATGAAGCCTGCATCCTGCCTGCCCTCCCGAAAGACGGCAAGCTACAAGATTCCTTCCCTGCTGAGAGCCCCCGCATAGCTGCCCGCCGCAGGCCCTTGAGGTCTGCGGCATTTGACCACGCGTGTGCTCTCGGGGTGGACGCCGGAGTTGCGGCGTTTGATGGCCCCCAAGCATGGCGTCTTACTTCCGGAAGGCGCCGGAGGCGGCACGGCTACCGGCGGACCCGATTCAACGGAGTCCATGGTCTCCCGCATCATCCGGCGACGCTTCCTCTCAGCCCCACAAATGCTGGGTCATTTCACTTTGACCTTGCCCAGCGCCCTGGACAAGGTATTTATCTCCTCGGAGTCCTCTTGCGAGATCTCCGGGGAATGTTCGATTGATTGTGAGTCACTGGTAGGCACCGAGGGGGAGCCCAACTGCGAAAAGGAGGAAGGCACCAGTAAGGAGCCTTCCGAAAGTTGGAGGAGGGGAGACATCGGAGAGTGGCCTTCCGATGGTTGGGGGAGGGAGGCACCCCTGAGGAGCCTCCTTCCAGGGGAGGAGAGGGAGAAGGGAACGGAGGCACCGGTACGGAGCCTCCTTGGATTTTAGGTTTTTTGTTTTGGTTCATATTTGATCTCACGAGTGATGTGGAAAGGTTGGTCGCCATCCGCAGAGCCCCATACGGATCAAAGGTCTGCATACTACTAGGACTGGACCCAGTTTCCCAGAGGAAATGTCCACGACACTGTACCCCAGTGCCATTCAGGCCTCGACACGGTAGTCTCACACCTTGGCTTGGGTTTTTGGGGCATCTGATCCGGGACCCCTTATTCAGTATATTCGGGGCTATCCAGGTAAAGACAAGTCTGTTTCTGGACATTCGGCTATCCGCCATCTGCCGACCCGCCTGGTAGCTGACACCCCGAAGCCCCAAGTTTGAGAGTATTACGAATTTGTAAAAAATTTTTGGGACGGTCTTCTGGATGTGACAATTTTACAGCGCGATCAGTAACACATTTTTAAAACTTTTTGGTGCAACTGAAATATAAGAAGTGAAGATATTTTGAGCCCAAAGTTCATAAGAAAACCACAATGTTTTTATTTTCTCGCCCGAATCATGCCTAAAGTTCATATCTAGGGAATGTTATGTTTTTGTTCACTTCTATTTCAAATTTAAATTGAAGCTTACAGTGGCAATTCTCAAAATTTATTGATTGCGTTCTGAATTTTATCTTCGGGAATCGATGAAAATCTAGTAAATCGTAAATTTTTCTTTTTTTAGTTGGGGTGGTCGACATTGATTGTACCTGTCATCCCTGAGCACGCCAGTCTCTGAAATATGTTCAAAGAATGCTGGGATTCTTCCGTTTTCGTCAGTGCCAAGCAATATTCATCCCAGTACGTCCTGATTCGCTTGGCTTTGTTGAACAGTCTTTTCGCCGTTCCCCTCATTACGAATAGTACCGAGCTTGTAGTGCATGCACAGCCAAATAAGTAGCTTGAAGAGACATAGACCTGGCGCCGGTCATTACACCTCTTACTCGGCACATTTTCATATATACATTATTTTCATTCGTTACGGATTGTTTCAATTCAATCAAAACATGAATAAAGAGATTGATGTCCGACTCGCAACTGAACACATGTGTATTAATTGAATTACCCCTTACGAACCACCAAACCAGCCTAACACTATGAGCTTCACCAGGGGCATCTCTTTCTTCTCGCATTCTTCGGGTATTTCCGGTACTGGAGTGCCTTCTTCGGCCAGTCTCCAAGGGCCTCTCGTAGTTCCTCGCGATTGGAGTCCCACTTGTTCCTATACTCTGTAGGCAGTGTATCTGTAGATCCGATTGTGTATCGTATGTATCTGTAGTCAGATAAACTGGATTCCTCTGTCACATGCCAGTTATGCTCTAGAACATTTGTACGCCCTGTACATACCTTAATATCGATGACATCTCTTCTCACACTTGTCAGAAAGTTCGATTTGTTGCTCTGGTTGCCCGCCTATAGGTTGTTAGCCATCAGGAACTCCAACAATAATCTTCCCCATTTGTTTATATCTCTGCTTCCCTACACTGTGTGGTGAGCATTGGCATCATACCCGACAACGCTTAAGACTTCGAGGTCCTGAGATACTTCGCTAAAGATCGTATGCCTTGCGGTGACTCATCTGATCATAGGGTAGGTACGCTGATGCCAACATGAGGCTCTGCTCCTTTCCTCCTTTTTCTACTTTGAGTCTGATCGTTACTAGATCACGACTATAATGATCTCACAACGGTAGAACTCTATCTGCATCTTTTATAAAGATGCAAGTTGGTGGTTTTTATTCGATTCTTCCTCCATGCACGTATGATTTGTGGATCAAGGCAACGTCTATATCATCATATATGCACAGAGGGCCTACAGTAAGGGAGGTTGATTTGCTTAATTTGAATTTTATTGCTGCTGCGCCGGGGCTGACGTTTGCCTGCCCCACACCTCCAACCTTCATTTCTAGAGTGAGAGTTCCAGTTACCTGTCATTCCCCTGTTCCCTCTTCTCTTTTGGTCTCACGAGCTTGAATGTCAGTATGGTCTGTAATCGATCTCCTCCAACCTCTCTCTTCGGTTGCGCTATTGTGCTTGGTGTGCTCGCACCAGACCGGTGTCTTTTCTGCGGGATTCGGTTCAGCATCGCCTCTCCATTCGCTTCGGCGAACCTGGATTGACACTAGTTGCCTCAGCCATTCGTCTCCACATGCTTGGACGACAGCTTTCCGGCTGAGCCATCATTTATACAGATCATGACCTTTCAGGCACAAAGTACCCGGCACTCGTCAAGGTCCTTCAGCACTTAGGGGAGGTATTGTCATTTGATTCAGATTCAATGAAATTTGGAGAAACTTGCAATCTTTTCAGGAATATCCTGTGGTTCTCTTCTCTTGCCAACATCATCATTAGATCCACCTATCCAGCTCTAGGATAAGTCGTTGCTCCATCTATAGTAAGGCTTGTATCTCAGTTGAAAAATTATCAATGATTATTGACCCATGTATGAATTATATGTGAATTCCCGGGAAATACGACACATTGACATATGTATCTACTATATATTCATCTCAAGGTATGTTTCTGTCTCAAGACCATCATCAAATACGTATCAAAAATAATCACTGTCCAAAATGAGATTTCTCAAAACTAATTGCACTAAGCACAAGGCGTCTTTATAGCATTTATTCCAATAATAAGATTCTTGACCCAGTATGAATTATATATAAAAATTCTCGGGAAATAGGTCACAATAACACTTTGTTTTAACTATTCGTCTTTACGTACGTTTTGGTCTCACGACCATCATCAGAAGACTCACTATGTCTAAAAAGGGGGTTTATTAAAACTAATTATAAAACAAGCGTCCAAATCGCACAATTTAACTTCAATTAAAAGAGCCCACGCCGTCGAAACGAACAGAACCACGAATAATCGAAATTGTATCGTCAGAATTAATGTATAAAAAATTATTTTTTGTAGTAAGAATCCGCTATTCAGTAATATTATTAAAATATATGAGTGCATATTGATTGGTATTCTCACAACAAATGAGAAGAACGAAGTTATTTGTCAAGTATCTACTTTCGAAACCAGATGTGTAGGATTTATGACATGGCACTTAAGAAAGGTTTCAGACCTGTACTGGGAAATAGCATTACGAATTCTTCCTAAAAACATTTTCTACACTTATAAAGACGTATGTAAGAATTTGCAAGAGATTATTTAATCAAATTAGTATAAATATGACTTAGATTTTGTGTGTCTACCCTATGATTTACAGATTTGGGGTCCCGTTTTATGTGAATCATCTCCAGGATAGATCTTTTATAATAATTGGTTTCCTTAGTTAAGATATTAACATTTTTGTAATCAAATTGATGGTTATAATCAAAGCAATGCTTAGCAAGGGCGGTGGAATTTTCTAAGTTGTTATTTCTTGTGCTATATTTATGGCCGTACATTCTTTTTTGTAAATATTGTTTAGAGATTCCAGTATAGGTTCCATCACAATCTAAACAATTCAATTTATACACTGTGTGGGTTTGTTTATCTTTGGGTATTAACGGTTTTAGATTTGAGAAATATTTCCCAACACAGTTAGTAGGTTTATGCGCAACATTTATATCGTACTTTTTCAAACATTTTTTGATTTTCTCTGAGGTCTCCGGAATGTAAGGTAGAGTTATAAAATTGTCTGTATTACCTTTTATGTTATTTTTATTAGACGAACCATTATAGATTTTGTTTATTCTTTCTTTAATGATAGGATTGAAAAAAGTTTTTGGGTAGCCATTCAATTCTAGTGTAGTACGAACAATTTTTAAATTTTTGGGGCGGTCATCTGCGTGGGACAATTTTATCGCGCGATCTGTAAGCCTGTTTATGACACTTTTTTTATAACAAGCTGGTGCAACGGAATTGAAGTGAAGATAACGTTGAGACCATACTTCTTTAGTAAACCAAGAGGTTTTTATTTTTCCATCAGCATCATGCCTAATGTTCATATCAAGGAAATTTATGTTATTGTTTAATTCTATTTCACAAGTGAATTGAAGTTTACAGTGAAAATTGTTAAATTTATCAATTACATATTGAATTTTATCGTTGGGAACACACATAAGGCAATCGTCTACATACCGTTTAAAGAATACAGGCCGAAAATCTAATGAACTCATAACAGACTCCTCTAGGCACTCCATAACGAGGTTAGCAATGGTAGCTGAAATAGGAGATCCCATTGCTGTGCCGAATATTTGTCCAAAAAATTGCTCACCATACTGAAAGTATGTGCATTCTAAACAAAATTTTACAGCATTTATAAATTCCGATTGATCTAGAGGTGTGTGGTTTTTAATCTCTGCCCAACGTTTTTTGATGCTATTCAATGCCAAAACAACAGGTATATTTGTAAATAAAGAAACAACGTCCAAGGAAATCAGTTGATGGTTTACGGGTACGGATTGATTTTTTATAAATTCATTAAAGTGCCATGAATCTTTTACATAGAATTCATTTTTTCCTATTATATTATTGATAGATTTTGATAGAAATTTTGATAAATTGTAAGTGGGCGCTCCAATATTACTAACAATGGGTCTTAGAGGTATATCATTTTTATGCAGTTTGGGAAGCCCATAGATATAAGGTGCTAGCCCATTATGGCAAATTAATTTATTTTTTAATTCAATAGGGATTATCTTATTCTTATGCCATTTATTTATCAATTTATTCATGTTGTTTTGTACTGATAAAGTAGGATCAGATTTTAATTTTTTATAAGTTGTTTCATCATTTAAAAGGTTTCCTATTTTGTTTTCATAGTCATTTCTATGCATTATGACGGTTTTATTACATTTATCCGCGTTCAAAACTAATATTTGAGGGTTAGCATCTAAGAAACCTTTTGTTATTTTTGTATGATAGTTAAAACGATTCTTTGCAATCCCTACTTCTGCCTTCTGTTTGTTCTTTTTGTTTGTCAAGATGTTGCAAACTTTGTTTCTAATTTCGTTTTTCTCTTCTACATTTTTATTCCTAATTCCGCATTCTAAATTTGCAATAATATTATCGATAGGCAGTTTATTATTGTTATTAGGCAATGCAAATTTCGGACCTAAACTTAACGTGTGCTGCACCTCATCCGGAATTTTAATGTCAGTTAGATTTTTCAACCATTGTTCATTGATATTCTTTTTTTCATATGTTACGTCTTTCATTAAATTATTTATCTTTTTAGATTGAATGGCTTTGATTTTGTTGAAATTTTTTTCGAAATTGTTATGCTGAATTTGAAAAAATTGCGATATAAAGTTGCTATCAAAATTTTGATGACAGGTTTGTTTAACCAGTTTGATTTTGTTTTCAACCTCAGCTACAATTGCACATGCTTCTTTAATGCACAGGTTCAAACAGTTTTTATGGAAAGAATTTAATAATTTTGCGTACGCCTTCTTATTTAGCACCTTGCTAAACATATTCTCCTTTGATTTAGATATTATGAAATTTGGATAAACTTGCAAATTCCTACATCTTACCAGAAATATTCTACGATTCTTCTCTCTTGCTAGTATCTTCATTAACTTTCCGTATTCCTTCAAAACTTTAGGATAGGTGGTTGTTCCTTCCATATTAAGGCTTATATCCCAGCCGAAATAATAATAAGATTCTTGACCCAGTATGAATTATATATAAAAATTCTCGGGAAATAGGTCACAATAACACTTTGTTTTAACTATTCGTCTTTACGTACGTTTCGGTCTCACGACCATCATCAGAAGACTCACTATGTCTAAAAAGGGGGTTTATTAAAACTAATTATAAAACAAGCGTCCAAATCGCACAATTTAACTTCAATTAAAAGAGCCCACGCCGTCGAAACGAACAGAACCACGAATAATCGAAATTGTATCGTCAGAATTAATGTATAAAAAATTATTTTTTGTAGTAAGAATCCGCTATTCAGTAATATTATTAAAATATATGAGTGCATATTGATTGGTATTCTCACAACAAATGAGAAGAACGAAGTTATTTGTCAAGTATCTACTTTCGAAACCAGATGTGTAGGATTTATGACATAGCACTTAAGAAAGGTTTCAGACCTGTACTGGGAAATAACATTACTGAATAGCGGATTCTTACTACAAAAAATAATTTTTTATACATTAATTCTGACGATACAATTTCGATTATTCGTGGTTCTGTTCGTTTCGACGGCGTGGGCTCTTTTAATTGAAGTTAAATTGTGCGATTTGGACGCTTGTTTCATAATTAGTTTTAATAAACCCCCTTTTTAGACATAGTGAGTCTTCTGATGATGGTCGTGAGACCGAAACGTACGTAAAGACGAATAGTTGAAACAAAGTGTTATTGTGACCTATTTCCCGAGAATTTTTATATATAATTCATACTGGGTCAAGAATCTTATTATTATTTCGGCTGGGATATAAGCCTTAATATGGAAGGAACAACCACCTATCCTAAAGTTTTGAAGGAATACGGAAAGTTAATGAAGATACTAGCAAGAGAGAAGAATCGTAGAATATTTCTGGTAAGATGTAGGAATTTGCAAGTTTATCCAAATTTCATAATATCTAAATCAAAGGAGAATATGCTTAGCAAGGTGCTAAATAAGAAGGCGTACGCAAAATTATTAAATTCTTTTCATAAAAACTGTTTGAACCTGTGCATTAAAGAAGCATGTGCAATTGTAGCTGAGGTTGAAAACAAAATCAAACTGGTTAAACAAACCTGTCATCAAAATTTTGATAGCAACTTTATATCGCAATTTTTTCAAATTCAGCATAACAATTTCGAAAAAAATTTCAACAAAATCAAAGCCATTCAATCTAAGAAGATAAATAATTTAATGAAAGACGTAACATATGAAAAAAAGAATATCAATGAACAATGGTTGAAAAATCTAACTTACATAAAAATTCCGGATGAGGTGCAGCACACGTTAAGTTTAGGTCCGAAATTTGCATTGCCTAATAACAATAATAAACTGCCTATCGATAATATTATTGCAAATTTAGAATGCGGAATTAGGAATAAAAATGTAGAAGAGAAAAACGAAATTAGAAACAAAGTTTGCAACATCTTGACAAACAAAAAGAACAAACAGAAGGCAGAAGTAGGGATTGCAAAGAATCGTTTTAACTATCATACAAAAATAACAAAAGATTTCTTAGATGCTAACCCTCAAATATTAGTTTTGAACGCGGATAAATGTAATAAAACCGTCATAATGCATAGAAATGACTATGAAAACAAAATAGGAAACCTTTTAAATGATGAAACAACTTATAAAAAATTAAAATCTGATCCTACTTTATCAGTACAAAACAACATGAATAAATTGATAAATAAATGGCATAAGAATAAGATAATCCCTATTGAATTAAAAAATAAATTAATTTGCCATAATGGGCTAGCACCTTATATCTATGGGCTTCCCGAACTGCATAAAAATGATATACCTCTAAGACCCATTGTTAGTAATATTGGAGCGCCCACTTACAATTTATCAAAATTTCTATCAAAATCTATCAATAATATAATAGGAAAAAATGAATTCTATGTAAAAGATTCATGGCACTTTAATGAATTTATAAAAAATCAATCCGTACCCGTAAACCATCAACTGATTTCCTTGGACGTTGTTTCTTTATTTACAAATATACCTGTTGTTTTGGCATTGAATAGCATCAAAAAACGTTGGGCAGAGATTAAAAACCACACACCTCTAGATCAATCGGAATTTATAAATGCTGTAAAATTTTGTTTAGAATGCACATACTTTCAGTATGGTGAGCAATTTTTTGGACAAATATTCGGCACAGCAATGGGATCTCCTATTTCAGCTACCATTGCTAACCTCGTTATGGAGTGCCTAGAGGAATCTGTTATGAGTTCATTAAATTTTCGGCCTGTATTCTTTAAACGGTATGTAGACGATTGCCTTATGTGTGTTCCCAACGATAAAATTCAATATGTAATTGATAAATTTAACAATTTTCACTGTAAACTTCAATTCACTTGTGAAATAGAATTAAACAATAACATAAATTTCCTTGATATGAACATTAGGCATGATGCTGATGGAAAAATAAAAACCTCTTGGTTTACTAAAGAAGTATGGTCTCAACGTTATCTTCACTTCAATTCCGTTGCACCAGCTTGTTATAAAAAAAGTGTCATAAACAGGCTTACAGATCGCGCGATAAAATTGTCCCACGCAGATGACCGCCCCAAAAATTTAAAAATTGTTCGTACTACACTAGAATTGAATGGCTACCCAAAAACTTTCTTCAATCCTATCATTAAAGAAAGAATAAACAAAATCTATAATGGTTCGTCTAATAAAAATAACATAAAAGGTAATACAGACAATTTTATAACTCTACCTTACATTCCGGAGACCTCAGAGAAAATCAAAAAATGTTTGAAAAAGTACGATATAAATGTTGCGCATAAACCTACTAACTGTGTTGGGAAATATTTCTCAAATCTAAAACCGTTAATACCCAAAGATAAACAAACCCACACAGTGTATAAATTGAATTGTTTAGATTGTGATGGAACCTATACTGGAATCTCTAAACAATATTTACAAAAAAGAATGTACGGCCATAAATATAGCACAAGAAATAACAACTTAGAAAATTCCACCGCCCTTGCTAAGCATTGCTTTGATTATAACCATCAATTTGATTACAAAAATGTTAATATCTTAACTAAGGAAACCAATTATTATAAAAGATCTATCCTGGAGATGATTCACATAAAACGGGACCCCAAATCTGTAAATCATAGGGTAGACACACAAAATCTAAGTCATATTTATACTAATTTGATTAAATAATCTCTTGCAAATTCTTACATACGTCTTTATAAGTGTAGAAAATGTTTTTAGGAAGAATTCGTAATGTTATTTCCCAGTACAGGTCTGAAACCTTTCTTAAGTGCCATGTCATAAATCCTACACATCTGGTTTCGAAAGTAGATACTTGACAAATAACTTCGTTCTTCTCATTTGTTGTGAGAATACCAATCAATATGCACTCATATATTTTAATAATATTACTGAATAGCGGATTCTTACTACAAAAAATAATTTTCTATACATTAATTCTGACGATACAATTTCGATTATTCGTGGTTCTGTTCGTTTCGACGGCGTGGGCTCTTTTAATTGAAGTTAAATTGTGCGATTTGGACGCTTGTTTTATAATTAGTTTTAATAAACCCCCTTTTTAGACATAGTGAGTCTTCTGATGATGGTCGTGAGACCGAAACGTACGTAAAGACGAATAGTTAAAACATAGTGTTATTGTGACCTATTTCCCGAGAATTTTTATATATAATTTATTCCAATTAAATATGCCTACGTCATAATTTTTCTATAGCGAAAGAAATCGGAGGAAAATTTTATACGTTCATGTACCTACTTTTTGTTAACTTCGAAGTATAACATTTTTAAAGTGAATGTGTTTTTCTTTAACTTTGCCTGGACATTACTATAGTCAATATTTTTTGATGTTTCTGGAAATCGATAGAAACTTTCAATTTGTGTCATTTATGTACGTTTTCGCTTTCAGGAATTTTCTCAAACTTGTTGTCACTCGGCAATAGTCACTCGATCACACTATCGAGGCTATTGCCTGGCAACAAGTTCAAGTGAATGCGTCGAATTATTCCCAATTCATTCTCACTCTCTTGCGATATTACATCTAATTATTTTTTGACGTTCCTAAATATTGATAGAAACTTTCAATTTGTGTCACTGAACTACGTTTTGCCCTATCAGAACATTATTAAAGTAATAATTTTCTTTTCTGGAGAGATGTTCATGGTAGGTGTCCATCGGAAATTTCGACTGTTATTCCTGCACGAATGATGCCAGTTATGTCAGGTCAGGATAGACACTCTTATGTTGGCAGGCTAGAGAACTGCCGAACTTTTTCCCACCATACCGCAGTTTTCCTTCGAACAACGAAGTTCTGGGACATTTCGCCTAGTGAGGTCACTCCTGATGCCTATAACCTTCAAACTTTTGAAAAAAATTTCAAAAATTTACTACTATTCCATGTAATGTTCTACGAACATTAAAGAATTTCTTCCCGTGATTCAAATATATAAAAACAATCCCAAAAAATCATTGTATCCTCCCAAAGAGCCAAGGAAGCTCACTTGCAAGATATCGTTTCTCATTGTTAACTCCCATCTTTGCATTTCAGTTTGAAATATAGAAGGATCTAAGTAGTCACTGCATTTATTCCCATTCCAAAAAGCAGCCTCAAATTTGAACACCCTCTATTTCTTCTCCCTATTATATAATGATATGAATAGCAATTTGATGTAAACACCTACAGCTTAGGTTAAACGAATTGAACTTACAATACAATGTCTTACAGATTCATTTGTCTTCTCAATGCAGATCATAAATATGTATAGAGGTACTTCAATTTTTATCACGAAAATGTTGACAAATGTAGCTATGGTTTCGCCCCATATTTGAATTTATTCATTAAATTAGTTAAAGTTGAATTTTCAATAGCTATTAGATTCAATTTTGCAATTGCAATATTCCAATGTTAAATACCACACAAAAATATCATAAATTAATATTAGTCACGAATCAGTAGCATAAGGGTAAAAATATTCTAAAATGAACATTTTTAAATGTGAATGTTTAACTAAGCGTTCAAAATTGATAAGGTATGTTATATTTTTGAATAGAAAAGTTCTCCAGAGATGATTAAATTTATACAATTTATCCAGAATACCTACTTGATTCAAAAGCTGAACTATGTATTAGAAGAATGATGATCATTCTTACTGAGGCTTAAAGCATTATTTTCCCATATATAATATTCATTCTATGTTGTTCATATTAATCAATCAATAATAACTCGTTTTGAGTATTACTGTTGTACTGCGAAATTATGGATCAAAATTTGTTTGATTGTCGTTTTAAAATATTGCTTTATTTGCTATAATTAAATCAAGTATTTTTATAACTTCTGAAATGCTAATTGTCGAACGAATCTACAAAATTCCCAAAAAACAGATGACAAGTTTTTCATGTGAGTCTATGTTCTAATGACGTTTGCTTCTATGATGAATATATTTAGCATACCGCTACGGTAATGCAGGGCATTGGTGGGTGAACTCGCTATCATAGCTCCCATGTAGTTTTGTAAGCATATATCGAGTTTTAATAAACGGTATTATAATAAACTGTGTATTACTAGATTAATGATTATCACAGAATATGGGACAGTCGTTAGTTGTATGCAGAATTACGAATTGGGTTCTTGAAATGCAAGGACAGTGTAAAAATAAAACACAGCCTAAGAGGAATATTTTGGAATAAACATTTAGCTTAGAAACATACGAATGGAAGATTCGTGGAGAATCCCACCGACCTTAAGCATTATTGGCGACATTGCAGAAAGTTTTAAGACCTTCAAGCAACAGTTTGGAATATTTATGACAGCCTGTGATAATAAAATTGAGGTAAAAGTTGTAATATATAAGTTCAAAAAATGACATGGAAAACATATATAGTCATAGTAAAACAGGTTCAAAATGTGCAAAATAATGCAAGTATAAGGGATAATAATATCTGTGAATGTGTATGAAGTAAAAAGTGAAAATAAAGTTCAGTGGAGTGGGATAATATAAATTGAAGAGAAAAGAAGCGGAGGTGAATATAATTCCAAAAGTTGTTTTGGATGAAATTGTTGAAAAAAGAGAGAATATAGTTATGAGCAAACCAAGAATATTATCAGAAACCTATGGTGGAAACGTGATAAAGTCAATGGGTCAGGTTCGATTAAAATGTAAAATAGGTAATATAGAAAGTGTTGAAAATTTGATAATAGCTGAGATTAACGGTAATTCATTGGTTTGAAATCCTGCATCAACCTAAATTTAATGACAAAAACCAAAACAAATGCTGTTAGTACCAGCTGTCACGATACTAAGGAAGAATTCATTAGTTAGAACGTTAAAGTTGTCACAGAGGTAGGAAAATACAAGGACAAATGTACGAGGTCTGTCCCAAAAGTATCCGATTACCTCGATTTCTCGGCCCTTGACTTATTCTTCGTCATCCGGTTGGTGACATTCTCCGAAGTATTCCCCATTTGATTGAACAACACGCTCATATCGATCTTTCCACTTTCTAAAGCAGTCTTGAAAGTGAGTTTTTGGAATCGCCTTTAGTGAATTTCGTCACATTAGTTTCAACAGTCTCTTTTTTGTCGAATCGGTGTCCTTCAAGTGGCATTTTCAATCAAGGAAATGGCCAGAAGTTGCACGGAGCTATGTTACAATATTTGAAAAATGTTCATAACTATTGATTATTTCCTGAGCGATTCCTAATCGAAGGTTTTTTGCAGTTCAGAGAACAGGTTCGGGATGAATTTTGTTCACACACGAGTCATTACCAAATTCTCCGTTAAAATTCACTGAGCAGTTTTTTTTTGGTATTCCAAAGTCATCTTCTAGTTCCCCCACAGTCAAACGATGTTGTCCAATCGTAACTCGCACACGCTCGACATTATCTGATGTTGTTCCCGTCGAAGGTCGAAAAGAACGAGGATCACTGTCAACAGATGTGCTGCCACTTTTAAACTGCTTATATCACTCTTTTATTTGTATTTCACCCATACACTCGTCGCCAAAGGCCTTCTGTAACATTTCAATAGCTTCCGCACAACTTTTACCAAGATTGAAACAAAATTTTATGCAGATTCGCTGTTCAGTTCCTTCCGTCATTCTTAAAAATGAACAAAATCCGACGAACGCAAAAAAGAGGTAGTAAACAAATACACGATGCGCGGGAACAAAGGCATCTCATCGGTACATGAGTCATCTGATGAGAAGGTTAGGAGATACTGGTGACGTTCGTACCTTACAAAGATCGCCTGTGTGTTGTGGTGCGAAGATATGAATGCAAGTCGAATACTTTTGGGACAGACATCTACAATAAAATTAAATGATGATGTGAGTCCAGTTGTACGACCGCCCAGGAGGGTTCCTTCAACTATAAAATCTGAGTTAGAAAATAACCCAATGGCAATACAAGAGTATAATTGAAACAACTGAATCTTCATGTTGGTTAAGCAACTTAGTAACTATAGGAAAGCCAAATGGTTCTCTTAGGTTGTGTCTTGATCCACAAGATCTTAACAAAGCTGTAAAGCGTGAGAACTGTTTGAATCAAACTGTCGGGGGAATAAGCTCAACGTTAATGAATAAAGAATATTTTACTGTATCAGATTTGAAAGACATGTAGAATAAGATGAAAATTTATGTAAGTTGGGTACATTTAGTACACCCTATGGGTACCAGAAAATTGAGAGACTTCCGTTCAGAATAACCATAGCACCAGAATACTTTCAGAGTGTAAATCGAAAATATTTGGAGATATTAGAGGCGTAACGGTGTACTTTGATGATATTTTGGTAGCTGGAGAAAATCTAGAGGATAGTTATAGAATTTTAAATGTAGTGATAGAAAAAGCTAAGGAAAATAATACAAAGTTCACTGAATATGAAATACAGTATAGAGTAAATGAGGTGGACTATCTGAGATTAGTATTCAGTGGAGAAGAAAAAGTTTCACATTTATGTATATCGTAAAATATTCATTGTCAATAATGATCACTGGCACCTATGCGAAAAACTGTTTCTAAAATGATATCCTCCAGATTGCAACGATTAAAGTGAAACTTATCAAATAATATGAAATAGAATTTAATTATGTAGTAGGTAAATATCTATATGTAGCAGATAACCTATCAAGAGCTTATCCCGGAGGTTGAAGAGGATATGGAAATGCTTGAAGTAAGTAGTACATAATGTTAATAGTTTTGTCAATATTACAGAACAGGAACAAGCTGAATTTATAAAAGATACAAATATCTAGTATTGTAAAGAACAATTTAGTAGGATCACCCAAAAGGGAAAGTATAAGGCGGTACACTGAGAGATTTTTTTATTATTAGAAATAATTTACATACAATCGAAAGTGTAGTTTCCCAAATACACAGATTTGTAGTACCAAATGAGCTAAATAACAAAATGTTAGAAATATTACATGAATGTCATACTTAGCCAAAATAAAAGAAATAGCACAAACTTCAGTATATTGGCCAGGTTTTAATGAAGAAATAGAAAATATTGATGATATATGTACAGTTTAGGTGAAAAATTCAAGCAGAACTATGTTATTGGAGAACATTTAGTTATTCATGAAATTCCTTATGAGCTTTTTGAAAAACTGGCAGCTGACCTCTGTGAATATGGTAGGAAGAGTAGCAATAATAGATTATTTTTCTAAATTGTTAGAAATACTACCAATTCAGTTCAAGACTGCACATGAGTTGATTGATGAATTTGAGATATGTTCTGCTAATAACGGAATACCTACCGTGTCAGTTTCCGTTAATATGCCATTTGGGGCATACAATTATTTAAAATTTGCGGAATGTGAATTTGAACTATGTACGAGCAGTTCACGTTATCCTAGATCTAGTAGTCAAACAGAAAGTGCCATAAAAACAGTGAAATCAATGAAACAAAGAAATTATTGTGATATCAGTTTATATTTACTAAATTATGGAAATAGTCCAGTTCAAGGAATATGTCAACGGGTCAGATTTCGATGAGTAGAAGATTAAAAACGAAATTGCCCGTAATTATTGACTTGTTCTATAGACATGAAAATATATATGTAGGAATTAGAGTTAACATTTTAGATAAACAAAGTTTAGCAACGGCCTATTATGACAGAAATGCGAAGAAGGTGAAAAGCTTTAGTGAAAATGATGAGATAATAGTCCAGAAAAATTTGTAAATAAATGTACAAGTTCAATATCACAAGTAATACATGATCAAAACGGGAATAGATTGAGATGTAATAGTCCACAGCTCAGGCATTCCGTAAATAAACCGTTTATCCTAATCAATCAGTGTATGAAAATAACGATTGTGACTTGTTCAATCCTGAAAATAAAGGCACCCCTATCAGACCTATGAATGGGGCTTATAATCACACTAGTAATAGAATTAATAATAGATCAATAAAAATGATTGATAAAAGAGAGATGTTATGTATGTCTATGTTCTAATGACGTTTTCTTCTATGACAGACATATCTAGCATAACGTAACGGTACTACAGAGAACCGGAGGGTGAACCTGCGAGTATAGCTCTCATGTAGTTTAGTTACCATGTAGTGAGTTTAAGTAAATAGTATTATAATAAACTGTGTATTACTAAATTAATAAGTATCGGTGAGTACAAAACAAAGATAAAATGTATGTTCATCGTTCCTTCCATATTCTTTGAATTTTAACTCTAAACAATTTCGAGGCAAGAACTTCATGTCTTTAATGAATATCAAACTGTTTAGCGGATATGCGTATTAGACCGAAAACTCCACAAATGAAATATATATCTCTTTCATCCGGACAATTCACTTCGAATTAAGAAATAGGGTTTTACCGATATAGTCTTATTGATATATGAATATGATTCACATTCTCTATGAGATAAAGTGAAAGTGACTGTTAAATATAAATCCTCAATCAAATCATTCATGCAGATCATTATTCAAATCATCTAAAATTTTAACCATCACAGGAATTCCAATTTCGGGAATGTGTTTATACGTATTTTTGAATGAGGAAAACTTCACTATGAACAGAGAAATACATAACTATCACATAAGACGTAAGGGCAAATTTTGGGTCACATATAGGAGGCTTACAGTAGGACAAAATTCATTGAGCCTTATGTTTGTCAAACTATTCAATAACCTCCCAGATCATATCAAGAACTGTGATTCAATCTCCTCTTTCAAGATTAGTCTTAAATTCTTCCTACTAGAAAATGTTTTTCATACTTTGGATGAATATAATGAACATGCTAAATCCTAGTATTACTTTTCTCCACGATCATCACAGAATTTGCCAATTCTGAAATCAGATTTGATTACAGAATGCTGGAATTCTCTCTGTTGAGATTGAAAAAATATTCTGCAACACCTCTGCCCCATGCAATTTAAATGTATTTGAATTCTCTCTCTTGCAATAGAATAATATCCTCACATTGGTTAGCAATAATAACATTAGCCTTGACGCAGTTGATTGTCATCGTAGTGGCAAAATTTGAGTAAGTGTCGAAATTATTGCTGTCACGTTTCCATTCGAAAATATGAAAAGTATCATGAATATATCCAGTGATTCAGAATCAGAGAGTGGAAATACACCAACTGAAATTACAAATAGTGCAAATAATATACTGGAAAGTCTACTACCAATAAAATCAAAGAATGAATATGAAAAATATTACAAACTGTTCATGGATTGGAAACAAACAAAGAAAACGGATTCCTTCTCAGAAAATATTTTGATTGCGTTTTTTGGTAAATTATCGGGAAAATGGAAATCTCCAACAATGTGGAAAATGTATTCAATATTAAAAGCAACGATAAACCTAAAACATGATATGATTTCAAGATATAAAAAACGTAAGGCATTCTTAAAACGTTATTCTGATATGTACTCAGCCAAAAAATCGAAGGTCTTCACAACTGAAAATGTTCAGCAGTTTTTACAAAATGCTCCAGACAATATATAATTAGCAACAAAAGTAAGTTTCAAATTAACGCTAACGTGAACCATGTTTAATTTTTTTCCACCCGAATTGAGACTCATAGTTTGCGTGAAAGAGAATGCCCTTGATATAATGTTTATCAAACATTGATTTAATAAAAAGCCACATAGCTCAGTTGGTATACGTGTTAGTTGTGCAATCGGATGAACCGATTCACTATCCCTGGAATGAGTTCACTCCGACCATAACCGACCTGATAGTGAACAAGAATGTCACGAATATGAGCGAACTCAAGGCCATCCATGAGATGACTTCTGTTCAAACCACCGACAAGGCAATTTTTTTTTTATTTAATAGTTTATTTTTGATGCACCTTTGCGCTAAAAAAGTTAGTTCTGGTTAGTCCAGGATTAGTGCTTTCTGATAAAAAGTGTTTTTAGACTATAGTTATTATTTCGCGTGAACAGAAAATATTAAAAATGATACGCGTTACAATATAACCTTTGTTATACCTAGTTTATTTATTTTATATATGTTTTTTTATGGGTCGTTCTCGTCATTGGTGTCATGAGAGCATGTCGCAAAAATGAGCTTTACAACCTGAAGGTTTCGAATATAAAAGATCTAGGTACGGCATTGTTAATTTCTATTCCAAATACGAAATCCAAAACACCAAGAGAATTTACCGTAACAGGAGAATTCTACAACATTGTGAAAAAATATTGCCATTTGAATTTCTGAAAAGGAAAGTGCACGAAACAGGTAATTGGTATCAATAAAATTGGTAACATGCCCAAACAAATTGCCACATTTTTAAATCTCGAGAAGCCTCAAGAATTCACTGGTCATTGTTACTGGAGGACGTCGGCTACTGTATTAGTGGACTCAGGAGCAGATCTGGAAATACTGAAAAGACATGGGGGTGGAAGTCTTCTCAAGTGGCAGAAGGATACATAGAAAATTCGGTGCAAAATCGAATAAATATAGCAAATAAGTTAGTTTCATCAACTACAGGATCTAATACTCCGCTAATCATGCCTTCCACTTCAAATTATATGTCTGTTAGTTCATTTTCTACAAACCACGCAATTGTTGAAAATTCATCCAATAATGCACCAGTTTTTCATTCCGAGAACTGTACAAATATAAAAATTGATACAAAGTAAAATGTTTCTTGAATTATTGAGTGTTTACCTAATATAATTGTGATTGAGTTCTGTAATATAAATTATCTTTTGTTCATTTCCATTTGAAAATACGTATTTAAAATCTTTGATTGTGGAGAAAGTATAGTCTGCTACTCGGTTAGAATGAAAATTCGTGATGCTCGTGGCAATAACTCTCCACTCGCATCGAATTCTCATTCTAACCTTGTAACAGAATATACTATAATATCATGTTGGATTCAATATTGAATTTTATTATTTTCGATTTGAATGTACGCGCTCTGCTTCTCACCCATTTAATTAAGACATTTTATCATAGTTAATACTTATATGTCCTATACATTCCATGTAATGTCAACAGGAAAATGAAGATTATTATTACTATCATTATTATCAACAGCAATCAGCGGCATAATCCAATCTAGCTTATACAAATCAAGAACTCGGCCCAGTATATAAATGGTATTCAAGCCGTTGACCTGAACCTCAATAACTCAATATCATTGGAAAAGTTGTATTCTTCATTTCACCTAGATTCCATCACCACTGGGCGCCACACAGTTAATTTTATACTATTGTTTTGGCTACTGATAGTGTAACGTCAATGAATTGATCTTGAATTAAATGACGAATAAAGTCTGGATATTAACTTCAACATGTTAGCCCGATGGAAACTATAATTTGAAATGATTGGTAAGAAGTAGGATTTCATGATATGATGTTTCATTCAAGTGCTAACCATAATTTTCGAAGCATTTTCTAAAAAGAGCAGGATCAATACATATTTGACAAGAGTATTGACTCACGCTCACACTGAATATCCTAACCGTGGTATTAGAGGTGAAATAACTGGAAAAAATGTATACGAATGATTAAGAAATTCCAACAAATCCTTCATACAGTTTTTGAAATGAATTACTCCATAATCAAGGAATTATTATAGAGACTATCGTAGAATATATCGAAAAATAACATTTCATTTGCCTGCTGTCCAATTTCAGGTGAAATGTTTTGCAATACATTATATTCATTCTAAACAGAAGATTATGTATGAACGATAGTGGAAATAGATATAATTATGTTAATGCGAGTCAATTTTCCGTTTGATGATGCATTATTTCCCAAAGGTTGAAGTTTTGGCTAAGTGAAGAATGGTAACATCGCTTGGAATATTCCTGCACTAGGAGCGAAGCTTCGAGAAGCTACTCACAGCACTCATATGGCATACAATGTGATGTTACATGAACTGGACTAAGTTATGTCAAAATGAAATATTGAATCAAATATACCCGAGAAATGATACAGGGATGGTATTCTAGGTATTTAGGTTACAGAACATTCCTATTTTCGGTAATTTAAATTTCATAGTACTAATTACTAACCTGCGAGCATGTTTGTATCACTAAATACACCTGAAGATGGTCATTCAAGTGACTCATTACCAATTACACTGGTCTAATCATCTGCGAAGTTCGGGTTGAATGTGATGTCAATATTGGAATCCCTATCATAGGAAAAAAATGAGCAGCTACGAAACTAGAAATTATTGAAGGATGAGCGAACGGGCGAGAGCTTCATAAATAATTGCAAAACACTTTGAGACCATCGCGAAAAAAGTACAATAGTGAAGAGTTTGAATCATGCCCCTCCAAATTGCCAATGTATGACACATTCTCACATGAAATCAACTATTTGCTAGAATTGCGCGATTGATGAAAATGAATGTTAGTGAAAATGAGATTCACATTGGAATATCATCGAATCCAGGTATCAATCTAGTTCAAATCTCTGTGTGACGTAGACGTTCATTGATTTTGAGTCAGGCGATCACTGTTGGTTGATAACAAATAAAAAGACTTAATTTAGATTGCACTTCGGAGTTGAATAATTGGTGTTTGAGACCTCCAATTAATTGAAGAGACCTCTTTACATTCATAATCTATCAAAGCCAAATTAAGAGAAATGAATCCGGAATGACCAAGACTATATGTAGATTCTTTCAATCTGTCTATTAAGGAACTTTCATGATCTCCATAAATTTTTAATTCTCCTACATTACCTGTAAGGTGAATTTTGACTAATGGAAATTTCCTTGCTTCTATGTAGTAAGTCAAAGTGCTAAGATATATTATGCAAAGAGACATTTTCTAAGAAATGTCAATATTTTTGTTATAAAGTTTTTAAAGTACCTTTGTACATTGTACACATTTTTAATCTGCAATGAGAAGGCAAATGAATCTGTAATATAATTGTAGAATAAATTCGTTCAAACTGTGGATGTTTACATGAAATTCTTTTTCATATTATTATATAACAGAGAGGAGAAATAGAGGGTGTTCAAATTTGAGGTTGCTTTTCAAAATTGGAATGAATGCAGTAACTCCTTAGGAGGTTATCAATGAGAAACAACATCTGGCAAGTAACGTCCCCTACCTCTTTGGGAAGATATTATGTTTTTTGGAGTTTTCCGTATTTTGAATTCAAGAAACGAAAACCGATAAGGTTCGTAGAATATCATATGAGTTAGTGGTAAATTGTTGCTTATTTTTTAGAAAGTTTGGAGGTTGTAGGAATCAGGAAAGACCTCACTAGGCGAAATGTTCCAGGACTTTGTTGTACGATGAAAAAATTGAGTATGGCAGGAAAAAGTTCGACAGGTCTCTAGCCTACCAACGAAAGCAAGACCATCCTGACCTCGACTACCTGGAGTCATTCGTGAAAGAATATTCGATGAGCAACCTAACATGAACATTTCTCCAGAAAAGAAAATTCCTACTTCAATAATGTACTGATTCACCAAAACTTACCTAACTGACACGAATTGACTATTGGCTTTTACAAACGTCAGAAAATAATAATGAGGAATATCGTGAGACAGTGAGAATGAATTGGAAATAATTCGACAGATCCTCGAATTGTTGCCAGGAAATAGCTATGAGAGCCCGAAAAAATCGAGTGCCTATTACCGAATGAAAACAATTTTGAGGAAATATCTGAATAATTATTTTCGAATTCATCGAATTCTCGTGTGGTATTCTGTAGATTATTCTTGAATGATGAATCACAAGCTGATATCTTCATCTCTAGTCATATCTCACGTTGCCAATCAACAAAAACAAAACACTTCAAAAATTGCAGCAGGGATTTTCTAGGTGAAAAATATCCTTTATAATTAGGTTTTGATAGGCCAAAACGTACATAAATGAGACAAATTGGAAGTTTCTATAAGTTCTTGGAAAGTTGAGAAAAAGTCATGAATAATATCACCAGAGTAAGAATAAATCGAAAATAATTGGATGTATTGTTACAATTCAAATTCAGTAGTTCGTATATTGTGGAGGTATTATGCTACAATTATCGAATATTGCGATAATAATTATAGTCGTTGGTTGAGAAATGTTCAGCATAACCTGTGACCAGTGAGATTTCAAACCCGGACCTATACCAGTGGAAATTTCAACCAACGTTATTGTCATTCCATGAACCATAGGCGGCCCATCGTTGTTACAGAGTCCAAATTGAATAAGTTCCTGTATGCATCTTATTTTATCTGTTCATTTGCAGTTAGCTTGGGGATTGCTGTGTTGTATTTTCAAATAATTTGATAGTGTATCATCATTTGTTTTGATAGAAGTTTCCGTGGTATTCTGTACCTTTTGCGGCAGAAATTTTATCTTACCTGTAGCGATGAGTCATTGATGTTAGTCGCATATCTGACTTTCTTTCTTTCTGATTGCCGGTAACAAAAAAGCGTTGCGATATTAATTTAATGTGAGTAGCTAGAACGTCGCTTCCTGTCTAAAGGTAATTTTGGTGTCACAATTGTTTTTCGTAAAGGCAGTTTTGTTAGTACTTTAACCATTGTGTGAGATTTATTTGCCAAAAGCAGACAATTTGATTTCTAGTTGTTATAATTGTATTTTGGAGTTTCGGAATATTTAACCAGAAATTTAGCCTTCAAAGAGATGTTTGTTGCCGCCATTATTATATTGCGACTGATCTTCATATTGATGAAGATCAAACTTGACTGTTTAAAACAGCTTTGGAAGATATTCCTGATTCGATTCCATTTTTGAAAATGAATGTGGTCTCGTTTTATAACGTTTGAACCCTTTTCATGTAAAAAGGGTTCTTGTTTTCTTCCTGGAGTTTTCCAGAGAGTCAACTTGGAAGGTAACCGAGAGTCCCTTTGTGCTCAGGTAACATTCCTGTAAGTTCTTGGGGCACATCAACACTACACATCTTCACACATTTATGTAGCGGCAAGTTGGGGCCACAATTTAATTATAAGCTAATATTGCTATAGCTGAACTAGCTACCTAGTAATTCATTTGTTCCACATTTGAATGCGGAATATCAATTTAGCTGAATTGGGTAGTCATCATTATTTAGTTTGTAGCATATCGGATTAACCTAATATTTGTATGTTCACTGTACGCCAAGACAAGATTATAGCTATATTTGTGGTACTATACTAAAGCGTTCCATACATGTTGAGTTCTGTCATTCATTATTATTTTATAACTATTGATTATTATATGTTCATTTTTTTTGTTTATCGAAACTGAACTTTATATTTTGTTACAAGGGTTTCAGATTTTATTTCTCACTTTTCGGTTTGTAATAGCGTTGACCTTGTTTGGTGATTCATACAGGTTGGTTGCAGTTTGCTACGAGAGAGTTTAATAAACAAATTACCTGGCGCTTTTAAAATTTTATAGAATCACCCCCATCTCCATTGCCTAGTCTAGTCGCGTGCAGTACCTCTTTTGTTCCTCACGTCATAATGAGTTTATGAGTAGAAAGTAGGTAGCAGTATCCTTGAAAACTTGTTGCCAGGGAATTGCCACGAGAGCCCGACGGGATCGAGTGGCTATTGTCGAATGGAAATTAGTTTGAGAAAATATCTGATGAATTATTTTCGAATTCATCGAACTCTCGTGTGGTATTCTGTAGATAATTTACGAATCACAGATCAAAAGCTGATATCTTCATCACTATTCAAATCTCACGTTGCCAATCAATGAAAACGAATATTTCTCAAATTCCAGTAGGATTTTTCTAGGTGAAAAATATCCATTATAATTATGTTATGATGGGCCAAAACGTACATAAATGACACAAACTGGAAGTTTCTATATGTTCTTAGAAAATCAAAAAATACAGATAAGTAATATCACAAGAGTAAGAATTAATCTAAAACAATTGGATGCATCCTCGAAAACTTGTTGCCAGGAAATAGCCACGAGAGCCCGACAGGATCGAGTGGCTATTGTCGAATGGAAATTAGTTTGAGAAAATATCTGGAGAATTATTTTCGAATTCATCGATCTCTCGTGTGATATTCTGGCTATCATTTTTGGATAATAAATCATAAGCTGGTATCCCCATCCCAGGTCAAATGTGACGTCGATCAATAAAAACGAAATAATTCAAAAATTCCAGCGGGGAATTTCTAAATAGAAAATTCTCTTTGTAATTATGTTTTGATAGTCCAAACGTACATAAATGTCAGAAATAGAAAGTTTCTATTGGTTTTCAGAAACATAAGAATATTCATTATAAATGTCCAGGCAACGTCAGAGAAGAATGAATCATAAGTCGCTCTTTCCCTCAGTTTTTATGAGATGACTTCTTTCGCTGTAGAGAAATTACTCTTCAGTAGTTTCAATACATATAAATTCACTTTGGACATTATTGTGTTACAATTTCAATTATTCGTGTTTTTGTATATTCCGGCGACGTAGGCATTTTGAATTGGAATTAATGTTATGTTAGACGCTTTGTGCTTAGTACAATTAGTTTTAAGAAATCCCGTTTCAGATAGTGATTTCTTTTTTATTCGTCTTAAGATGATGGTCGTGAAATCGAAACGCACGTGACGACGAAAATATAGTAAACCAAGATTCCATTTCCGGTACGCTTACAAAAGTGATACAGATCTGATGGAAGCACATCAAACACAAAACCGTAACTGAAGGAACAGGTTGAAGGAGATCAATTACAGACTATACTACAACTTTTTCCGATTGACATTCAAGCCCCTAGGCTCAAAGACAAAGGACGAAGAGGTGCAGTGGGAGGACAGGTATCTGAAACTTTCCCTTTGGGAATGGAGGATGAAGGAGGATGACAGGCAACTCAAACCCTAGTGCAGGAGTAATTAAATGCAAGCTGTCCAAATGAACCACATCACTGTAGGACGGCCTCGTTCTTCGGTGCATATATGATGGAAGCGAATACAGACACTACTCTGATTCAAAAATCATACGTGTACGGAATAAGACTCAGGGGAATAGGTAGCTCCAGGGTGTGGATCATACACGCCGCCTCATTTGAAGAAAAACCGCGAACTTGCATCCTAATAAAAGATGCAGCTACAGTTTCATCGTTGTGAGATCATTGTTATCTCGACCTAACAACGATAAGACTTGAATTACAAATAGAAGGACTTACTATATGACCAGATGAGAACAGTGACACCGCGAGACATACGATTTTTTGCGGAGTATATCAGCACTTCGAAATCCCAAGCTTTATATGGGTGTGATGCTAATGCACAACGCACGGTGTGAGGAACAAGAGACATCATCAAACGAGGTGAAGCATTGTTGGAATTCCTGAGGGCTAGAAACCGACCTTTGTGTCAAGTGTGAGAATGGAGGTTATTGATATTACGGTATGTACAGGACACATAAATCACCTAGTGCATAACTGGCATGTGGCGGAGGAACTAAGTTCATCTGACCACAGGTGCATACGATACTCAATCGGATCAGAAGTGGCAGTACATAGTATAGAAACTCAAGGCCCAACAACTGCGACTCCAATCGCGAGAAGCCACTCTTTCAATAGGATATCGATAATAAAACGCATGTAGAATATTGTTTCCGGTTGAAGGATAGGTACATAGTTTCGCGTGGCAAAGTAACACTTCGTAAATCATTTCATTTGGTTACTGATTTCCATATGACCACTCGCCAATTTTTTTGGCAGCGCTGATTATTTTTAAGTGAAATAGGTTTGAGGGAGAGATGCAAGGGCTATTCTCGAGGATCCTTGTTTGAGATGAGATGAATGTGATTTGATAGAAACAGCATTGGTAAAGTTGAAACTCGTAAATTGAAAAAAAATGGCAAATAGTTTGAAAATTAGTTCGGTTTGAATTGGTGGTTGTGAATGAACTCCAAAAGTGAGTACGGTTCAATTAACTAATAGAACATAATGATATTGTACAAGATACCTCATAGATACGCCATGCCTCTCGCACGCAAACCAATATTCAATCAAAATCATTTCGCTCCACCGAGTAATTGGCGAATGGCATGTGGCGGAGGCAACGTTCTTTTCTAGCATATTTAGATGTGTTAGGAAAATATTCCCGAAATAATTTCTATGTACATTATACAGTATAATTTATCCTCCTACTATCATTGTTGTTTCCCATGAGTGAAAGATAACTGTTCAGTTTCAATATTATTTACATCTTCAAATAATATGTGGAGGTATCTGATGGAGCATTTCCTATATCTAACTTCAAACTTTGAAAACTCAAACCTATGATCGGAAGTTGCTCTTGGACATTCCGACATAAAACTGAATACTTCACGTAAGCGATGTTCAATGACACTCACGACTTTCCTTCATTGAATAAAATCGGACGAGAATTGAACAGAGATATTTTATGAAGAACATGTGAAAAATTCATACTCTTCTATACTAATCTCCTTTGTTAATTTCACATCTCCCGGAGATGGTAAATTCGTTGCCGTATTTGGGGTACGTATTTACTTACTTGCGGTAAGAATATCACTACTCCGTTCGCATCAAAGTGGATTTCATACTATTACCTTACTGAATTAGGCAGTTCCGAATGATTGTAAAAGTGTTGAGAATAAGGAGTGAACTATCACTGTTAAATGTTGATTCACAAATGCTGAGTTAATATATAGTTATCAATAGGATTATGATATTTCCGACTATCATTTTTAATCTGCATCTTAAGGTTGGAACCCGCAGGAGCAGGTTATATTTTCAGGGAAACGTTCACGAAAAAATATATAAATTAGCATTTTCTGGACATATTTTGAAGGTATCCTCTCAAAGAACTGATTCCTGCCCAATTTATCTTGAAAAAGTTACAATGAATCCATTAAATGCCAAGTTCTATATTCCTGTGGCGGTGATCACACTGTGCAATCGCTTGCAATTAGTTGAAGTAAAAATCAAAATGTAAATTTCTGGAGTAATTGCAGTTAAGTCAGATCTGCACTACAAATATCAAAGTGAAATTACTTCATTCTGATTTATCTACTGTACTATTTGTTTTGAAAGAAATAACTCATGATCTGCCAAACTGAAATCCAGATAGAAACAAATTGGATTTTTCTTTTGCGTAGAGGAGGGGAAATCTTGCATAGACGCCTCGGGTGCCCGTGCCCCCGGGTGTGCCGGATTTCTACCGACTGAAACCCCTCCTCCGTGTGGTTGGATCTCCATCCTAAGGGGAGCCTCACAGCACTGCGGTCATTATGGTCCTCTTGTGCCCTCACTCGTTTCTACCTCCTCATCAGTCCGGTGTATTCTATGAATTTCAGTAACCTGATATAAGGGATACTCCTGATTCCCTCGGGTGTAGTCTTATCGCCCCGAGGTATATCCGACAACCAACCGTATATGCCGAGCACTGACACAGCACATGCAGATTTCGATGTGGCATGAGAAATGCCACAGGTTGGCTCTGATCCAATCTATGGTTTTTACACCCCCGCTTTAGTGAGTGCGACGGAAGTTTCTGTCTCTTCTCGTTTGGTTTCTTCAGACTCCCACACGAGTGTTACTCTATTGGTGTTCAGTACTAGTATCGTTAGTTCTTTGACGAAATCAAGTACACATTGTGAGGTGATTGTGTATTGTCTATTCTCATAGGTCCCCCCCCCCCTCATAATTTGAGCATATGTTGTAATTGCAACTATTTTTGCTTGGAATTCTGTCGCAAAAGACCCCAGGTTCGAAGAAATTCTTTTCCCTTGGTCCGGTTTCTCGACTATCCCAGCACATGTACTTTTTTCCGTCTTGGTGCTTTCGGTGAGCCATATGGAATCCCCTGGTATCATATAAGGACTGCCCCCAGCGTTCTCCCGCCCATCCACGGTTTGAATCATGAAAGGCACAGAAGCGCTGTCAACCTTGATTCTGCCGGATCTCGTCCCCCCAGGTGATCCAAGCAATCCGCGGATGCTTTTGCCTTTTTGGTCAGCCTTTCCTTGGCCGATAAGATCGAAGCAATACGCTCCTCTCATGTCCTCTGCCTGAACGGCGAAGTGCAGTGGTTCCAACCCCAACAGCTTCTCCATAGCAGCCGTCAGGCTGGTCGACATTGCACCTCTTACCCCTAAACATGCCAGCCTCTGAACTCTGCTGGGATGCTTTGGTTTTCGTTTTTGGCCACCACACGATGGCGGCGTATGTTATAATGCGTCTCACTATGGTTGTGTACACTCAGTGTACCATCCGTGGAGTGAATCTCCAGGTTCTTCTGACTGTACGACGACAGGTTCACAGGCCCTTATCACATTGTTAGCGGTTTTTTCCAGATACTTCCCGAAGGTCAGCCTTTTATCTAGACTTACCTCAATGTACTTGACCGTGTCCGTCATCTGTATATTTTTTCCATACAAAACTAAGTCTTGTATGTTTCCAATGTCCCTTCTCTTTGTGAAGAGTACAATGGTTATTTTCGGAGGATTCACTTTGAGTCTTTCTTAGTTGCACCATTTTTCCACGGTGTTCACTGCGTGCTGCATCAGCAATGCTATTGTGCTCCCAAACTTCCCTTGAACTATAATGACGATGTCATCCGCATATCCGATTACGCAGAATCCTGCTCTCAGGGAGTATCAGAAGTTCGTCCACCACCAGACTCCACATCAGAGGTGACAGTACACCCTCCTGTGGACATCCTCCACTGACCCGCACCTTCTTTTCGACTTCATCGAGAGTTCCTATGACTGTCCTTTATCGGAGCATGTTGTGGATCCATCTGCACAGCAGATCTTCTAACCCTCGCTCTCGCGTTGCTCGAGCAATTGATTCGAATGAGGTGTTGTCAAAAGCTCTCTCTATGTCCTGAAAGCTCGCTAGCGTAATTTCTTTGCATTCCAGCGATTTTTCTTCTCTCTGTATTAACTCGTATACTGCCATTTCACAGGATTTCTCGGTTTGGTAATCATACTGATTGCGATGTAGGGGATTCCTCATGAGAGTTCCATCTCTAACATGCCTGTCGATCAGTTTCTCTAGTGTTATCAGGAGAAACGAAGTTAGATTGATCGGACGATAATATTTTGGCTGGGCGTTAGTCTCTCGCCCTGGCTTTGGTATAAATATCCCCTTTGCCGCACTCCACTTTTCCGGTATGTAGCTCAGTGCCAGGCTGTCTCTCAGCATTTCACACAGGATAGGGGCCAGTATATCGATTGCCTGCTGCAGTGGAGCTGGCAGTATCTCATCGGTTCGTGGCGACTTATATGTTGTAAATGAATTTATTGCTAATTTGATTCTTGATTTTTTAATGATACTCGCAGCCAGAGACCAGTTTTCCTTTAGCCCTCTCTTTTGAGGTATGGGGTCTTCTGGTTCTCTTGAACTATGGTCGTTTTCACACCGTAATCCAGGGAAGTGGGTCCGGAGCAACATTTCCAGCGTCTCTTCTTCTGTTTTGGCGTATCCTCCTTGTGGTTTTTCACAGGAGCCCTTATGTAGGGCAAATAAGCTCAAGCAGAGAAAACACCGTATTCAAAGAGAGAGAAGAAACTAGGTTGAATCATAACCGGTCCAGTGTCGAATACAGTAGAGACTGAACCCGTACCCTATACTCTTGCTAAAATCTTCAAAACGCAAGACGAACTCGGAATTTGTTTGGTAATTAGAGAATGTCCCTTTGATGATATATTTTCGGCGGAAAAAAACTATGTGAATCATACTTTTGAAAGACAGTTCGAACCGGATGATTCATTTCAGATATTTCATTAAGATGTGAACTATTGCGAAAACGCTCGAAAAGAAACTCGAAAATAATGATTTCTTACGAAACATTTATTTCAACTACATCACAGAATACGAACTACTAGGTCACTTGAGTGAAGCTGCCTTGAATGGTAGCAGTTGATGTTTTTGTCTCATGACGGGGTTCTATTGAAAAACAAAGATACAACTAAACTTAGGGTAGTGTTCAACGCTTCAACCCCTGCTTCTACGAGAATTCCTTTGACACGATTTGCAAATGAAAGACCTCACGATCTTTGGTCAATAGTTATCAATTTTCGTGAACACATGCACGTTGTAGCCGCCGACATTGAGAAAATGTATCGCCAAGTACTTATTGATCCGAATCAACGTCATTTGCAACAGATTCTATGACGAAATGAACCCGGTGACCCAATCAATTCTCATATGTTGAATACTGTATCTTACGGCACGACCGCGGCCTCATATTCCGCTGTAAGGTGGTTACAATAAATATTCAATGATTGTGAGGAAACTTTACCTACTTATCGAAATTAATTCAAGATTACTTTTACCTAGGTGACCTGCTCACGGGAACTCACTCATCTGACAAATTAATTGGCATTTGCGAAGACGTTAGTAAAATTCTCAAGGTGGAAGTTCTAATTTCCAAAAATTGATCTGTAACATATTTTCGGTAATAACCCAGATTTCAAAGTGAATTCTGATATGCAATATCGGCTTGTCCTGTGTACAACCATCGCAATTTTGTCCAACTTCAAGCTACTCTGTTGTCGATTGAATTCAAGCTGAACAATTTAGATCATTCATTTGCACTAGCCAGAAATTTCTTGTTGAGAACCGTATCATTATTATGATTCACCTATTTTGATACTGTACAAAATATCATATACAGTACATTTCCTTATCAAATAAATATTTCATTTCACTTCGCCCTGTAGAAAAATTTACTATTATCTGAATTATTTATATACATGATATTTAAAAGTCAACAGTTTATTCGGTTAGTTGAACGTGTTGACAATCTACTGCCGATTTGTCTGCAGACTTATGATACTCTCAATATGCGAAATAGCCTAAATTTGGAAATTTTGTGAGCAATGAAGAATTAGGAACATCTACGGTCTAGCCCATTTCGAATGAAACCTCAACCACCACCTACATAACGATTAATATAAAGATAAGATTAGGCAAACGGCAACAAATTAGTGATAACAGATCTGTCTTGAAAAAATACATGTTGATGCCCATATATATGATGTTTTACCATGGAAAATTGCTCATTTGTTCCGATTGCTTCTGGTACTTTTCCTAATATTAATAACATTGGAATTGGGCGATAACTAGTTATTTCGTAAATTCCCCAAGTTTTGAAATTGGAAATGATTTGTGCCATTTTCTAACGAAAAGGAAACATTCCTGTTGATATTGATTTAATTTATAAGATATATAGGGCAAAAACAGTGAGTCCTTGCAAGATTTCACAAATAGAGCTGGTAACCTGTCAAGTCCAGCAGCTTCATTGATACCAAGTTTATCTAACTGATCCTAGATTTGTTTATAGTTTATGTAGTTCGATGTAAAACTACTTTGTGACTCAGTTTTATCATTATCATGAGTAGGCAAGGCATTTGCTGAGTTTAATGTAAAACTATTCGACTATCTGTCTAGGGTGGTTGAAAACACCTCCCTATCTGATGGAAACGTTCATCAGTGACATTAACTAGAAATTACATTAGGAATCACATAAGTACAGATCATATATTCCTGCAGATTTGGTATCTAAAGTCGTATCGCTCACTGTTAATTTTCTAAATCAACAAAGGACAATTTACATAAAAACTTATCACAGCTGAAAAACTGAATTTCTATGTTGGTTAACATAATGAATTCGAACGTATTCTTATTCAATACATTCTCCGATTTAGGTAAATTGAGAAGAATTATGAACTATTGTATCGTATTCGAAGTAAGTATAAGCACATTTAATAAATAAGCCGAACACATTTATATGGTTGAATTACATAACGTGTTCTACGTACTCACAAGCATATCTCAATTAGAATCATTTGGACAGGATTACAATATCCTTAAAAGGGCCATTCAGCAAAATTCCGAATTTGTCACTGTTTCTTGATTCTGATAATATTTTAAAGGTTGAAAGCAGATTGAATAATTCTGATTATCCGTACGGTGGAAAATTTGTTCTGATCATATCCGCTATTATCCCTTGGCATCCCTTCCAATACTCATGCACCCCACACTTTTCGTTTCATTCACCCTCTAACCCAAGGACTCACAGGACACATTCTGATTGGACTCCTTCTTCTGTTGTACCAGACTCAGTACTTGGCACTATACCCAAAAAAAGACTATCCTCATATCAACTTCTGCAAAGGTTGATTCGTCACTTTTGAAAAAGATGGGAGATGAAATATATGGAACAGCTCCGAAGATCTCTTCAAATGTATGTCCTAGTCCTCATCAACGATGACAACCGCGCATCAATGAATTGGTTGGTAGGAATAATAACCCGAGTACATCCTGGTCCGGACAGTATGGTCAGAGTTTCTTTGATCAGAACGGGTCATGGGACTATCAAACGTTAAATGAATGAGATTTCAGTAAACCTAGAAGTTCGGTAAACGCATTTTCACAGCTGGATGTACATTGTAGAGTCTATCTTCTTTTGTGGTTCGAATACCTATTGTCAATGACTCGTCTTCAATGGCTATTGCAATAGCTGCCAAGTCAAATTGTGAAAACTGCGTCATTCTAGCAAAAATCATAGGTCAGTGTATTAAGCACGTCTGTATCGAACAGCCTATATTGAAAACGATTCGGCACGTGCACGCGCTCGTCTTGGTCCTGGTACTGTATAGCGTGAATCATTCTCTATAGATATCCGTATCGCAGTTGCAGTGTTAAGCTAAAGCAATAAATGTAGGGATTCAAATAGAGATATTCTTGGATCTTCGGTTCCAAATTACTCAATGTTCACACTGAGTCACTAAAGTGCTATCAAGAGCTTTGATAGGTCTAGACTGACAAGACCTGTTGATCTAGTTTGATTTTTGGAATTACATACTCAATAACTCGTATATAAATTCTCAGGAAGAAGGTCACATCAACACAGATGCTGAATAATCTAGTCTTTACGTACGTTTTGATCTCACGGTCATCATCAGAAGACATATCAATTTCCAAAATCAGATTTCTTGAACGTTTTCGCACATAAATTGCTCATTTACAAATATACCAATCGTTTTGGTATTGACTAGCATCAAAAAACGTTGAGCAGAGATTAAAAATCACTCACCTCTAGATCAATCTGAACTTATAAATGCAGTGAAGTTTGTTTAGAATGAACTTATTTTCAATACAGTGAGCGATATTTCGGACAAATCTTCGGCAGAGCAATGGGATCTCCTATTTCCGCTACTATTGCTAACCTGGTAATGGAATACCAAGAGAAATCTGTAATGGATTCATTAGATTTCCAACCCGTATTCTTTGAACGGTATGTAGATGATTGCCTAATGTATGTTCCCAATGATAAAATTCAGTGCGTAATTATTCAATTTAACTATTTCCACTGTAAGCTTCAATTTACTTGTGAAATACAAGTGAACAAAAACATGAATTTCCTAGATATGAACATTAGGCATGATTCAGATGGAAAAATAAGAACCTTCGTGGCTTACCTAATTAGTTTGATCTCAACGATATCATCACTTTAATTCAGTTGCACCAACAAGTTATGAAGAAAGCTTCATAAACAGCCTTACAGATCGTGCTGTTAAATTGTCCCATACAGAGGACCTTCCTAAAAATTTGATGATTATTCTCAATACACTGGAAATAAATGGCTATCCATAAACATCTCCAAACTCCATCATTGAAGGGAGAATAAGCGGAATCTAAAATATGACATCATACATAAGTAACATAAACGGTATTACAGATAATTTGAAACACCATACATTCCGAACACCTCAAAGACTATCAAGAAATGTTGAAGTATGATATGAATGTTGCACATGAGCCTATTAACTGTGTTGATGAATATTGTTCAAATCAAAATCCTCCAATACCTGAAGATAAACAAACCCACACAGTATACAAAATGAATTGTTTGAGCTGCGATGTGTTATACAGGAATATCTGAACAACATTTACAAAAAAAGAAGGTATGGCCATGAGTATAATACTGGAAACAGAAGCATTCCACCGCCCTTGCTAACCATCGTTTTGATTTTAAACAGCAATTCGATTACAAAAATGTTAATATTTTAACTGAAGAAACTAATTATTATGAAAGATCCATCCTAGAGATGATTCACATGAAGCGTGACTCCAAGTCTGTGAATCATAGATCAGACGTTGAATCATCAAGTCAGATTTATACTAATTTAATTAATTGAAACCCTTCAAAAGAAAAGTCTTACAAATTACCTGCTATTCACACGTATTGTGATAGCATCACACTCACATGCGATTATTAGATATTTAGAACCGAAATGGTCGTTAATTCTCCTACAGTCTGATGATTATGATTATTGCTATCCCAAGATTCAATTCACATTTTTCCGTATAAGACATGTTAAACATCTATCGATATCCGACGTATTGGAACATTTTAGGAGAATGAGAAAATGAATTCACACAATATGTACTACTAACCACCTTAAAACTGATTCAAAATATAGTAGAAACAGTAGAAACGCTATCAAATGGTTGGAAGTTTGGACCTCTTCATCCAAGATGAGCGTACGTCGACTGGTCACGATTATGTTATCGCTCAGTAATTTTGGGAAAATATTTATTATTACAAACGCTCCAGGTGAAATTATAACATCGCTAGATAAGTTACTAACAAGAGGATCGTCAATAAACCACTCCCATTCTAGCCTCATATTTCTCGAAACTTCTACACGCTCATTAAATCTGAATATTCCGATCCCTCAAACTAAACTGTATACCGATTCATAAGACTCAAGCTCTATGTACTGATTATTATTAATTTTCAATATTTGAATGGGGAGAAATTCACATTTTGTATTTTGCCATCCACTCTATTTTTGAGTGAATTAATAATCACCTCCATTACGTCGGCTCAGATTTGAAATATCAGGGGAATCGAATGGTAACAAGATTCACAAAATACGATTCAAGTCCTTAGAGGTTTTATCGTCATTCATCACAGGATCATAAAGTAACAACTTCAAATGTGCCGTGATGAAGGTAAAAGAGCCAGGATAATGTGCGGTGATGAGCGTTTTCTCATCGTAATGACCCTTTAAGAGTCTGAAGTAATTCACGATCGTGATTTCTTAATGACTTTGATGCTATACTACGTTTAACTGAGCGTGAATGAAGACAACAAATTTCCACTGAGTGATTTCACCAGCAAATTTCAAATTAAATTATCTCTCGCAACTTTTAAGTATAATTCAACATAACGTCACTGAATCCAGTTATGTCTGTACCTTTCATTAACTTTGATCAAAGTACATAACATAATTAAATCGAATCAGGACTCTCCGTAACTATGAATATTCAACAAAGAACTATTACAAAGAATCAACGTGGAAATTGAAAATAAGTAAAATTTGAACCAACATTTCTGTATGTCTACTGTAAGTACTATGGTACTTCGGTCGCCACGAACGGAAATTCTAAATCTCTTGGTTATGAGTTATAAGACTGATGAATGACAGCAATGACCGATGACGGCAAACAAACAACTGGTAGCTGATGATTGTGGCGACTTAATGTGTTTCTAAGATGAGATTGAGAATGTTATTTCAATTGTATTTGTTAATTCGAAACACAATTTTTTTTTCTCCGACAAAATAAATATAGTGTATCTATAATATGGATCTTAGCTTAATATTAAATGAAGAGCACAAAGAAACTTTAAGTACTTATGAAAACTTGATCAATATAATGATATGCAGAATATAGAGATTTTGGTATTAGTCTTTATTCATTCAAGCATTGTTCAGGAGCCGTCACCTGGCTATTGTATTTATCAGTCGATTCTTTGAGTCACGAGATTTGCTATTCGAAAAATCAATGCGTGGCATTGTGAATTTCATTCTTAGTGGGACATCTGCTCTCCGGCAGATGTTGTTGGCACATCTAGGTTCTCCAAACATTCTCTAAAGTGACTTCATCGTCTGTCTCGTTCCACTGGTGAACTCATGGAGGAGCCTACTACTAACAGACGTGTTGACACTATTGAGCCTAAAGAATAAAAAGGTTTTCTATTGCTTCAAGAACTGAACAGGTTTGTATTTCAATCTGCAAAGAATCATAATGGTTGGTTTAAAATGTTTGAAAATTGTTTATACATAAGCTAAGTGCTATAAAATCATTTTTAATCTTCCTAAAGTATCTAGGTTCATTTGTTGTAAATCAGTATGTGTCATTTATGTGATACGAATTTCAAAATTCAATTTAAATTTGCTTGTATAACCCACTGGAACTCTGTATTACCCTTTAAGGGAGAAAGAAGAACTTCAGGACATCAATTGGTGAACAACATTATTCGAGATGTTTTAAGTGGTTATTTGAAGGAAGTAACTAACACCGGAAGATATTATGATGGCCATGATTGAAATTTCAATCTTTCACGTTTATTCATCTTCATAATCCCATGTTAAGTTATCTTCATAATTTATAAAATATAATTATATATATATGATCCGATATATATATACAGCAACCCCGATTTTGAGTCCAACTAGAGCCAAGTAGAGTTCCCTACAACCATTTCTGAAAATTGGAAATCAGTTTGAAAATGTTGTGAAAATTTGGATTCTCATCATAAAAATCCAATTGTTTGACTTCATCTTACGACCACTTATTGTAGTCACCATGACCGACATTCTTATCACATTTCATCCAATTCGATGTAGATTTGGCCAAAATAGCCCTATTTTAATTTTTGCCATTAATAACGTGTATATACACCCATTACAGGAGGGGTTGAGTCTAGACTCTCAAAATTTGAGCAGGAGGTTCTTTGGACACCGACAGAAAAAAGGTTCAAGTTGCAGATGGGAGTGTAAGGGGTCCAAAAAAAAACTACAAAATTGACCACAATAAAGGGTCAAAAATCTATTTTTTGAGAAACG
The DNA here is from genome assembly GCA_958510875.1 of Endomychus coccineus. NCBI lineage: Eukaryota > Metazoa > Arthropoda > Insecta > Coleoptera > Endomychidae > Endomychus > Endomychus coccineus. The sequence goes on from OY294068.1 coordinate 113,931,975, forward strand.
AAAGCACAAATTACGAAAAGAGCACAGCTCGCCTCCACTATTAGCCAGAATAAGTCTCATTAAGCCATTGTAGAATGCTTCCTTCGGGCGATCTATTGAATCATTGTAATTGTCACGCAGTCCGCAATCGATGGTGACTTATTTATTCAGTAAACTTGTCAGACACAAGTGAATATAGATATCAAGTTGCATATGAAAAGTAAAAATCTGCTTTTAACGTGGCTTTGACACCGGAATTTTTAATATTCCCGAAGAACAAATCAAAGTATTTTCGAGTGTTCCAACGGTATTTTCAAGCTGGTCTTAGAATCTGATTTTGGCAAGCTAGCCTTTGAGGGTACCTTCGGGAATTCAAGTTATTTTATGAAATCTAATATTTTTTCGAGTTACTTCCGAGCTTTCCAAAGTATTTCCGTGCTTTATCAAACCTTCTCTGGCTTTCGCAAAATCGGGAGACTTTGGCAAAATAGATTTTGAGGTTCGAAAATTCAAGTTTTGAGCAGAAAATGTGTTTTCTGGCAGTTTCGAAACCTCTCAGTTTTCCAAAAAATCGAGAAATTTACTTTTGTCTAGCTAGATTTTGATCTTCGAAAAATTTTTATCATTCCAAAGAACATAATGCATGGAATTTCTGAGCTATTTCCGAGCTTCTCAGAGTATTTTGGAGTTATTTCAAGGCCTCTTGATTCCCCAGAAGATCGAAACAATTGCTTCCTACTTGTGAACCCAACATAAGTTTAAAATTTCTCAGAGTATTTTGAAGTTATTTCAAGGCCTCTTGATTCCCCAGAAGATCGAAACAATTGCTTCCTACTTGTGAACCCAACATAAGTTTAAAATTTGAGTCATTGTGAAGAACAAAATGCCCAGAACGTCTACACAGAACAGAAAGTTTTTCAATTCGTATGATCATCAATGCGTGTAAGTTAGAAATAGTCTGCCTGCCTAACAATTAATTCCCTGTTATATTTTTCAGTTCAACTGCAATATATGTCAAAGAACAAGACCACAAAAATAGCATTATGATGTATTAGTGACACAAAGATGAAATATATAGGAAAATCGGCGATGGAAGAGCGGTCCTAATAGCGAATTCGGATGACATTTGAGATATTTGAGTAGTTCAAACATTCAATATCGACAATTCACAAGTAGCAGTTCTGAATGTAGAAGCTAACCGCTATATAATAACTTCAGGAGTATTGTATTGTTTCATGAGATTTTTGCACACTGCAACCCAAAAGATCTATTGTTATGTGTCCCCTTCTGCCACTGCGTCGTTCAAAGTAGTCCAGTAGTCATAGCGGCTTGGACTTCAAGGAAGTTCGATGGCTTCAGTTTGGTTTGTTCCGGGGTATCGATGCCTTGAGTTTTGCAAGGTAGTGTATTCTGCGAAGATGTGAATAAACAATTTCTTCCTGCATTCCTCTCCTTCTACTGATCCGAACATCTTAAGGTACCCTTTCAACAGGCACTTTCCTGTTATGACTGCTAGTATTTTTTCTCAGGTTGAGTTGTTAGATCTCTTTTGGTTCAATTTCTCAGGAGTATCCTTGCTAACCTCAGTCCTTGTATACCTATCCAGTGATGGGATCTTTTGTTGTCCACTTATTCTTCAAGTTCTTCCAGTATTGTGCTGGAGCTTATCCAGCAGAAGCGTTTAGGTACCACAAATGGTGTTTAAGGCCCTTCCTGCAACAAAAGCTACATATTCATATGGCCACTCCGTTTTTCACGAATATTATCATCTATATAATGATAGCGTAGTGTGAAGAGGTATCCGAAGTTAGAGAAAATTACAGAAGGTAGGGTGGTGATTGAGGTATCCTTCGAAAGGGGCCAGACTGCAGAATTGCCAGAAAACCTAACAATCGCAGAAGTCATGCCGTTTTGACGAAGTATGTCAAGGAATCTCGACATGAACTAAGATAGAACACTTCAATTTACGGCGGATCGTAGACCGACAGGGGTGTTATTCGCATGTCACTGAAAATGTTTTTGTTTGTCTACGATCAACAATATGAACGATGAAACACAGTGCGAATGAGTGAACAAATTAGAGATGCTGGATATAACCTTATCGTAATTCGGCAATGTGAATAGATCAAACAATACAAGGCAATGAGTGAAAAGTCCCATAATATGGTTCAGCCTTTTGACCCACGATATGCATCCTACGGAGGGCGAACCAACGCTGCCAAATTGGGAGTTGATAATTAAAAGATGAAATATATTGATGTGTGTAGCTTTACCCAACATTTCAATATTTATAATTTATCACCTGAGTTTTCAAAAAAAATGGATAAGCCATCTTCATTCGATTCATTATGGTAAGGGTTGATCAATTATAAGGTATTAGAGTCCAAAGAATTTGTTCCACCCGCTTTTACCAGTTAGAGAAGTGAAGTTAACATTCACGTTATGTAAGAAATATTTCATGACTAAATCGAGCGAATGCACTGAAGCAGGAATAGCTTTTATAGGTACTTGGACAAACCGATTGAAAAATGTTACAAAACTGTCGATATATATGAGGTACGGCATTTTCCAGAGGAATCAAATTATTTGTTCAAAAGCTACTTTCGCGATTTTATGAGAATAAAATTTGAAACCCACGTAATTACGATTCGAAACGAGGAAACACCGAAGTGATCAAAGAACAAATGGGAATCCATTTGGAACTAGATGAAATTGTACCCAATTCAGTCAAACGATATCTCTTAATTCGCTGTGGGGGAAGTTTGGGCAGAGACAAAACATAATATGAACAGAATACTTGACTGACATGTGAAGATGGTACACACTTCTCTTAAATGACAAATCAGAAATTCCGAATTTCATCAATTGTAAATGGAAATGGTATTCAAGTAACTTACAAATATAGAGGAATGTACGTAGAATATTGTACATCAACTAACGTGTTCATAGCTATTTTCACAACTCCGAATGCTACATTACGATTATGATGATTCTTGACCCAGGTATGAAATTTATACAATTGCGATTATATAGCATTTCGGATCGTTTTGATGATCACATGGTATATTATGACATAGATAATATCGTGTATATTGATAATGGGAGAAAAACTGTAATAACAGGTTGTATGTTGTTTGAATGGACAGACGAGCTTCCAAAGAAGCCAGTATTTCGAATTGAATTTTCATCTTGTTATTCATAGTTGTATTGAATCTGTCTGCAGTCGAAAATTTTTCTTCAATCTCGGTATGGCACATTTTTATATTAAGTAAAGCCAGATTTTTCTTGAAATCCTTATTCCTGAATTCTATACTTTTATCACAATGTAGCATGTTGGGTGGAAAATGATGCGCTTTTTGCACTCGTTTCTAATATTTTTGAAGGAAGTAGCAGCCTCATATCCATATCGATCTCAGAGCTCTATTTCAAGCAAATTTAGAAAATGTATCAATAACGTTAAATCTATATATGAAGCCATCGTTCTCCTTTTCATACCGAGTCATAACAATCAAGCCTCCAATACCCAAAGTTATTATGTTGCGCTTTTGAAATTTTCTTATAACCGGTGGAGGCAATTCTATTGTTTCAATTTCCTTGAATCCACGACCTATGGATCCGCTCTTTTTACGTCTACAAATTTAACATATTGTATGATATTCGTCGTTTATTTCTTCATGCGTTCACAATGTGTAATGCAATATTTGGTGTTTTCATTCTACATTCCGTGCAATAAATCAAATCGTTCATTTCGTAAACGTCTTATAACTAACGTGTTGTCATGATTCGTTCTTAAATTAGTAGTTTAATATTCTTATAACGTTTTGAAAGTAGCAAGTGTGAGTGAATTCCATAGCTCAAAGTTAAAGATTTGTTTTGCTACGCGGCAGCCCTCGGTTAAGCTCTCAACGGTAACAAGAAGTATTTATCAGTTTCACTTATTTATGTGAATGTGATGATCTGTAATAACATTCTCATCGTAAGGTGGAGTAGGTACGTCCGTGTTGCGTTGCTCTGTACAGTACGATCATCGTATGTTCATGCCTTATCCAGGGTAACGTTTAACCAGAGAGATGTTAAAATCTCTTTGCGTTCAACTCATGTTCACGTTAACGTAGATTATGTTCGTGTTTCGTTTGACTCATAGTACAGCACAATCATCCTGAATTCATGTTATGATCCCGTTAACTGAAATACGTTCGTATTAATATTATTATCTAATTTCATCAATTTTCTCTTCATGTTTATCATTATTTGATATTTTGGTCAACTCGTATTATACCTTATTTCAGACAACTTCGACACTTCGAATAAAATATGACATTTTTCATATCAGTACCGATAATATCTTCATACATTTTTTTTTGTTATGGATAATTTGCTTAAATACGAATAGGAAATTTAGATTTTTCCTAACAACTTATCTACAACAGTACAACATTGCGGTGAATATAGGAGTGATATCTTTCTGTGCCTACCTCTTACAAAATATTCTTTCATTATGATTATCGAGAATACAGTCATAAAAACTACTGAGCTATTAGAACTACAATCATCAACTGATGTAAAGCTCTCGCAGTTATCACGAAAAAATTCGATTTGTTTTCCAAGTTCAATTGAAATATCTTCAAACATTATTTGCAATATCTTATGTGTAGACTGTTCTGAAGACTTACTGCGGATCTGAATATTTTGATGAGGAATCCATTGTCCTGTAATGATATTCCAAACTAAAGTACCCTACTGGTTTGGAAACGAATTTGACTGAAGTTGGAAGTTGAATCAGATTTTTCTGAGTTTATAACAATAAAGAAAACAGGACTTCTGAATAATCAAGAGAAGTCGGATTAACGTACTTACCATAATATCATTCTCTATTTCTTCACCACCAGCTCAGTTCAGCACCGTGAATTTTTTGGCAAAATATTGTTCAATTCACTGAAATACACCTTTATTTTGTGATGATTCTGATCTTTTCACCTAGAGGTGATAATAAGTTCGGTATAATTTTGGCGGTCAGTAAACTTCGCCAGTGTTAACTTGACAGCTCGTTGAGTGTATAGCGCAACGTTGCAGGAATGTGCCTACCGGATGGAGGAATGTTTTAATTTCACGTAGCGAAAAGAATCTTATCCAATTACAATTACAATTACTCAAATATAAATAACACTTATCAACTCTAAATTCTATTGAGTCATTTCATTTGGATTTTGAATAAAAAATCACAGTTTATGAATAAGTCCCAGTTGGTGGCTCTCGGATTGATATAGAGACATTCCATCTTCGCATCCAACCCATAATTGCTCTGGAGCTGAGAGTTTGATGTATTACCTCTAGCCTATGTGGGTGAAGTACGTGGGCTTCGATCCTCTATTGAGGATCTCTAGCTAAATGGACATGAGGAATTCACCACTTATCTTCTAACTCTTTCTATGAGATAGTACTTTCTGACCGCCAGCAGATCTCTGTCACAGGAATTCATCATCGGGAACGCGTCGCCACCTTTCGTGAAGATGTACGCCCTCGGGAAGTTTCTCGTTCTGCGGCTGAGCTCTATGAGAGAGCGAATCAGCTTTCCAGAACCAATAGATTGAGATTCTACTGATCGATCGATCTGGAATGAAGAGAACATATCATTAGGGAAGGATTGTTCTACGATGGAGAGTTTATTGCTGCTATTCTGATATGAATGTGATGATTTTTGAATCCCTTCAATTCCTCTTATAATGAATGAATATTTATTGCACGAAGTCATTATGGTCTTGACGACGTTTGGATAGAATTCACGTCTTTTTTGTTACTCGAATCAGTAGGGAGCGGTTCTGAGAAGTGAAAACAGTATACTAGATAGCATAATCTGATTTCGACTCGAATTAAATCAATAAAATGTTCTCCATCCAAATTCGTATACCATAGCTGTTTAATCAAAATACATGGCATCACACTATCCACAAGTGGAATTTTATTTCCGAAAATGATCAATATAATAGGTATTGAAATATATGCAGTCAAATATATCAGTTATAATTTCATAATAATCGGAAATTCATTAGAACCTATTCCATGACGACACAACCGCTGAGTTTTTTTTATCAAGATTTTTACAAAATATGCATTATTCAGCAATTTTCATACAAAACAATGTCGGGTATATGAAATCATTGAAATGATTGTTTGTTTCAGAGATGAAAGGAGAATTGATAAACTGTTCAATGCACAAGGATATTTACTTTTTGGAGACCAACGTAAAATCTGAGGTAACAATGGCTTAATTTTTTACAGAATACTTCGTCATTCTTACTTACTAGTTATAGTATTGTTTTATTTTCTCTCGATGTTGTGTTCTCATCATTTTTCCTGATGTTAGAGTTAAAATGACTGATTTTATATATGATATTGTACAGGTTATGTGATATATACAGCCTAAATATATATCCAATCGTACACCGATAACGTTTCCATTTGTAAATAGTACGATATATAGATTGTAACATGTGAAAGGTCATAAATATCAAATATACAGATCGAGGTATTAGACAAATGATCGACGTTTTAGAGAAATTTTATCCACAGCTTAGCGGCCTATACACTAAGGTGTATTAGGACTGTCTGAAAACCATTTTCACCTAGCGCACGCATGAGTGAGGGTGGTTTTGGAGTAATAGATATACAGGGTGTCCCAGGTTTTGATAACAGAACCTTAACAGCCGATAGAAAATTTGATTTTGAGATAAAAGTTCCTATTAACATATATTTACCGATGCTTACTTTTCGAGATACAGGTTGTGTGTTGAATTTTATGAAAAAATTCTCAATTTTGCTTGTACCTCCGAAGTTAATAAAGATGTGGTCATCAAATTTGGTACCGTGTATGCGTAGATAGATTACCACATTTGCACATGATTTGAGACCAGTATCATCTCCAGTGGCGTAGTGTTATCACCCTATGAAGGCTACTTTTTAGGAACAAACTTTGATGCAGAATTGTAATCTGATCCAATAAGATCTCTCGATATTCCTTCGTATTTGTCACCGTTTCACGACAAATTTAATTCTTGTGATTAATTACCACCTACATTAGAATCGAGTGAAAATTGGAAGAAGAGGAACCTTACATTAAAAAGCGTGGTGGAGTGATAAAGATGAAATAGGCTGTCTTTTCTAATCTCTACAGCGATATATTACAAAGGAAGGCGGAATAATACATTTTGATTTCCAAAAATTTCTAAACCAGATAACTACAATGTATCTTGGATAGTAGACTTCCGCGGACAGCTAATCTTGAAAAATCTTGTCTTCCGGATGGATTCCGCGTCACAATAGCTCGACTAGATGCCGACGTTTCGCCAACCATTACATGTGTCATCTTCAGGGCAGGCTTGAGGCTTGAACTGAAACTGGTTCTACTGGTTTCTGTAGCCGTATTTATTGTAGGAAAAATCCTTCATGCAACATAGTTCACTGCCTTTATTTCGGTGGTTAACTTCGTTCCGGCACCCGACTCTGCTGTTGTGCGTTCATGTGCGAAGTGGAATTTTCGAAGATGGGTTTCCAAATGTTGGGAAGGTGATATCCTGAGTCACGGTTCAGATTTTCCGGATGTTTTTGGATTTCTATAGCTTCAAGGATTTTTCGCTGATAGAAGTTTGGGGCTCGGGCTAGGATTTTAGTATCTCCAAAAAGGATTTGATGATTTGTTTCAAACTTGTGTTCCGCAAGTGCAGATCTACTGGTGTCACCAAGCCTTGTACAGCGCTCATGTTCTTTCACACATGTAGCTACTGTACGACCTGTTTCACCAATGTAGACTTCACCGCAAGAACAGGGAATGCTATAAACACTTTCGAAGTGGAGGGGAGGGAGGGGATCTTTCATAGGTTTGTAAGACTGAGATAATTTTGAAAGTGTGGAAAAACGGGTAGAAATATTAGGTTTTTTGAGGATTTTGGAAATTCGATCTGTTACATTTTGAATATATGGAAGATAGGACGTGGATAAAGTAGGCGGGGGGTTTCTGGCTCAGGCTGATTTGAAATTCTAGTGTATTTCTTTATGGCTTTTTGAATGTTGTAATGGGAGAAATTGTTTGATAATAAGGCAGATGGAAGATGTTTTAATTCTGATTCTAAGGATTGAGGCTGAGATAGGTTGACAGCTCTGTAAACCAGGGAGTTTATGAGAGATTGCTTTTGGGCAGGATGGTGGTGAGAAAGACCATTGAGGTATCTATCGGTATGGGTGGGTTTTCGATAAACAGATTGTACTGAAGTACCGTCAGTCTGTCGACTAACCAATACATCCAGGAACGGGAGAGAAACTTGCGATTCGACTTCCATGGTGGAGAGGATATTGAGATGTAATGAATTCAAATGATTGAGGAAGGGAACAAGCTTTTCTTGACCATGTTGCCAAATATCGAAAGTATCGTCGACAAATCTAAACAAACATTTCGGCTTGAGAACAGATGAGTCAATGGCATCTTGTACAAAAGCTTCCACGAAGATATTAGCTATGATCGGAGAAAGCGGGGAACCCATGACAGCTCTCGAGGATTGGTCGTAGAATTCGCCATCGTATAGAAAATATGTGGAGGATAGACAGAAATCAATTAACGGTAGCAAGTCCGTTGAAATGTTTTTGGTAGGTAACAATTGAGAAATTATGGAAAGGGTAACTGGAATGGGAACATTGGTAAACAGTGATTCGACGTCGAGGCTGACGAGCAAATCGCATGGGTCAACTTTCAACGTTTGAAGTTTTTCAACGGAATCGAAGGAATTCAGGATAAAACTATTGGAATTACCTACAAGGGGTTTGAGAATGGATAACAGATATCGAAAGAGCTTATGAGTAGGAGATCCGATAGAGCTGACAATTGGTCTCAGAGGAACTGAGGGCTTATGAATTTTAGGCAAATCATATGAATGATTTTTATGAAAAACAGTTTTTCAGTTTGCTGTAAAGAGAGAGAGAGAGAAAAATTAAACAAATCATCATCATAGAAACATTTTATTCATTTTCATAAAACAATAATAAACATAGATAAGAAGTATGAACAATGATAATGATATGACTGATATATAAACTTATACAATTATGGTGATAAAGAACAATGACCATAAGGTAAAGTGTTTATCCTTTACCAATTATGTGTCTTTCGCTGTTGGAAGGGCTCAGGGCAATTTTATTTTGTTCGATTGTATAAAATTTAAAATCGAATAAGCGGATATATCTTTGTATGCGATACATCTCAATCCCTCCTTCCAAACATCTAACATAATCTTCGAATGTGATTGTTTTCCGCAACACATAATCCCGCACCCCCTTCGCTTTCTTTGTAAGTACTTGAAAGTACCACTTTCCATTTGTTTATTTGAAATTCAACCTGAAAAACAGATAACGTATCATTTAACTATGACAATATAAGTAACAATTTTGAGTTTAGATTCCATAGAATTATCTGAAGCTTGATTAGTTGTTTATGATGTGAAATGTTCATGATAGAATAACTGATTCATTCAATAATCATAGATATTTAGAATTGTATAATCTCAAAATGTCTTATGTTTAACTAGATTCAATCCATTTCCAATTGTGATTAGCCATACATTACTCTTTCACACACAACCGATCCAATGTTTTCTGCAGTTTTAATTGGATCTTGAAACACAAGTCGGCTGCACACGCATTTCATCAATCGAAATAATCTATTCTTTTCTAAATTACATGGGATTACTAATTCACAATTTTGATAAAGATGATAAACATTATCGAAACGTCAAAAAGAATTTTTATTTCATTTTCAGTATATATACGAACCAAAATACCAAGAAAGCATGAATATATATATATATATATATATATAGTTCCTAAATCGTGTGCCCTAAGTATATATATATATATACTTAGGGATGTACTAACCTACAATCCTTACTTCAAAAAACGACTGAACTTCAGATGAATGTGCGTGAATAGTTGATCTATGGTAGGGCATCGAATCGCATTGTGTTCATCAATGATCTACTATCCTTTCGGAGGTTTATATTTACAAAAATATAAAAATCTAACAGGACCGAAGTGGTGTAATTGGTGAACACCCTGGACTAGAAATCCAGAAATGTGGGTTCGAATCCCGCCTATGGTTCAATCTTTTACGTTTATTCATCTTTATAATCCTATGTTAAATTATCTAAATTATCTTCATAATTCAGAAAATTTTATTCTATATCTCTTAAGTTACATACACGATAGTGGCCAATTAGGCAAAGAAACTTTAAAACTTGTTTATAATTAACCAGAACAATTCTCAGTCAGTTCTATTGAAATATATAAGAACCGGGATGCTGTCATTTGAATAAGAACTGTCAAGTAACTGCCAACCATAGCAGTACTAACCTACAATCCTTACTTCAAAAAACGACTGAACTTCAGATGAATGTGCGTGAATAGTTGATCTATGGTAGGGCATCGAATCGCATTGTGTTCATCAATGATCTACTATCCTTTCAGAGGTTTATATTTACAAAAATATAAAAATCTAACAGGACCGAAGTGGTGTAATTGGTAAACACCCTGGACTAGAAATCCAGAAATTTGGGTTCGAATCCCGCCTATGGTTCAATCTTTTACGTTTATTCATCTTTATAATCCTATGTTAAATTATCTAAATTATCTTCATAATTCAGAAAATTTAATTCTATATCTCTTAAGTTACATACACGATAGTGGCCAATTAGGCAAAGAAACTTTAAAACTTGTTTATAATTAACCAGAACAATTCTCAGTCAGTTCTATTGAAATATATAAGAACCGGGATGCTGTCATTTGAATAAGAACTGTCAAGTAACTGCCAACCATAGCAGTACTAACCTACAATCCTTACTTCAAAAAACGACTGAACTTCAGATGAATGTGCGTGAATAGTTGATCTATGGTAGGCCATCGAATCGCATTGTGTTCATCAATGATCTACTATCCTTTCAGAGGTTTATATTTACAAAAATATAAAAATCTAACAGGACCGAAGTGGTGTAATTGGTAAACACCCTGGACTAGAAATCCAGAAATGTGGGTTCGAATCCCGCCTATGGTTCAATCTTTTACGTTTATTCATCTTCATAATCCTATGTTAAATTATCTAAATTATCTTCATAATTCAGAAAATTTAATTCTATATCTCTTAAGTTACATACACGATAGTGGCCAATTAGGCAAAGAAACTTTAAAACTTGTTTATAATTAACCAGAACAATTCTCAGTCAGTTCTATTGAAATATATAAGAACCGGGATGCTGTCATTTGAATAAGAACTGTCAAGTAACTGCCAACCATAGCAGTACTAACCTACAATCCTTACTTCAAAAAACGACTGAACTTCAGATGAATGTGCGTGAATAGTTGATCTATGGTAGGGCATCGAATCGCATTGTGTTCATCAATGATCTACTATCCTTTCAGAGGTTTATATTTACAAAAATATAAAAATCTAACAGGACCGAAGTGGTGTAATTGGTAAACACCCTGGACTAGAAATCCAGAAATGTGGGTTCGAATCCCGCCTATGGTTCAATCTTTTACGTTTATTCATCTTTATAATCCTATGTTAAATTATCTAAACTATCTTCATAATTCAGAAAATTTAATTCTATATCTCTTAAGTTACATACACGATAGTGGCCAATTAGGCAAAGAAGCTTTAAAACTTGTTTATAATTAACCAGAACAATTCTCAGTCAGTTCTATTGAAATATATAAGAACCGGGATGCTGTCATTTGAATAAGAACTGTCAAGTAACTGCCAACCATAGCAGTACTAACCTACAATCCTTACTTCAAAAAACGACTGAACTTCAGATGAATGTGCGTGAATAGTTGATCTATGGTAGGGCATCGAATCGCATTGTGTTCATCAATGATCTACTATCCTTTCAGAGGTTTATATTTACAAAAATATAAAAATCTAACAGGACCGAAGTGGTGTAATTGGTAAACACCCTGGACTAGAAATCCAGAAATGTGGGTTCGAATCCCGCCTATGGTTCAATCTTTTACGTTTATTCATCTTTATAATCCTATGTTAAATTATCTAAATTATCTTCATAATTCAGAAAATTTAATTCTATATCTCTTAAGTTACATACACGATAGTGGCCAATTAGGCAAAGAAACTTTAAAACTTGTTTATAATTAACCAGAACAATACTCAGTCAGTTCTATTGAAATATATAAGAACCGGGATGCTGTCATTTGAATAAGAACTGTCAAGTAACTGCCAACCATAGCAGTACTAACCTACAATCCTTACTTCAAAAAACGACTGAACTTCAGATGAATGTGCGTGAATAGTTGATTAATGTTGGGGCATCGAATCGCATTGTGTTCATCAATGATCTACTATCCTTTCGGAGGTTTATATTTACAAAAATATAAAAATCTAACAGGACCGAAGTGGTGTAATTGGTAAACACCCTGGACTAGAAATCCAGAAATGTGGGTTCGAATCCCGCCTATGGTTCAATCTTTTACGTTTATTCATCTTTATAATCCTATGTTAAATTATCTAAATTATCTTCATAATTCAGAAAATTTAATTCTATATCTCTTAAGTTACATACACGATAGTGGCCAATTAGGCAAAGAAACTTTAAAACTTGTTTATAATTAACCAGAACAATTCTCAGTCAGTTCTATTGAAATATATAAGAACCGGGATGCTGTCATTTGAATAAGAACTGTCAAGTAACTGCCAACCATAGCAGTACTAACCTACAATCCTTACTTCAAAAAACGACTGAACTTCAGATGAATGTGCGTGAATAGTTGATCTATGGTAGGCCATCGAATCGCATTGTGTTCATCAATGATCTACTATCCTTTCAGAGGTTTATAGTTACAAAAATATAAAAATCTAACAGGACCGAAGTGGTGTAATTGGTAAACACCCTGGACTAGAAATCCAGAAATGTGGGTTCGAATCCCGCCTATGGTTCAATCTTTCACGTTTATTCATCTTTATAATCCTATGTTAAATTATCTAAATTATCTTCATAATTCAGAAAATTTAATTCTATATCTCTTAAGTAACATACACGATAGTGGCCAATTAGGCGAAGAAACTTTAAAACTTGTTTATATATATATATATATATATGCTGTATTGGGTTGCCGGGATATACTCCGCGTTGTCGTAGATTGGTTTCGATAGAAACCGTTGATATGACGACGTTTCGGCACAATCTCATGTGCCATCTTCAGGTCTTCTCTTCAGGGGTGCTGCTCTGCTTCGAGTTAACTTGAAACTGATCTCCGTTGATCCTGTTGGTGTTTTATGTATCCTTGTTACATCTGGATGATTTTGCCAGTTTGATGCGTCTGATTGAGTTTGTTGGTCTGTTGCGTTCGAGCGATTTCGCCGGTTCGTTGCGTTCGAGCGAGTTTGCCGGTCCGTTGAATTAGTCTGGTTGACTGTTCTCCTGGGTGGTTGAAGGGCTGGTTTCCAAGCAGTTGGTAATCTCTGTGTATCATCTCTTGTATTGAGATTTGAAGGTCGCTTCTCGATTTCGATAGCTTCTCTTATGATGCGTTTTCTTTTGTGCTCCAGGCTGGCTAGGACTCGGATGTTGTCAAAATCGATTTCATGTGAAGTTTTTCTCACATGTTCGGCAAGTGATGATGTTGTTTCTTGCTTTGCGACTGCATTGCGGTGTTCTTCACGTCGAATGTTGATTCTTCTGTTAGTTTGTCCTATGTAGCTTCCTCCGCAATCTTTGCATGGTATTTCGTAGACCCCTTGTGTTTCTAGATTCATTTTGGATTTAGCGTTAGGCAGTACTTGACCAATCTTTCTTGTCGTTTTGAAACTTGTCTCAATGTTGTGTTTTTTGAGAATTCTGCTGATCTTCTCTGTAGTACCTTTGACGTATGGCAGATGGGCTTTGGCGACAGGTTCTCCTTTTTCTTCTTCTGTGGTTCGATCTGTCTGGCGTCGTGGTCTTAGTGCTCGTCTGATATTGTCTTTTGAGAACCCGTTTTGTTGTAGCGTGGTTTGTATTGTCTGCATTTCTTGTTGTTTGTGGTCATTGTCGGTTAGTCGGTCTGATCTGGTTATGAGTGTTTTTATTACGGATTGGAGTTGTGCTGGATGGTGATGTGACTGGGCGTTCAAGTAACGATTCGTGTGTGTTGGCTTCCTGTATATGGTGTGTCCTATTCTGCCGTTTGTCTTGCTCACAAGAACGTCTAGGAAGGGTAGTTGGTTGTCCTTCTCGATCTCCATTGTGAACTTGATTTTTTCGTGAATCCTGTTTATGTGGCTCAGAAATTTTGTCAGTGCGGCTTCTCCGTGAGTCCAGATAACAAACGTATCGTCTACGTATCGTAGCCATAGTTTTGGTTTTTGGCTGGCTGTTTGGATGGCTCGTTCTTCAAAGTCTGTCATAAACAGGTTGGCTAATACTGGGGATAAGGGTGATCCCATCGGTGCCCCTTCAATTTGTTTGTATCTTTGGTCCTTGTAGATGAAGTACGTATTTTTGAGGCAGTGTTTGGTAAGTTCGATGATGTCCTTTCGTATCTGGTATTTCTTCTGGATAATTTCGACGGCCTCATCGATGGGGATATTAGTGAAGAGTGATACGATGTCGAAGCTCACGAGCATGTGGCCAGGTTCCAGCTTTATGTTCCTTATGCGTTCGATCAAGTGGCTTGCGTTGTTCACGTAAGATTCGGCTTCTTCGGCATAGGGTTGTAGCTTCTTTGCTAGAAATTTTGCGAGCTCCTGTAGAGGTGAACCTATCGAACTGACGATAGGCCTAAGTGGAGCTCCTTCTTTATGGATCTTGGGAAGTCGAAATTATCCAGAAGAAATACCAGATACGAAAGGACATCATCGAACTTACCAAACACTGCCTCAAAAATACGTACTTCATCTACAAGGACCAAAGATACAAACAAATTGAAGGGGCACCGATGGGATCACCCCTATCCCCAGTATTAGCCAACCTGTTTATGACAGACTTTGAAGAACGAGCCATCCAAACAGCCAGCCAAAAACCAAAACTATGGCTACGATACGTAGACGATACGTTTGTTATCTGGACTCACGGAGAAGCCGCACTGACAAAATTTCTGAGCCACATAAACAGGATTCACGAAAAAATCAAGTTCACAATGGAGATCGAGAAGGACAACCTACTACCCTTCCTGGACGTTCTTGTGAGCAAGACAAACGGCAGAATAGGACACACCATATACAGGAAGCCAACACACACGAATCGTTACTTGAACGCCCAGTCACATCACCATCCAGCACAACTCCAATCCGTAATAAAAAACACTCATAACCAGATCAGACCGACTATTCGACAATGACCACAAACAACAAGAAATGCAGACAATACAAACCACGCTACAACAAAACGGGTTCTCAAAAGACAATATCAGACGAGCACTAAGACCACGACGCCAGACAGATCGAACCACAGAAGAAGAAAAAGGAGAACCTGTCGCCAAAGCCCATCTGCCATACGTCAAAGGTACTACAGAGAAGATCAGCAGAATTCTCAAAAAACACAACATTGAGACAAGTTTCAAAACGACAAGAAAGATTGGTCAAGTACTGCCTAACGCTAAATCCAAAATGAATCTGGAAACACAAGGGGTCTACGAAATACCATGCAAAGATTGCGGAGAAAGCTACATAGGACAAACTAACAGAAGAATCAACATTCGACGTGAAGAACACCGCAATGCAGTCGCAAAGCAAGAAACAACATCATCACTTGCCGAACATGTGAGAAAAACTTCACATGAAATCAATTTTGACAACACCCGAGTCCTAGCCAGCCTGGAGCACAAAAGAAAACGCATCATAAGAGAAGCTATCGAAATCGAGAAGCGACCTTCAAATCTCAATACAAGAGATGATACACAGAGATTACCAACTGCTTGGAAACCAGCCCTTCAACCACCCAGGAGAACAGTCAACCAGACTAATTCAACGGACCGGCAAACTCGCTCGAACGCAACGAACCGGCGAAATCGCTCGAACGCAACAGACCAACAAACTCAATCAGACGCATCAAACCGGCAAAATCATCCAGATGTAACAAGGATACATAAAACACCAACAGGATCAACGGAGATCAGTTTCAAGTTAACTCGAAGCAGAGCAGCAGCCCTGAAGAGAAGACCTGCAGATGACACATGAGATTGTGCCGAAACGTCGTCATATCAACGGTTTCTATCGAAACCAATCTACGACAACGCGGAGTATATCCCGGCAACCCAATACAGCATACAACGCCCGCGGAAACCTGAAGCAGAACATATATATATATATATATGTTTGTATGTTTTCTTGGTATATTGGTTCATATATATATACTGATAATGAAATAAAAATTCTGTTTTGACGTTTCGACAATGTTTATTGCCTTTATCAAAATTGTTAATTGAATTAGTGTTTCCATGTAATTTAGAAAAGAATAGATGATTTCGATTAATGAAATGCGTCTGCAGCCGACTTGTGTTTCAAGATCCAATTAAAACTGCAGAAAACATTGAATCGGTTGTGTGTGAAAGAGTAATGTATGGCTAATTACAATTTGAAATGGATTGAATTTGATTAAATACAAGATATTTTAAGATTGTACAATTATAAATATCTATGATTATTGTATGAATTAGTTATTCTATGATAAACACTTCCGATCTATCATAATCAACTATTCAAGTTTAAGATAATTCTATGGAATTTAACCTCAAAATTGTTACTCATAATGTCATAATTAAATAATACTTTATCTTTTTCAGGTTGAATTTTAAATAGACAAGTGGAAAGTGGCACTTCAAACTAATAAAATTTTGTTAAGTTTGAATTAGATTATTATAAAGTTTCGAAAGATTGGAATCTATTTTGTCATTTACACAATTGTTCTTTTTAATTTGAATAGATTCCAATATCAAACGTTTGTTGTCGTTTGTTTCAATATTTAAAATTCTTGTATTGTTGTAGTCGAATGTATGGTTAGTGTCTTTTACATGTTTATTGAGCGCAGTTGATGAATTTTTGGTATATTTGTGACCATTCAACCTTTTTTCGAGGTATTGTGAAGATTGGCCAATGTATACCTTTTCGCAATCTTTGCAAGGGATGGAATAAACAGTATGGGTTATTTTTTCGAAAAAAGGTTAAATGGTCACAAATATACCAAAAATTCATCAACTGCTCTCAATAAACCTGTAAAAGACACTAACCATACATTCGACTACAACAATACAAAAATTTTAAATATTGAAACAAACGACAACAAACGTTTGATATTGGAATCTATTCAAATTAGAAAAAACAATTGTGTAAATGACAAAATAGATTCCAATCTTTCGAAACTTTATAATAATCTAATTCAAACTTAACAAAATTTTATTAGTTTGAAGTGCCACTTTCCACTTGTCTATTTAAAATTCAACCTAAAAAAGATAAAGTATCATCTAATTATGACATTATGAGTAACAATTTTGAGGTTAAATTCCATAGAATTATCTTAAACTTGAATAGTTGATTATGATAGATCGGAAGTGTTTATCATAGAATAACTAATTCATACAATAATCATAGATATTTATAATTGTACAATCTTAAAATATCTTGTATTTAATCAAATTCAATTCATTTCAAATTGTAATTAGCCATACATTACTCTTTCACACACAACCGATCCAATGTTTTCTGCAGTTCTAATCGGATCTTAAAACACAAGTCGGCTGCAGACTCATTTCATTAATCGAAATCATCCATTCTTTTCTAAATTACATGGAAACACTAATTCACATTTTGATAAAGACAATAAACATTGTCGAAACGTCAAACAGAATTTTTATTTTTTTCAGTATATATACGAACCAATATACCAAGAAAACATACAAATATTACAAATGGTTCAAGAATATCAATGAAAGAATATATATATATATATATATATATATATATATATATATATATATATATATATATATATATATATATATATATATATATATATATGTACACACAGTTCACCTCATATTCTTCTCAACGACTGATGCGCTTTTGATTTCAGCAAAGTTAATTAGTGCATATTGGTCGGTATCTATGAACATGTGATTTTATTTCTGGATTTGTACAGGAATTACTTTGATAGGGAATTCACCCTCCCCTAGATATTTATTATATTGATAATCAAGAAGAGAGTATGATCTTAGCACTAATTATAATGTCTTCCAGAATAGCCTGATATTCCATCAGGAATTATGCTTGGGATGAGAAATGGTATCAATTATATCAGTATAAGAAACGTGAACTGAGGATAAATTATTGAGAGAAATCAAAGCGGGTAGCTTTTATTGGGAGATTGTTCAATTTCTCCATATAGTATATATTCTGAAAGGAAGAAGGATTTCGTAATATATTATTGAAATACATACAACTCATATAGGCTTTGTTTGTTTTTACATAATTATAAAATTCTCTTGATTCATTCATAAAATCATTTTCAGATTCTTGGATACATATTTTTTATCGCTTATCAGATATGTCTACACCGTTTTCTTTAACTCAAAAGACAAATTATAGTCTGCTGCTGAGTTAGTTCTTATGAATCGCTTATTAGCCTTCATTCCTCTCAAAAATTTGTTTTTGTATACTCTTAGTAATATGTTTGCGAAATGAAGATGACACAATGAGCATTCTAGGGACCAAATGTCAATGATTTCATTGATAATATCATGAAACTGTGTCATCTACATTCATTTATCTTAAAATACTCCTATCTACTCGATAATAATACTGCTATAGGATTCGATTTCAGAATTTAGCGGAAAGTAAGTTAGGGATAATATTAAGTGAGACTTCTGAAGTTGGATTTTAACACTCAGTTCTTCTTTGTTGTTCCCTAAGATAGTTAGTTCTTTAGATATTGATGATTTTATAACTGCGACAGGCACACCACGTTGTTTAGTTCACTAGTTCTAGTGACACTGATACTGTTATGATTTTTACAGTATACAGTTGTACATATCATCAAAAAGTTCGAGTCTAGAAAATTATTTTTTCAAACTCGTTTCACATAGTATTATTATTGAATAAGTGAAACTAATTACCTAATCATAGGAGTTAGTTGCGTAGGCCTAGAACATTTTGATAGAAAAAAAGTTGATTATTTGATAAACTCACAAGGTAAGGTTGCATTTTTGTGATTTGGAAAAATGAAGATTCGTCTCAATCGTGGACGTCATTTCCTGAAGCTTATGATCTCACGTACGGCTACTCCTTGAGACCAGCCCTCTGGTACAAATAGAGATTGGAGAATATCTTCACGTTCACCCGTTTTAGAGGAACATGTATCTTCGGTCAGCTCAATGAATGTAATATCGTTGATATTGAATTCGTTTTTTACATAATTAGATTCACGATCTATAGTCTCAAAGTTCTGGGTTTAGTCTCCTGAAAAAACTTCACTAGGCAAATAGTTCCACAATTTCGCTGATCTTGATAATTGCAAATTATGCATTATTGTAAAATTGAACTGAACAACATTGATATGAGTACCACATGTCGATAAAGTTTGCTCGAGCTTCATAAAATAGGATCAAAATTATTTAGATTATCAACTTTATCTGCATTCTCTTTTAATGTTATAAAAGGAGAAGACTCTATCTACTGGTCCACAAACTGCACCCTCACGTTTTTCAAATTTCGACTACCAACCCTGGAATTTAATGTTTTTTTTTGTTCGTCTTGATGACTTTGAATTTAATTAGACATCGCACCAGATTGTAGTCGTTGTTGAAGGTAATTCCTTCCTACAAATGAGTATAGGTCATTCAGGTTAACTTTTGGAACAGTTTTTGAAAGACCGCAGCGAGATTATGGTGGATCATAATGTAGAAAAATGCGCTGATTATAAAACTCAACAATTTTCACCAGATCTGCGAGCTTCAATTTTCAAACAGTAAGTTATTGCAAAATGTTTCCTATACTTGCTATTATCAAGGAACGGTGAGTCGTAAATAAGACGTCTAGATCCAAATTAAAGGTATTTATAGTACACATCTTTCAAGATCACTCACGACCTATCATCTGTTATTAACAAATTATGTTTTTTTTTGTTAATTTTCTAAGAAACTAATAGTTATACAGGATGTCCCAGGTTTTAGTAGCAGAACTTCAAGAGTCGATAGGAAATTTGATTTCGAGAAAAAAGTTCCTACAACTTATATGCATAGACGCTCAATTTTTTTGAGATACACCCCACCCTGTATCTCAAAAAGTAAGCGTCTGTGCATATATGTTAATAGGAACTTTTTTCTCAAAATTAAATTTTCTATCGACTGTTGAAGTTCTGCTACCAAAACCTGTGGCACCCTGTATATAAATTCTCAGGAGATTGGTCACAATAATACATATGCTTATTATTTTTGTCTTAACGTGAGTTTCGGCCACACGATCATCATCAGAAGACATTTTATTTGTTTGCTATTCTCCAAATATCTCCAGACTTCTCCGATGACTGTTATTCAAATTACCGTAAATGCGAAGAAATTTTTTTTTAGTTTTGGATTGTACGAAAAATAACATAAGCGACTTCTGATGATGGTCGTGAGACCCAAACGTACGTAAAGGCTAGAATGATGAGCATATGTGTCTGTGTGACCTGTTTCTCGGGAATTTATTGTAATTCATACCTGATAGTAGCTGACACATGTTGGGATATATCAAAGCATCAGTAGTCTTTCCATTATTAGGATATATTACATATTGAGAATTACCAAAAAACCAACCTTTGAAGAGGTTTTATGACTCAAAACCTCATGCAGTACCTGGATATATATACTACCTAACATTTCTATATGGGACTGTCCTAAAATTGTTAATATAAAGTGATTATTTTAACTGCTTAAAATAAATTAGAATATCTCCATAGTAGAATGTCACATCAACATGCGGTTTTCGGCATTCGATATATTAACACGCTAAACAAAAATTGGCAGACCCAAATTCGATAACCGGAAGCTGAAATATCTTAATTTTATTTTACGGTTCCGGTTTTGTTTCTCGATTGTTGATTTGAAACTTTGTTAGAGCAATTGTTGATTTAATCAAAGGTAATACGTTAATCTGACTGCAAAAAAGTCTCATGAGATCCGTTGAATATCTTCTATGTTTGCGTCACTCAAAAAAAGAAAACATTATCACTTCCAGAAGAAAAATAGCGTATTAGACTCGTATATACGAGAACGCATACGCGGTGCGAGTAATAGAACTACAATTTGAACGGCAGTGCTAAATTTTTTCCTAGGCT
The DNA here is from genome assembly GCA_958510875.1 of Endomychus coccineus. Classification (NCBI taxonomy): domain Eukaryota; kingdom Metazoa; phylum Arthropoda; class Insecta; order Coleoptera; family Endomychidae; genus Endomychus; species Endomychus coccineus. Next base: position 113,953,289 of record OY294068.1, read on the forward strand.
CCATTAATCAAAATCGGTAAGTGCAGCTTCATTACTTTTGAGTCTGTCGTAGTGAGAGAGGTGATAATATGAACAGATGTTAATTAGTCGCTGTTCACTACTTGGACCTTATAATCGCTAAACACTTCATTTGTAACAGTTCTTTGATAACTAACCCACAGTGGTACCTTTTTGAATTGTATGTGCACTTTGCGTTCATACGCATCTCCATACCCGACCAAGTTTAGTAGATACACCTTGCTCAATGATCTTGAAAGAAGGTTTAAATTTGTTATCAGAACCGTAAATTTTGGGAAATTCAATACAATTTTTATTACTCACGTAGGACATAATCTTTTGCCACATAATTTATTCATAATTTCATACAAAGTTTGCAAATCAATTGAAAGCTTTAATTGATGTCAAGAGGTTGAAGTCGCTTGTGGACGGAGCTTAATCCCAACTGCACCGGCTTGGTCAGTTGTGGTAGAGCGCGTGGATTGATGAACGTAAGAGTGGAAAATCTCGTATTCGAGTGTAGATGTGTGCTGCGTAATCACTAGCGCTGGTCGGAGGCCGGCCGTGGATCCTAGGAAGTCGTTGTGGTTGCGCTAGGCCGGTGCGGTCCGCTAGTCAGGCGTAGTGACGTCTGCGTGGGTGTAGAATGATGTGTAAAGATGTCTGGGTTCCTAGCGCTGGAATGGGAGCTGTGCGCAGGTCCGGCGAAGAAGACTAGCAAAGATGTAGAAGATCTAGGATAGCCAGAGGTCCAGAAAGGTCTCCTTAAGAGCAGCGATGTTTGCGTGCTTTTATAGGTTTCTGGTAAATTGAAGTTAGAATGGCGAGTTCTGATTGGCTGGTGGATTTCGATATATGTGAAATTACTTTTGTATTCAGTCGGAGGTGACGAACGAGAATATGCTAGAAGCGGGGAAAAGCAACGGTGCAGCGATGCACGGCAAAGCTAATTCGACGGACGGATATCAAATCTAACTGAAAAGAGTGAAAAATTCGAATTCAATGCACTTAGGATTCTGAGCAAAAAAAAATGTCACTGGTCAATGTCTAATACAGAGTGTGTCCACCGCGGTTGTTCAAAACTGCTCTACATCGATTTCGTAAGCTGAGAATAAGGTTATCGATGCTTTCCTGATCAATCGCATTCCATTCTTCAACCAGAGTATGGAACAATTGATTTCGTGTCTGGAAGATAATGTTACGCCTTAAAATTCTTCTGCCAAGCAAATCCCACACATACTCAATCGGATTCAGGTCTGGCCATTGAGCAGGCTAATCCAATACACTTATACCACTCTCATCCATGTAATCTCTTACGATCGCGGCGGTATGAGGGCGCGCATTGTCATGCATGAAGATGAAGTTTTCACCTACTGCAGCTGAATACGGAATGACAGATGGTTCTAATATCAGATCCCTATATCTAAGAGCATTCACAAACCTCTCCAGCTATATGATGTCGCTTCTTTCGCCAATGCTGATACCACCTCAAACCATCACCGTTCCGCCTTGGTAGCTGTGAACTTCCTGTGCAGTCCTAAGTCTCCAAACATTTCCAGGTTGTCTCCATACACGAGTACGTCTAGTATCTGAACGCAAACCGAATCTCGATTCATCACTAAACAACCCAGGAGTCCATTCTTGCACGCCTCATTCGATCTGATTTCTAGCCCAGACTATTCGGGCCTCGCGATTTCCTCTGGATAATGGTGGAGCTCTCCATGGACGCCTGGCACGTAAAATGGACTCGTGTAGTCTATTTCTCACAGTTTTGTCACTTATCTGTACTTGGTGAGCGTTTCTGAGTTCCAAACTTAGTTGACCTGCCGTGTGGGTTGGATTTCTCAGAGCTTGAATTCTCAGGAATGTGTCCTGTGCCGCCTTTGTTATTCTGGTACGGTCAGTATGTTGCTCTCTAACATCACCAGTTTGATTATAACGAATCCATAAACGACGTATAGTGGACTGGTTAGTCCCTAATTCATTGGCAACAACCTTCTGAGACATTCCAGCTTGAATCATTCCAATGGCCCTCAAGTGCACGTCTTGATTACGTTCCATAATTTAGACAAACAACACTACTCAGAATTTTCAATAATTACCATTCGCTGGTCGGATAACATCTGATTTGATCTAATGAATGAAACAAGGAACGACATGAAAAAAATGAATAGTCGTTGGAAAAAAGAAGGAACACATGCCATGATGTTCAAAATGATAAAAAAGTATTGTGTGAATAACAAACAAAGATCTGCAACGCGATAATGCCACGTGGATCTCCGAGAATTAACAAACAATCCCAAAATATGCTTGACCCTCAGATTCTTTCGATGTGTGTAATATGGAAAAATGCGCTGATTATGAAACAATATTTTTTGCAAATATGCGAACTTCAATGTTTAAATAGTGATTTATCGCAAAATGTATTCTATTCTTGCTATTATCAAGAAATGGTGAGTCTCAAATAGGAAATCTTGAATCGAATTAGAGGTATTTATAATACGTATCTTCCGAAATTACTTACTACCTTTGATTTGTTATTAACAAATTATTGTTTCAACTAACATTTTTTTTCTAAGAAGCTAACAGTTATTTTCTGACGATAGTAGCTGAAACATGTTGAGATATATCAAATTAATTGTACTTTTCCATTGTTTGGCTATTTTGCATATTAAGCTATTATTTAACAATTGAAAAAAAACATTAGTAGCAAATAACTAGCCTTTGAAGAGATTTTTTGAATCAAAACCTCCTGCAGTGCCTAGATATGGATAATAACTATCATATCTATATGGTCCTGCACTAAAATTATGTATTCACTTAATTGCTTTAGGAGCAACAGTTGACTTAAATTAAAAGCAATACGTTAATCTGACTACGAAAAAAGTCCTATAAAATACGATGAATATTTTATATGTTTGCATAACTTGAAAAAGACCAGATTATGGCCGCCAGAAGAAAAATATCCTACACTCTTATATACGGAAACGCATAACGCGGTGAGAGCGATAGATCCAAAATTCGAACGGCTGTACTAGAGGGGGGATTGCATATGAACGCAGAGTGAACATATAATTTCTGTTGAAAAGGTACCACTGTAAGCTCATAAAATGCACGTATAGTCCAAGCAATAGACAGAAATGCGTTCAGAAATTAATACCTGGAAATAAAACATGAGCGTATAGGAAATTAAATTTGAAGGTGAGTTTATGGTTCATGCAACTCGATCTGAAGTGGCGAACATAACCTAAGAAATTGGCAGAGTTGCAAAAAGCGGTTTTTCTCAAATAATTAAAAAACTGTAACTCGCATCGGAAAAAATTGGAGGAGAAAGTTGTAGGTATCAAATAGATCTATCGATTGGTCTCATAATAATTATCGATATCTTTCATACTTTTTGAGATATATCGAAAAAACCGGTAAAAATTGGGGTATCGAGAAGTCGTTAACTATCACGTTTCCATAAGTATTGTTTCCTGTACATATAGCCCATGGCAAGATGAGAGAGAACTTTTTTTCCTAATTTGAAATATTGATTATTTTTCAAAATATATCGATTTTCGAAAAAAAGACGCTCTCATAAATTGGCTAGATCCTCTCAGGAAATGGTTCTGGAGTAACGATTTTGGGCTTATTTCCTTCATGAACAGTAGCGCTTTAATTTTGTTGAAGAAACGTAGCAATTTTTTCAGTTTTGAGGGTAAAGAAATGACTTTGAAAAAATTTCCTCTTTTTTGAAAATGTTTTTCTCACATAAGTTTCACAATTTCAATTTTAGAAAAATGTCTTTGACGGAAATCAATTTCTGAAATTTTTTCACGAATTACCAAAAAAAATTTTTCATCTACGATCTTCTGGACCCGAGATAATTTTTTTATTTCAAAACAATCTGTAAGACGCAATAAACATTATTCAGAAGTGTGTTCTATGAATGTTAATGTTAAATACCTACATTTTCAATAGAAGAATATTTTGATATGTTCCATTGATTCATAGTATTAGAAATTGAGTAACAAAGCTAAGCGTGCGCGACTGCCGCAGCGTGAGGCGGAGTGGGGGAAGCACTACGCGCTCGCACTGAAAACTGATTTCGTGTGTTCAAAGCAAACATATACAGAATTATCAAAATATGTAGCATTTCTCCACTCCGTATCGTGCTGTGATACAGTTTCTTCGATGTACAAACAAGGGAAGAACAAATTTTCGAAAATATTGAATTTTAATCCAGATTACCTTCAATTACTAGATGTTTTCTATAAAGATAATGCTCTTCGTGAAGAAATTGCTAGAAATATGTGCCAAATAATTTCTTTGCTATATTATAATAAGAAATATGGCACGCTTAATGAACATAGCTTTTAATCTTTTAAACGATCAACAGCTCGAGCTTCATTTCAATTAGAAAATCTTCCTCTTACTGAAGGAGCCGCCAGACAAAATGCCTTCAGAGTCTACATGCAATTGCAAAAATGGTTGGGCAACGATGAAGATATAACTCAGTGGGGATGGAAAGTTGCAGATAATGTATCAATGCCAGTTCATACTGAGAAACCGTTGATACCGGAGGAAATAATGAAAAAAATATCATGTACCTGTGCGACTGGTTGCAAATCAAAACTATGTGGCTGTAAAAAATGTTCTTAAATGTACGAGTATCTGCACACATTGTGACTCGGCACAATGTGAAAACTTCGAAACTCCTGCTAACATCGGAATAAATAAAGAATCTCTTGACGCTTTCGACAATCTTCTTAACCAAAACATCGGAGTAGAAGAAGAAGAAAATTAATTAGGAGGCAATTCTCCAAAAAAAAGAGGAAAATTTGAATACATCTAATTAATATGAGGCGTATAAGCTGTATACCGCTACTTTGATTGTAAGTATTTTATAAATATTTTTTAATGATTTTGTATCATAAAAAAATATTTGCTGAAATAATTGAATAATTGTTGAAGAGATCCGCAAGCATAACGTCAGTATGATTCCTTGAACAAAAAATTTGAGGTATTACAAGGAAAATAATGTTTTAATAATAAATCGTAATTTAAATGACATAAAAAGGGAAACAAATTAGAAATGTAAAAAATAGATATTTCCGAGTCTATTTTGATTCTAGGGCCGAAATAAATGCGATATTCGTGTTTATCTCGTCGAGCTACCCCAGATTAAGTACAAAAGGATTTTTGTACGTTATCCAGAAGCCGAAATATTGAAGATTTTGCTAGCACAAGCCACGTTGAACGCACGAAATCAGTTTCCCCCACTCCGTCGCACGCTCCGGCAGCCGCGCACGCTTAGCTTTGTTACTCAATTTTTAACACTATGAATCAATGACACATATCCAAATATTTTTTTATTGAAAATGTAGGTATTTAGCATTGAAATTCATAGAACACACTTCTGAATAATGTTTATTGCGTCTTACAGATTGTTTTGAAATAAAAAAATTATCTCTGGTCCAGAGGACCGTAGATGAAAAATTTTTCTTTGTTAATCTGTGAAAAAATTTCAGAAATTGATTTCCGTCAAAGACATTTTTCTAAAATTAAAATTGTGAAACTTATCTGAAAAAAACATGTTCAAAAAAGAGGAAATTTATTCAATGTCATTTCTTTACCCTTAAAATTGGAAACAATGGCTACGTTTCTTTGATAAAATTATAGCACAACTCTTCATAAAGAAAATAAGCCCAAAATCGTCATTCCAGGACCATTTCCTGAGAAGATCTAGCCAATTTATGAGAGCGTCTTTTTTTCGAAAAATCGATATATTTTGAAAAATAATCAATATTAATTAAGGAAAAAAGTACTCTCTTAGCTTGCCATGGGCTATATGTACAGGGAACAATACATATGGAAACGTAATAGTTAACGACTTCTCGATACCCCAATTTTTAACGGTTTTTTTGATATAACTCGAAAAGTATGAGAGATATCGATAATTATCAATCCATAGATCTATTTGATACCTACAACTTTCTCATTAACTTTTTCCGATCCGAGCTATAGTTTTTAAATTATTTAAGAAAAACGGCTTCTTGCAACTTTGCCAATTTTTTAGGTTATGTTCGCCACTTCAGATCGAGTTGCATGAACCATAAACTTCCTTCAAATTCAATTTCCTATACGCTCATATTTTTTTTTTCCAGGTATTAATTTCTGCACGCATTTCTGTCTATTGCTTGGGCTAATAGTGAATAGGGACTTGTTAAAATCTGTTCATATTTCTATTCTCCTCCTTTCCTACTAAAAATTGAAGAGAAATGTACCTGCCCATACCGTTCTTAAAAAATGGCGTTCAGTAAAATAAACCTCCACTTCTGCCACTCGAATTTTGAATATATCGCTCACACCGCTCATGCGTTTCAGCGTTTCCATATATAAGCTTCTGTTCGTCAGGCGATGTTAAACTGACCTTTTTAAAAATGACGCAAACATATAAAATATCTAACGGATTTTGTGAAACTTTTATCGTAGTAAGGTTAACAACATATTACCTTCAATTTGACCCTAGTTTTTCTCCACAAAATTTAAATGAACAATTGTGAGAAAACCGAAGCAACACAGGAAAAATAGATATTTCAGCTTCCGACTATCGCATTTAGGTCTCCTTAGGCGTCACATTTTCATTTTGCGCCGATATATTGATTCGAAGTTGTTAATACAACATTTTACTACGGAGATATTCTTTTTGTTCCTGTAGCCTTTTTTAAACAATTGAACAAATGCTCTAAATTGATAATTTTTCTGCAGAACAATAGATAATTGATGGGTATTATCCATTAGTCATTGCGAGAGGTTTCGAGTGGAAAACCATTCCGAAGACTTGTTATTTCAAATTTTCAATTACTAATATGCAATATGTCCGAAGAATAATAGAAATACAACTTCTGTGATGAAAACTTAATATTTTTCATCTATTATCTGAAAACAAGTATTACTTCCTGAGGAAGAAATTGTCAATCAAAACGTTAATTCGTTAATGACAAATTAACGGTTGAAGGTAAAACGTTGTGATTGATCTTAGAAGACCCGCTTTTTAAATACCTTCGAATCGAATCAGATTTTCCAATTTACAACATAGCGTTTCTGCAATATGTCATTGTTTTAACAACGAAGTTCGCAGATTTGGAAAAAAAATATTGAGAGCTCTATCATAAAAAGCACATTCTTTACATCATGAATCTCGCTGTGGTACTTTAGAAACTGAAAACCCAAATTCTGATTCTTCCCCTACTAGCCCAAGTAGAAAAGTGCCGAGAAAGCACACCCAAACCTTAATTTTGTATTCGGGAAACCTACTTCTGTGAATTTTACTCTATTCTTGCAGAAAACCGCATCACGTCTTTCCATTTTTAACATTATGATTCGACTATGCACTAACATATTCACTGTTATGTTCGAGTGTTACAATCAAAGCGCAACTAGCATAAGCCGAATGTCTACAGTGACGAAAAATTCATTTCTCACTACGCCAACGAAGAGGTCGGCGAAATGTAAAGACTCGCTCGGATGAGATAACATCACATAATACTACTTTTGAATAATATCAGCCTTCAATGGAAAGCACTACAAATCAAAATATCAAGGATATACGACATTAAGAAATTAACTATTTCAAAATACTACATATGTGTTGAATATTCAGGTGCATTCTAATTTTTGAACTAATGAAAATTATGGAGAACATACAGAGGTTATGTTGCCATAAATATTTCTTAGATAGTGTGATACTATATGCAGTCATTAAATTCGTTGGCTTGTGAAAGTTAAATGATATCATTATATCATCTTAGTCCTTGATGACATCGTTATAAGTTTAGACTGCACTTCTTTTTATTGTTTCGCGAGCTTCACATACTCATAGAAATAATACGAACATTACCTCTTTCCCGACGTTGCCATTCAGCGGAGGCGGCAGCGTAACGTATGTGATGCAAAAATAAGATTTATATAATCGGAGGCGACAACGTGCCCTCCCTATAAGTTTTGTGCAACACCAGCGCCAGCGATATATACCGGAACTAAAAATTTCTCTTGTGAGTATAGAGACTACTTTGTGGCCTCCGACAAAAATTTCGGTTTAGGGCTCTGGAAGGCCTACTGAGGCCAGAGGCAATGAAAAAATGCGAAAACGTTGTCGCTCCCGAAGTCGGAGGTGACAACGTCATATATGAGGTGTCAACGTATCTCTGGTATCTACTTTGGAGGCCACAACGTACCCTTTATGGATATATATATATATATTGTCACGTTTCCGATTTTACCAAATTCGATTATTACCAATCTTTATTTTTCTACAATATAATATCTTTCAGATATTTTATTTCAATTTATTTTATTACAAAACTTACTTCAAACCATTTCCTGTCAGTCGGTGTTAATTTCATTCTCAGATACTCTTATATTGCAAATAATAAGTAAAACTGTAATGTCAGCATTAGGGTTCATTATTCTGCTGGACAAGTTCATTTACCGTGCGAATCCTGAATTGCTGAATTTCATCAATAAAGTTTATATAAGTCACCGACATAGGAAAAGTGGGATACTCGAACTTTCTTCTCGCGTGTGTACGCATCGATGTTAATAATGTAAGTAATGTTTTTTTTTTCATTAACATTAAATGGAGAATTAATGATTTAATTAAACTGTTTCCCAAACTATCCATTATCATGTCTTTTGAATTAACTGAGCTAATGTCCAAACTATTTATCATTGTATTCCATTAATCAATTTATTTAACGTAATCATTTTACATAGTATCGTCTTTTATTTTTATTTGTTAATTTGTTTTAATAAATTCTATTGAGTTAGTTTTACCAATGTTGTTTATTTCAAATTACATTTAAAATATCTCAAACAAGAATCCTCAGGGATACGCCATGCCTCTCGCCCCCAAACCAATATTCATTTAAAACATTCAGCTCTACCAAAAAAAAAAAAAATATACATATATATATATATATATATATATATATATATATATATATGTAGAACTGGATTCTCGGGTATTGATCCGCGTTGTGTGGTTTCGGTCCTCAAAAGGACCAATTTCACGACGTTTCGGCAAAGTCGCATTTGCCATCTTCAGGTGATTCGACCGTAGAGTCTGGAAAATCTAGGTCGCCTAGATTTTCCAGACTCTACGGTCGAATCACCTGAAGATGGCAAATGCGACTTTGCCGAAACGTCGTGAAATTGGTCCTTTTGAGGACCGAAACCACACAACGCGGATCAATACCCGAGAATCCAGTTCTACACATTACGTCCGCGAGAACATAAGAAGAAACATATATATATATATATATATATATATATATATATATATATATATATATATATATATATATATATATATACATATATATATATATATATTTGTATGTTTTCTTGGTATATTGGTTCGTATATATACTGATAATGAAATAAAAATTCTGTTTTGACGTTTCGACAATGTTTATTGCCTTTATCAAAAATTGTTAATTGAATTAGTGTTTCCATGTAATTTAGAAAAGAATAGATGATTTTGATTAATGAAATGCGTCTGCAGCCGACTTGTGTTTTAAGATCCAATTAAAACTGCAGAAAACATTGGATCGGTTGTGAGTGAAAGAGTAATGTATGGCTAACTACAATTTGAAATAGATTGAATTTGATTAAATACAAGACATTCCAATATTGTACAATTATAAATATCTATGAATTATTGAATGAATTAGTTACTCTATGATAAGTATTTCTATCATAACTATTCAAGTTTAAGATAATTCTATGGAATTTAACCTCAAAATTGTTACTCTATAGTGTCATAGTTAAATAATACTTCATCTTTTTTAGGTTGAATTTTAAATAGACAATGGAAAGTGGTACTTCAAATTAATAAAATTTTGTTAAGTTTGAATTAGATTATTGTACAGTTTCGAAAGATTGGAATCTATTTTGTCATTTACACAATTGTTCTTTTTAATTTGAATAGATTCTAATATCAAACGTTTGTTGTCGTTTGTTTCAATATTTAAAATTTTTGTATTGTTGTAGTCGAAAGTATGGTTAGTGTCTTTCACATGTTTATTGAGCGCAGTTGATGAATTTTTGGTATATTTGTGGCCATTTAATCTTTTTTCGAGGTATTGTGAAGATTGGCCAATATATACCTTTTCGCAATCTTTGCGAGGGATGGAATAAACAGTATGGGTTATTTTTTTGAAAGGTACGCTTCTTTTTAATTTTGTAAAGAGACTTTTCTGATTTAAATAACTCTTATGACATATATGTAGGTCATAAGGTTTCACTATATTACAAATTTTCTCTGAAAGTCCACTGATATATGGTAGTGATATGTAATGCCTATCATTAGTTTTCTCATTATTGGTATTGATTCCACCAAATGAGTTATACAATTTATGAATTTTGTCTTTAGTTATCGAATTTACTAAATCAATGGGATAACCATTTCTTATTAAAGTTTCTTTTGTTTTTGTAATAGATATAGTTCTCAGTTCAGGAGAACTTAGTCGAATAGCTCTATCTATTAGATTTATAATAACATTTTTCTTATATTTTTTAGGTATATTAGAATTGAAATTAGTATACCTTCCTGACCAAGTAGGTTTGGTATACCATTTTGTTAGAATTTTGTTATCATTTGATTTTCTTACTAAAGTTAAATCTAAAAAATTTATTTCGTTATGATTTTCTAATTCAATCGTAAATTGTAACTTATGGTGAAAGGAATTGAAAGAATTCAAAAATTCATTACATTTGTTTTCAGGGATTGCAGCAATACAATCATCAACATATCTTTTGAAGAAGGCTATATTATAATTTAGTTGAGATACTACTTTTTCTTCAAGGAATTCCATTACTATTTGGGCTATGATACTTGATATTGGAGAGCCCATTGCACAACCATCTAATTGTTTATAACAATCATCTTTATATTGTAAAAAATTAGCGGTGAATGTATATTCTATAGCTGTTAAGAACTCATTCATAGGTAAATTTGTATATAGTTTTATCCCATTTATTTTGAATTATTTGTTTAACTAATTCTAAAGGGATATTTGTATATAAAGATGTGACATCTAGTGATACTAAGATATAGTTTTTAGGTATTGTAATTTTGTTAATGAATTCCTTGAAATCCCAAGAATCTTTGATGTAAAACTCATTTTTGTAAGCTATGTTTTTTAGTATGTTGGATAAGTATTTAGCCATTTCATAAAAAGGTGATTGAATGCTGCAATACCTAAAAACTATATCTTAGTATCACTAGATGTCACATCTTTATATACAAATATCCCTTTAGAATTAGCTAAACAAATAATTCAAAATAAATGGGATGAAATAAAACTATATACAAATTCACCTATGAATGAGTTCTTAACAGCTACAGAATATACATTCACCGCTAATTTTTTACAATATAAAGATGATTGTTATAAACAATTAGATGGTTGTGCAATGGGCTCTCCAATATCAAGTATCATAGCCCAAATAGTAATGGAATTCCTTGAAGAAAAAGTAGTATCTCAACTAAATTATAATATAGCCTTCTTCAAAAAATATGTTGATGATTGTATTGCTGCAATCCCTGAAAACAAATGTAATGAATTTTTGAATTCTTTCAATTCCTTTCACCATAAGTTACAATTTACGATTGAATTAGAAAATCATAACGAAATAAATTTTTTAGATTTAACTTTAGTAAGAAAATCAAATGATAACAAAATTCTAACAAAATGGTATACCAAACCTACTTGGTCAGGAAGGTATACTAATTTCAATTCTAATATACCTAAAAAATATAAGAAAAATGTTATTATAAATCTAATAGATAGAGCTATTCGACTAAGTTCTCCTGAACTGAGAACTATATCTATTACAAAAACAAAAGAAACTTTAATAAGAAATGGTTATCCCATTGATTTAGTAAATTCGATAACTAAAGACAAAATTCATAAATTTTATAACTCATTTGGTGGAATCAATACCAATAATGAGAAAACTAATGATAGGCATTACATATCACTACCATATATCAGTGGACTTTCAGAGAAAATTTGTAATATAGTGAAACCTTATGACCTACATATATGTCATAAGAGTTATTTAAATCAGAAAAGTCTCTTTACAAAATTAAAAAGCAGCGTACCTTTCAAAAAAATAACCCATACTGTTTATTGAAAAATCTTGTCTTCCGGATGGATTCCGCGTCACAATAGCTCGACTTGATGCCGACGTTTCGCCAACCATTACAGGTGGCATCTTCAGGGCAGGCTTGAGGCTTGAACTGAAACTTCCATCCGGAAGACAAGATTTTTCAAGATTAGCTGTCCGCGGAAGTCTACTATCCATACTGTTTATTCCATCCCTTGCAAAGATTGCGAAAAGGTATATATTGGCCAATCTTCACAATACCTCGAAAAAAGATTAAATGGCCACAAATATACCAAAAATTCATCAACTGCGCTCAATAAACATGTGAAAGACACTAACCATACTTTCGACTACAACAATACAAAAATTTTAAATATTGAAACAAACGACAACAAACGTTTGATATTAGAATCTATTCAAATTAAAAAGAACAATTGTGTAAATGACAAAATAGATTCCAATCTTTCGAAACTGTACAATAATCTAATTCAAACTTAACAAAATTTTATTAATTTGAAGTACCACTTTCCATTGTCTATTTAAAATTCAACCTAAAAGAGATGAAGTATTATTTAACTATGACACTATAGAGTAACAATTTTGAGGTTAAATTCCATAGAATTATCTTAAACTTGAATAGTTATGATAGAAATACTTATCATAGAGTAACTAATTCATTCAATAATTCATAGATATTTATAATTGTTCAATATTGGAATGTCTTGTATTTAATCAAATTCAATCTATTTCAAATTGTAGTTAGCCATACATTACTCTTTCACTCACAACCGATCCAATGTTTTCTGCAGTTTTAATTGGATCTTAAAACACAAGTCGGCTGCAGACGCATTTCATTAATCAAAATCATCTATTCTTTTCTAAATTACATGGAAACACTAATTCAATTAACAATTTTAGATAAAGGCAATAAACGTTGTCGAAACGTCAAAACAGAATTTTTATTTCATTATCAGTATATATACGAACCAATATACCAAGAAAACATACAAATATTACAAATGGTTCAAGAATATCAACAAAAGAATATATATATATATATATATATATATATATATATATATATATATATGTATATATATATATATATATATATATATATATATATATATATATATATATATATATATATATATATATATATATATATATATATATATATATATAATTTGTTATGATTTCATTTCATAAATAATTTTCTAACTTATGCATTACTTCTTTACTTTTTGTCGTTTTGCACGCATATAATTCTATATATTTAGAAAATAAATTTACTACTACCAAAATATGTCTATTTCCTTTTTCTGTTACTATCAACTCACTTAAAAAATCTATTGCTACTATTTCTAAACATTCTTTTACTATAATACTCTTTGCTAAATTGTGATTAATTATATTTTTATGCTTTGCTCTTTGACATATGTCACATTTCTTTGTGATTTCTTTTGCAATTTGGTAATCTCCTTTACCTATATAATTTTCTCTGAATAGGAGCCACATTTTCCTTGCTCCTATGTGATTGAATTCACTATGTAAATGATTTAACATTTCAAAAATTAGATCTTGATTTATTCTCTATAATTCTTTCCTGCCTCTATCTTGTAAATATACTCCCTCTTTGATTTTACATTTCTTTTTATCCTTCTCTGATGAAGTGCTTTGATTGTCTTTGATGCTCTTCAATGAAAATAAACCCCTTACTTCTAATAAAATATTTGCTACTACTTTATATTTTCTTTTATCAATTTTTAAATTTCCCTCTTCTCTTGTTAAAGTATCAGCTATTATATTTAATTTTCTCGGAATATGTTTTATTTCAAAATCATATTCTTGCAATAACAAAATTCATCTTTGAATCCTACTGTTTACAAACTTGTTCTTAAATATACTTGTTAATGCACTATGATCAGTTTCTACCCTTACTTTATTCCCTAACAAATAAAATCTTAATTTCTTTACACAAAAAACTATGCTTGCTAATTCTAATTCAGTAACACTGTAATTTTTTTCATGAACTTTTGTCATTCTTGACACAAAACTTATGGGAACTTCTTCATTATTTTGTTTTTGTAATAAAACACCACTGAATCTTTGTTTAGAAGCATCTGTTCTTAATATGAAAGATTTATCATATTGTGCTTGATAAACTTTTAATTTTTTAATGAAAATATCTTCTAAATTTTGGAAAGCTTCGTGTCTTTCATTATCCCATTTCCATTTTACCCCTTTCTTGAGTAATTCTACTAATGGGATCTCCTTCTGACTTAAATCAGGAATGAGCCTTTTGAAATAACTCATCAGACCTAAGAATCCCCTTAAAGGTTCAAGATTGGTGAGTCTTTTGAAGTTTTTAATTACATCTAACCTATCTTCATCCATTTCTAAACCTTCCCTCGTTAATTTATAACCCAAAAATTTAACTTCTGTCTTATAGAATTCACATTTCTTAATATTTATTTTCAAACCTGCTATATCTAATTCGTTCAAAACTAATTTTATTTGATCTTTATGTTCTTCTACTGTTCTAGAAAATATTAATATGTCATCGGTATAATGAACTACAAAAATTTCAAATCTATTTAATATCTGATTCATACTTCTAACTAACGCACTGCATGCACTTTGAATACCAAAAGGCGTAATTTTAAAACGATACACTTCTCCATCTATCATAAAACCAGTGTAATCTCTACAACTTTCATGTAAAGGAATCAACCAGAAACTATGCCCTAAATCAACTTTACTAAAAACTTGTGCCTTTACTTTTCTACCAAAAATTGACTCCATATTTTTAGGAGCTTCATATTGTGGTACTGACAATCTATTCAATGTTCGAGCATCTAAACATTACCTAATATCACCATTTAACTTTTTTGCTATAACAATAGGGTTTATATATTTTGTTTTACTTCTTTCTATTATGTCTTGTTCTAGCATTTCATCGACTTTTTTCCTAACATCTTCTATGTACTTGTATGGAATTGGATAGTTCTTGGATTTGAAATTCTCAATTTCTTTGACTTGGAATTTATGAATATAATTACTAACTATACGAGTTTCATCTATTATTAGACCTTCATATTGTGAAATTATTTCTGATATTATTCCCCTATACTTCTCGGATACTTTCATCTGCGAGATTATTTCATTTAAATTTCTGCTTGAGTCTTTTCTTTCTACCGCATTTATTATATTGCAACCTTCATTTGGTCTGTCAATATTTTCATTTTCCACCTTCCCTATCTTTATAATTTCATCTAACAACTTTATTTCCTTTTCCTCGTAATCTATAATAATTCCATGTTTTTCTAATTCATCTGTTCCCATAACAATATCCAATTTCATATTCGGCACTACAAATAATTGCATCTCTAGACTTGACTTCCCTATTATAATATGCTCAGTAATCATTTTTGATACTTCAGTAATTTTCTTTCCACTAATATTTACTAATTCTACTTTTGGTATTTTCAATTGATTTGTTAATTTTACTCCAGACAATAGTTCTTCCCTTATTAATGATATTTCTGATCCCGTATCACACAAAATTTCTACTTCTTTCCCTTTTAAAAAACCTTTTAATTTAATTAAACCTATACTTTCATTTTCTTCCCTTTGCTGTTCGTAGTCAATGTATTTCCTCTGATGTTCATATAATACATTAACGTGGTATTCGTGCTTTCTTAAAAATCCTGATTTTGTTGATTATTTTGACTTGAAGAGTCTTCCCTTTCCATATTACTTTCAATCCTACTGCAGTTTACTTCCCTTTGACTATTTTCATTTCTATTTTCATTTCTATTATTATTTCTATTATTATTATTTTGACTTCTATAATCCCTATATCTATTTCTATTTTGATTAGCATTATTCCCATTATATCTATTTTCCCTATTATAATAATTTTGGTTTCTATTATCCCTATTTCTAAAATTGTTTTGATAATTATTATTATTTTGGAATCTATCATTTTAATTTTGATTTCCCCTATAATTGTTCCTGTTATCATTATATCCATTTTGTTGCCTAGTTCCTATGTTATTCTTATTATCAATTCGGTTTAAGTATGATAGTAGTTGATTCATGTCTTTAAGATTTGCAATGGCTATTGCCTCAGATTTTTGACTTCGATACTGTCTTGAAATGTATAAAACTATCTCTTCCTCTCTCATTTTAGGTTCTAAATATTGCGCTTCATTATATAGGCTAAGTGCATAAGCACTCATGCTTTTTCTAGTCCCTTCTATATATTCCCTAAAATATAACCTTTCTCTACATTTCGACTGCTCATTTTCACCCCAAAAATTTTTTAAAAATTCATCTATAAACTCATCTAAACTATTTAATACCCTTTCTTTGCAATTGAACCACAACAATGGTTCATCAACGAATCGTTCTCTTATTAATTTTCCCATTCTCTCTACATTCCTTACATACTGTATTTTATTTTTCAAATCTTTTACAAAAATGCATGGATGTAATAATTTTATATTTCCATTAAATTTTATTGTGTTTTCATGACCTACATTTCTGTATTCTATATCCATTCTCTCTTCGGATCTATTCTCAATTCTTTTTATTGTTTCATCCTGTTCATTTATCATTTTTTCCTGATTTTCTTTCATATTCTGTACATTCACATTCACATTCTCTTCAATATTCTTCCCCATATCATTCATTCTATTTTCCTTAATATCTATTTCTTTCTCTAGATTATTAAACTTTCTATTTACAAAGCTATTATATTCTTCTAATTTATTATCTATACTTTCTTCAACATGTTGTCTTATTTCTTTTTTTTTTAGTTTCAACTATTCTCATAATTTCCTCAGTTCTTTTATCAAATTTATCATTCACTCTCTTAATTTCATCTCTCATATCACTCATACCTTGTTCAATTCTAGCATTAGTTTCATTCGTTTCATTTGCTTTCAAACTTAAACTTTCAAGCAATCTCATTATTTGTGATTGTCTATCTATTATTAGTGGTCTTTCTGCACTAATCATTTCACCATCTTGATCAAATCCTATCAATTCTGGAGTACTTTGTCTATCTCCTTCCATTTTTACTTTCTTATTAATTAATCTAGTTTTTTTAATTATTTTGATTACGCGGTTCTATTCCTTTTTTTCAAATGGCCCCACGTTGGGCGCCATATATTAAGAAAGTCCTTACTGAGTTTTTATTTTCGTTATTAATAATTATAATTTGATTCTACCGGCTAGCTTTTATCTTTTTAACTTGATTGAATGAACTTTGATTAATGTTTGTGGATTATTTCGATTTAGTTTATGAACTTTTGAACTTGAAGTTTTGGATTCTATAGAATTATTTATATGGAATTAAACACAATGCTCTTTGAATTTCACAATATTTAATTTCTATGACTCTTTTCTTATCTCGGGTAAATAAATTTTATGTTTCACAAGATCTATGATATAACCTAAAATCACTTTTACATCTAATATTTGTTTATACTGTTATAATCAACAATCTTCCTTTTGCTTTACAGATAATACAATGATGTAGGAATTGTAAACAAACTTACGTTTAGTTAATATCCAATAGTGTGTTCAATAATGTTGGCAATGTTCAATTTACTTCTATTTAATTTCGTTGATTCACTTTAACACAATGCTCTGCTATCACAATAATCACAGGTAACTAATTTTGGTTACTTCTTCTTGAGAATCAGGAACTGTTGAAAATACTTTGTTTTATTCTTTTAGATAAGATATAAAACTTTTCGATGTTTTATCGGAATTATATCGAAGAATGGCAATCGTTGGATACTTCTTATAAATTGGAGGTTATTACAACTTTTACTTTGTTCAGACACTTGGAACGCTTCTTGACTTTTAATAATTATTTACTAACTTCGGTTACTTGGAACTTATCGAAGTTTGGAACATTTGAGTTCACCGATGTTTATTTTGATAAACTTAGGTTAGAAATTTGCGAGTTGCCAGAGAAGCACAGTCTCTACTTAGATATTATAGCAAACTTTTATTAACTCCGGTTACTTGGAACTTATCGAAGTTTGGAACATTTGAGTTCACCGATGTTTATTTTGATGAACTTAGGTTAGAAATTTGTGAGTTGCCAGAAACGCACAGTCTCTACTTAGATGTTATTGCAAACTGACTTGGCTTGTCTTTCAGATACTTTTATAGGCCTCCAAAACCGACGCTACTTGATGTCATTTTCCACCTATGAGGTGCTTTCTTTTCATATCAAGCATGCCAAGTTAATTGTTGTGAACTGACAGAAGTTTCTAATTGTTACCAGCCTGACACTAGGAATTCGTCTCGACCAATCAGAATTTAGTATTCTATAATTTTTGAATTATTGGAGATTTTCACCTTATTTCAATTGATAGTGATTCCTTCTTCTTAAATTAATATTACCTACATTTTTCCACACACTTTGGTATAAGATAACCTATGTTTGGGTTATTATTAATATGATTATTCCCATATTTATGGTTTTCTTTACAGTTACTTATTCTTAAATCTAATACATACTATATTATATCAATAACATTCTTTTAACATTACATAACTCAAATTTACTAATCCTAACTTATATCTATAACATTCTTCAATGTTTTGTACTATCTCAAGATAGTTTTGTAATCATTTTAATTATGATTTCTGCCTTCGTTACACAGTACGTTCCTTCACTTTCACTGAAGTTCTTGTTTAACACTCCTTATTCTATTACATTGTTGTTTATTATGGTTTACATTGTTAATTTTTAATATCCCAACTATTATTTAGCTTTTACTATTGTTTTTAATTCCATATAATTCTTTTTATAGATCTTTTCTGATTTTCAAAGTTCGGTAATTTATTATTTTTAAATTTTTATTGTTTATGAAATGAAATCATAACAAATTATATATATATATATATATATATATATATATATATATATATATATATATATATATATATATATATATATATATATATATATATATATATATATACGTTACCAACGACAACATCCAAGAGCAATACATCCAAAATCTCCGCCATAGTACTGGTTCTGTCCTACAACAAAAATCACAACAATGCAAAAAGCAACTGTCATTCCGTTCTCTCAAGGTCATCGAAGTTTAGAGGTCAACAAATCTATCATCTAAATGGTATACCTCACACCAGCTACAAGAATTATTGTCCTGATGATTGAAGACACACACAATTGAATTAATTCAACTTTAGAAGATTTAAGATTGGAGCAATTATTCCACAAATTATACTTACCGAAAACATAGTTGCCATGGTGGAATGCTGATTATCCAGTCAATTCACTCCATTATACCACAAGCAAACGTAAAACAAACTTCACTACACTATTTGGACAACAATTTCAACACACGATCGTAACTCTTTGGTCATGGTACACTTCAAACTTATCGAAAAAATCAAGAAAAACAAGATCATGGACCACGCGGTCAAGAAGACGTTATGATACACCTACACGCACGCCGAAGTTTACAAGGTCACGGAATGAAACATATTACTACTACCTAGGATTTTGCTTCATGTGCAATTGCAATCTGCATCGCATTATATTATTGCACAGGCCAGTACTAGCACTATGGGTCTACACATCGAAAATGGGCTGGAATACAACAAATGGAAAATGGGTTGATATGGAATCACTTCTGTTCGCACAAATTATATCATTTTATTGTATGTTGTAAACTTGTATCATTAATTCTCCATTGATATATTCAATTTTTGTTTAAAAATATTGACACAAGTCCACCTACAATTTTTCTCATACTTACACTATACACCAGAGGTCTGGTGCTTCCTCTGAAGGGGGGGGGGGACTTGTCACGTTTCCGATTTTACCAAATTCGATTATTACCAATCTTCATTTTTCTTCAATATTGTAAATCATTTTTATTCCTATTATGATCTTTCAGATATTTTATTTCAATTTATTTTATTACAAAACTTACTTCAAACCATTTCCTGTCAGTCGGTGTTAATTTCATTCTCAGATACTTTTATATTGCAAATAATAAGTAAAACTGTAATGTCAGCATTAGGGTTCATTATTCTGCTGGACAAGTTCATTAACCGTGCGAATCCTGAATTGCTGAATTTCATCAATAAAGTTTATATAAGTCACCGACATAGGAAAAGTGGGATACTCGAACTTTCTTCTCGCGTGTGTACGCATCGATGTTAATAATGTAAGTAATGTTTTTTTTTTCATTAACATTAAATGGAGAATTAATGATTTAATCAAACTGTTTCCCAAACTATCCATTATCATGTCTTTTGAATTAACTGAGCTAATGTCCAAACTATTTATCATTGTATTCCATTAATCAATTTATTTAACGTAATCATTTTACATAGTATCGTCTTTTATTTTTATTTGTTAATTTGTTTTAATAAATTCTATTGAGTTAGTTTTACCAATGTTGTTTATTTCAAATTACATTTAAAATATCTCAAACAGGAATCCTCAGGGATACGCCATGCCTCTCGCCCCCAAACCAATATTCATTTAAAACATTCAGCTCTACCAAAAAAAAAAAAATATACATATATATATATATATATATATATATATATAATTTGTTATGATTTCATTTCACAAATAGTTTTCTAACTTATGCATTACTTCTTTACTTTTTGTCGTTTTGCACGCATATAATTCTATATATTTAGAAAATAAATCTACTACAACCAAAATATGTCTATTTCCTTTTTCTGTTACTATCAACTCACTTAAAAAATCTATTGCTACTATTTCTAAACATTCTTTTACTATAATACTCTTTGCTAAATTGTGATTAATTATATTTTTAGGCTTTGCTCTTTGACATATGTCAAATTTTTTTGTGATTTCTTTTGCAATTTGGTAATCTCCTTTACCTATATAATTTTCTCTGAATAGGAGCCACATTTTCCTTGCTCCTATGTGATTGAATTCACTATGTAAATGATTTAACATTTCAAAAATTAGATCTTGATTTATTCTCTATAATTCTTCCCTGCCTATATTTTGTAAATATACTCCCTCTTTGATTTTACATTTCTTTTTATCCTTCTCTGATGAAGTACTTTGATTGTCTTTGATGCTCTTCAATGAAAATAAACCCCTTACTTCTAATAAAATATTTGCTACTACTTTATATTTTCTTTTATCAATTTTTAAATTTCCCTCTTCTCTTGTTAAAGTATCAGCTATTATATTTAATTTTCTCGGAATATGTTTTATTTCAAA
Source organism: Endomychus coccineus (assembly GCA_958510875.1). Classification (NCBI taxonomy): domain Eukaryota; kingdom Metazoa; phylum Arthropoda; class Insecta; order Coleoptera; family Endomychidae; genus Endomychus; species Endomychus coccineus. The sequence goes on from OY294068.1 coordinate 113,974,719, forward strand.
ATCATATTCTTGCAATAACAAAATTCATCTTTGAATCCTACTGTTTACAAACTTGTTCTTAAATATACTTGTTAATGCACTATGATCAGTTTCTACCCTTACTTTATTCCCTAACAAATAAAATCTTAATTTCTTTACACAAAAAACTATGCTTGCTAATTCTAATTCAGTAACACTGTAATTTTTTTCATGAACTTTTGTCATTCTTGACACAAAACTTATGGGAACTTCTTCATTATTTTGTTTTTGTAATAAAACACCACTGAATCTTTGTTTAGAAGCATCTGTTCTTAATATGAAAGATTTATCATATTGTGCATGATAAACTTTTAATTTTTTAATGAAAATATCTTCTAAATTTTGGAAAGCTTCGTGTCTTTCATTATCCCATTTCCATTTTACCCCTTTCTTGAGTAATTCTACTAATGGGATCTCCTTCTGACTTAAATCAGGAATGAGCCTTTTGAAATAATTCATCAGACCTAAGAATCCCCTTAAAGGTTCAAGATTGGTGAGTCTTTTGAAGTTTTTAATTACATCTAACCTATCTCCATCCATTTCTAAACCTTCCCTCGTTAATTTATAACCCAAAAATTTAACTTCTGTCTTATAGAATTCACATTTCTTAATATTTATTTTCAAACCTGCTATATCTAATTCGTTCAAAACTAATTTTATTTGATCTTTATGTTCTTCTACTGTTCTAGAAAATATTAATATGTCATCGATATAATGAACTACAAAAATTTCAAATCTATTTAATATCTGATTCATACTTCTAACTAACGCACTGCATGCACTTTGAATACCAAAAGGCGTAATTTTGAAACGATACACTTCTCCATCTATCATAAAACCAGTGTAATCTCTACAACTTTCATGTAAAGGAATCAACCAGAAACTATGCCCTAAATCAACTTCACTAAAAACTTGTGCCTTTACTTTTCTACCAAAAATTGACTCCATATTTTTAGGAGCTTCATATTGTGGTACTGACAATCTATTCAATGTTCGAGCATCTAAACATTACCTGATATCACCATTTAACTTTTTTGCTATAACAATAGGGTTTATATATTTTGTTTTACTTCTTTCTATTATGTCTTGTTCTAGCATTTCACCGACTTTTTTCCTAACATCTTCTATGTACTTGTATGGAATTGGATAGTTCTTGGATTTGAAAGTCTCAATTTCTTTGACTTGGAATTTATGAATATAATTACTAACTATACGAGTTTCATCTATTATTAGACCTTCATATTGTGAAATTATTTCTGATATTATTCCCCTATACTTCTCGGATACTTTCATCTGCGAGATTATTTCATTTAAATTTCTGCTTGAGTCTTTTCTTTCGACCGCATTTATTATATTGCAACCTTCATTTGGTCTGTCAATATTTTCATTTTCCCCCTTCCCTATCTTTATAATTTCATCTAACAACTTTATTTCCTTTTCCTCGTAATCTATAATAATTCCATGTTTTTCTAATTCATCTGTTCCCATAACAATATCCAATTTCATATTCGGCACTACAAATAATTGCATCTCTAGACTTGACTTCCCTATTATAATATGCTCAGTAATCATTTTTGATACTTCAGTAATTTTCTTTCCACTAATATTTACTAATTCTACTTTTGGTATTTTCAATTGATTTGTTAATTTTACTCCAGACAATAGTTCTTCCCTTATTAATGATATTTCTGATCCCGTATCACACAAAATTTCTACTTCTTTCCCTTTTAAAAAACCTTTTAATTTAATTAAACCTATACTTTCATTTTCTTCCCTTTGCTGTTCGTAGTCAATGTATTTCCTCTGATGTTCATATAATACATTAACGTGGTATTCGTGCTTTCTTAAAAATCCTGATTTTGTTGATTATTTTGACTTGAAGAGTCTTCCCTTTCCATATTACTTTCAATCCTACTGCAGTTTACTTCCCTTTGACTATTTTCATTTCTATTTTCATTTCTATTATTATTTCTATTATTATTATTTTGACTTCTATAATCCCTATATCTATTTCTATTTTGATTAGCATTATTCCCATTATATCTATTTTCCCTATTATAATAATTTTGGTTTCTATTATCCCTATTTCTAAAATTGTTTTGATAATTATTATTATTTTGGAATCTATCATTTTAATTTTGATTTCCCCTATAATTGTTCCTGTTATCATTATATCCATTTTGTTGCCTAGTTCCTATGTTATTCTTATTATCAATTCGGTTTAAGTATGATAGTAGTTGATTCATGTCTTTAAGATTTGCAATGGCTATTGCCTCAGATATTTGACTTCGATACTGTCTTGAAATGTATAAAACTATCTCTTCCTCTCTCATTTTAGGTTCTAAATATTGCGCTTCATTATATAGGATAAGTGCATAAGCACTCATGCTTTTTCTAGTCCCTTCTATATATTCCCTAAAATATAACCTTTCTCTACATTTCGACTGCTCATTTTCACCCCAAAAATTTTTTAAAAATTCATCTATAAACTCATCTAAACTATTTAATACCCTTTCTTTGCAATTGAACCACAACAATGGTTCATCAACGAATCGTTCTCTTATTAATTTTTTCATTCTCTCTACATTCCTTATATACTGTATTTTATTTTTCAAATCTTTTACAAAAATGCATGGATGTAATAATTTTATATTTCCATTAAATTTTATTGTGTTTTCATGACCTACATTTCTGTATTCTATATCCATTCTCTCTTCGGATCTATTCTCAATTCTTTTTATTGTTTCATCCTGTTCATTTATCATTTTTTCCTGATTTTCTTTCATATTCTGTACATTCACATTCACATTCTCTTCAATATTCTTCCCCATATCATTCATTCTATTTTCCTTAATATCTATTTCTTTCTCTAGATTATTAAACTTTCTATTTACAAAGCTATTATATTCTTCTAATTTATTATCTATACTTTCTTCAACATGTTGTCTTATTTCTTTTTTTTTTAGTTTCAACTATTCTCATAATTTCCTCAGTTCTTTTATCAAATTTATCAATCACTCTCTTAATTTCATCTCTCATATCACTCATACCTTGTTCAATTCTAGCATTAGTTTCATTCGTTTCATTTGCTTTTAAACTTAAACTTTCAAGCAATCTCATTATTTGTGATTGACTATCTATTATTAGTGGTCTTTCTGCACTAATCATCTCACCATCTTGATCAAATCCTATCAATTCTGGAGTACTTTGTCTATCTCCTTCCATTTTTACTTTCTTATTAATTAATCTAGTTTTTTAAATTATTTTGATTACGCGGTTCTATTCCTTTTTTTCAAATGGCCCCACGTTGGGCGCCATATGAAAAAAGAAAGCACCTCATAGGTGGAAAATGACATCAAGTAGCGTCGGTTTTGGAGGCCCATAGAAGGATCTGAAAGACAAGCCAAGTCAGTTTGCAATAACATCTAAGTAGAGACTGCGCGTCTCTGGCAACTCACAAATTTCTAACTCAAGTTTATCAAAATAAACATCGGTGAACTCAAATGTTCCAAACTTCGATAAGTTCCAAGTAACCGGAGTTAATAAAAGTTTGCTATAATATCTAAGTAGAGACTGTGCTTCTCTGGCAACTCACAAATTTCTAACCTAAGTTTATCAAAATAAACATCGGTGAACTCAAATGTTCCAAACTTCGATAAGTTCCAAGTAACCGAAGTTAGTAAATAATTATTAAAAGTCAAGAAGTGTTCCAAGTGTCTGAACAAAGTAAAAGGTTGTAATAACCTCCAATTTATAAGAAGTATCCAACGATTACCATTCTTCGATATAATTCCAATAAAGCATCGAAAAGTTTCACATCTTATCAAAAAGAATAAAACAAAGTATTTTCAACAGTTCCTGATTCTCAAGAAGAAGTAACCATCATCAGAAGACTTATTTTGTTAAAAAGGGGGTTAACTAAAACTAAATAGCACAAGCGTCCATATCGCACAATCTTCAATCAAAAAGCTCACGTCGTCGAAACGAACAGAACGCGCAACATTTATATCGTACTTTTTCAAACATTTCTTAATTTTTTCTAAGGTCTCCGGAATGTATGGTAAAGTTATATAATTGTCTGAATTACCTGTTTACTTCTTATAAAAATAACATAACGGGTAATACAGACAATTATATAACTTTACCATACATTCCGGAGACCTCAGAAAAAATTAAGAAATGTTTGAAAAAGTACGATATAAATGTTGCGCATAAACCTACTAACTATGTTGGGAAATATTTGTCAAATCTAAAACCTGTAATACCTAAAGATAAACAAACCCACACAGTATATAAATTGAATTGTTTAGATTGTGATGGGACTCATACTGTAATCTCTAAACAATATTCACAAAACAGGAATGTACGGCCATAAGTATAGCACAAGAAATAATAACTTAAAAAATTCCACCGCCCTTGCTAAGCACTGTTTTGATTATAACCATCAATTTGATTACAAAAATGTTAATATTTTAACTAAAGAAACCAATTATTATAAAAGATCTATCCTGGAGATGATTCACATAAAAGGGGATTCAAATTCTGTAAATCATAGGAATGATATTCAGGGATTGAGTCAGATTTATACTAACTTGATTAATTAAAACTCTTGCAAATTCCTACATACGTCTTTATAATGTTAAAAGTATATTTTAGGAAGAACGCTTAGAGTAAAGTAAATTCCAATGCAGGTCTAAAACCTTTTCAAGTACGTCATAAATCTACATGTGGGTCGAGTTATTACAAACAAATAGCTTCGAACTTCAGTTGCTTTGAGACCATAGCAATATGCGTTTGTACATTATGAGAATATTACTTAACAGTGGTTTCTTGTTACAAAAAATCTGTACTTTAATATTAACGATACAATTTTCGATTATTCGTGGTTCTGTTCGTTTCGACGGCGTGAGCTTTTTGATTGAAGATTGTGCGATATGGACGCTTGTGCTATTTAGATTTAGTTAACCCCCTTTTTGACAAAATAAGTCTTCTGATGATGGTCGTGACACCGAAACGTTCGTAAAGACGATTATTTATAACAGAGTGTTAATGTGACCTAATTCCCGAGAATTTTTTATATAACAAATATTAGTTGTAAAAGTGATTTAAGGTTATATCATAGATCTTGTGAAACATAAAATTTATTTACCCGAGATAAGAAAAGAGTCATAGAAATTAAATATTGTGAAATTCAAAGAGCATTGTGTTTAATTCCATATAAATAATTCTATAGAATCCAAAACTTCAAGTTAAAAAGTTCATAAACTAAATCGAAATAATCCACAAACATTAATTAAAGTTCATTCAATCAAATTAAAAAGATAAAAGCTAGCCGGTAGGATCAAATTATGATTATTAATAACGAAAATAAAAACTCAGTAAAGAATTTCTTAATAATATATACTCTTTCTTTTATTGATATTCTTGAACCATTTGTAATATTTGTAAGTTTTCTTGGTATATTGGTTCGTATATATACGAACCAATATACCAAGAAAACTTACAAATAAATATATGTACAGGGTGTCCTCGAACTGCGTGGCAAAAATAAAACCGAAGATTCTTTGATTCGAAAAAAATTTTATGAGCCTTTTTACTTTTGCCTCAAGTGTCTTGTTTACCCAGTAGAGGGCTTCAAAATTGCAAAAATAATTTTGTTTTTTCGATATAACTTGAGAACGTGATGAAGAACTTTTACAATATTCAGCAGGTGAGTTACTGTCAATAATGGCCATTCTTGATAGTGGAGCACAGAGCCTTAGAGACCATAGAAATGGCTCAAATTCGAGGATGTAACGGGAAAAGTGTCCAGAACTTTTTTGTGGTCAATGTAATGCACTCGATATTTTCTATGTAGATAGCTTATCTAATTTGAAAACTTTTCTTATTCTTAGAAAATTTTGATAAAATCAACGAATTAGCTTGAAAAAATTAATTTTCAAGTCTCTGCAATTTTGGCTTACTAATTTTACTTGATTAAAATACCTTAGTTGCCTTTGCTCTTCTAATGACATTTTGGCATTTGAAGAATTTGTTCTCAAAACTGTCAGTTTTTACTTTGCTTTCCGTAAAAATTTTATAAAATTATGGCTCAAAATTTCACTAACACTGAAATGGTTGATATGTTATTGATTTATGGACTTTGTCGTTGCAATGGCCGGAGAAGGGAAAGATATCCGCATCGCAGAATTCCAAATCGGCAAACCTTCGCGAAACTGGCAAATTTGAAGCAAATCGCAGAGAAACTGGACGCAGACGGACAAGAAGGACGTTAGAGCTCGAAGAATCGATATTGGAAGCGGTTGAAACTGAACCTGGGATGAGCACACTACGTTTGGGACTTCGTATTGGAGCCTCAAAATCATTAGTTCATAATGTACTGAAAGAAGAGCTGTTGTATCCCTATCATATTAAAACAGTTCAAGACTTATTGCCCATGGATACAGGTCATCGGCTAGATTTCTGTCGGCTTATTGTTCAAAGACAAAACGCAAACCCCAATTTTTGTAGAAGAATTCTGTTCACGGACGAAGATACTTTCACGAGATGTGGTCTTTTCAACCTCCATAATGAACATTTCTATGCTGATGAAAATACTCATGAAACGGAAGTTACATATTTTCAGAATCAAACTAAAATCAATGTTTGGGTTGGAATTGTGTATAACTTTATTATTGGCCCTACCGTTATACCCGATCGATTGAACGGGGAGAACTACTTGAACTTTTTGGAACAAAGGCTACTTGAACTGTTGGAAGACTTGCCCTTACACATTCGTCGTGGCCTGGTTTATCCATGATGGTGCACCTCCTCATTTCACATTAGCTGTGAGGTGACATTTGAATGTGGAATATCCAGATCGCTGGATAGGTAGAGGACACGATGCACCAGTGAACTGGCCGGCCCGCTCCCCTGATTTGACGCCCTGCGACTTCTTTCTATGGGGCGCTTTGAAGTCGAAAGTTTATGCAGCTCCAGTAAACACACGAGAGGAATTGTTGCAACGAATTAATCATGAAGCGGATTTATTGAAGAATGATCCTGAAGTACTAGCCAGAGTTCAATCCAATTTCTTGAAACGAATTAATTTGTGTATTCAGGAAAATGGGCAACATTTCGAACAATTGATGCCTTAGCGATTTCCCAAAAAGTTTTGTTGTTTCTTTTAATTTAGCATTTGTTTTTCCTGAATAATCACATCGTTTCCCCATTTCTATTGTTTTTATTATTCGTGTTTTACCGAGATATTAACCATTTCAGTGTTAGTGAAATTTTGAGCCATTATTTTATAACATTTTTACGGAAGGCAAAGTAAAAACTGACAGTTTTGAGAATACATTCTCCAAATGCCAAAATGACATTAGAAAAGCAAAGACAACCAAGGTATTTTAATCAAGTAAAATTAGTAAGCCAAAATTGCACAGACTCGAAAATTATTTTTTTCAAGCTAATCCGTGGATTCTATCAAAATTTCCTAAGAGTAAGAAAAGTTTTCAAATTAGATAAGCTATCGACGTAAAAAATATAGAGTGAATTACGTCGACAACAAAAAAGTTCTGGACACTTTTCCCGTTACACCCTCAAGTTTGAGCCATTTCTATGGTCTCTAAGGCTCTATGCTCCGTTCTCAAAAACGGGTATTATTGACAGTAACTCACCTGCCAAATATTGTGAAAGTTCTTCATCACGTTCTCAAGTTATACCGAAAAACCAAAATTATTTTTGGAACTTTGAAGGCCTCTACCGGCTAAACAAGACACTTGAGGCAAAAGTAAATAGGCTCATCAAATTTTTTTCGAATCAAAGAATCTTCGGTTCTATTTTTGCCACGCAGTTCGAGGAGGACACCCTGTATATATATATATATATATATATATATATATGTTTCTTCTTAGGTTCTCGCGGACGTAATGTGTAGAACTGGATTCTCGGGTATTGATCCGCGTTGTGTGGTTTCGGTCCTCAAAAGGACCAATTTCACGACGTTTCGGCAAAGTCGCATTTGCCATCTTCAGGTGATTCGACCGTAGAGTTTGGAAAATCTAGGCGAACTTCGGTATGTTAAATTATCTAAGTTATCTTCATAATTCAGAAAATTTAATTCTATATCTCTTAAGTTACATACACGATAGTGGCCAATCAGGCAAAGAAACTTTAAAACTTGTTTATAATTAACAGAACAATTCTCAGTCAGTTCTATTGAAATATATAAGAACCGGGATGCTGTCATTTGAATAAGAACTGTCAAGTAACTGCCAACCATAGCAGTACTAACCTACAATCCTTACTTCAAAAACTTATATATATATATATATATACCAAGAAAACATACAATATATATATATATATATATATATATATATATATATATATATATATATATATATATATATATATATATATATATATTATTATTAATTTGAATTGTTTTTTATTTTATTGAATTTTATTTGGATTTTGAATTATTAATGTTTATGAAGTTTTGAAGTTTATCTATAGAATAATTTTTATATGGAATTAAACACAATGCTCTTTGATTTCACAATATTTAATTTCTATGACTCTTATTATCTTGTGTAATTCAACTTTATGTTTACAAAATCTATGACATAACCTTACAATCACTTTTTCAATTAATATTTGTTTATATTGTTATAATCAACAATTATCCTTTTTCTTTACAGATAATACGAATAATATGATGTAGAAATTATAAACAAACTTACGTTTAGACAATATCCAAAAGTGTGTTTAACAATGTGAGCAATTTTCAATTCACTTCCTTTTGTTATTTCGTTGATTCACCTTTTACACAACACTAAGCTTTTTCACGATAATCACAGGTAACTAATTTAGGTTACTTCTTCTTGAGGATCAGGAACTGTTAATAATACTTTGTTTTATTCTTTTAGATAAGACATAAAACTTTTCGATGCTTTATTGAAATTATGTTGAAGAATGGAAATCGTTGGATACTTCTTATAAATTTGAGGTTATTACTACCCTTTATTTGGTTTGGATACTTGGGATACTCGTTGATTTTTAATAAAACTTATTAACTTTGGTTACTTTGAACCTATCGAAGTTTGGAACACTTGCGTTCTCTGATGTTTAATTTTTATAAACTTAGGTTAGAAAATTTTGGTGAGTTGCCAGAGAAGAACAGTCTCTGTTTGGATATTAATGCAAACTGAACTTAGCTTTACTTTCAGACCTTTTTATAGGCCTCCAAAACCGACGCTACTTGATGTCATAAACAACCTATCAGGTGCTTACTTTACTTATCAAGAATGCCAAGTTAATTGTTGTTAAACTGACAGAAGTACTCATTGTTACCAGACTGACACTAGAAATTCCTCTCAACCAATCAGAATTTAGTATTCTTTAATTTTTGAATTATTGGAGATTTTCAACTTATTTTAATTGATGGTGATTCCTTCTTTTTAAATTAATATTGCCTACATTTTTCCCCACACTTTGGTATAATATAACCTATGATTGGATTATTATTAATATGATTATTCCCATATTTATGGTTTTCTTGACAGTTACTTATTCTTAAATCTAATACATACCATATTATATCAATAACATTCTTTTAACATTACATAACTCAAATTTACTAATCCTAACTTATATCTATAACATTATTCAATGTTTTGTACTATCTCATGATAGTTTTGTAATCACTTTAATTATGATTTCTGCCTTCGTTACACAGTACGTTTCTTCACTTTCACTGAAGTTCTTGTTTATCACTTCTTATTCTATTACATTGTTGTTTATTATGTTTTACATTGTTAATATTAATATCCTAACTATTATTTAGCTTTTACTATTGTTTTTAATTCCATATAAATATCTTTTATTTGATCTTTTCTGATTTTCAAAGTTCGGTAAGTTATTATTTTTACATTTTTATTGTTTATGAAATGAAATCATAACAAATTCCTCTAAATCAATTTTAACATATTAATCACATTAATATTTAAAATTTATTCATCTTTTGATTTTATTTTCATGAACTAAATTTATTAATAATTATACTTGTATATTTGATCAATATTAAATATTCCCCTTATCTTTCCATTTTCAGGATTCATTAATTCATAACTATTTTCGGCATTTTCATTCATGACTACATATGGACCTTCAAAAGCAAAACATAATTTTCCACATATATTCTTTTTATTATTAGTTACTCTCATTGCTCTTACTATTACTAATTCACCTATTTCAAATTTAATTAACCTTCCTCTTTTTCTCTTTTCCCTATTCATATACTTTCTTGCATTTCTTTCTAACCTATTTCTTGTAAATAAATTCCCTCTTTGATTTTACATTTCTTTTTATCATTTTCTGATAATTCTGTTTTCCCTTTTCTAATTCTATCTAATGAAATATTTGTTCCTACTTCATATTTGAACATTCTATATGCACTTCGAATACCAACAGGTTTATCTTTAAATCTATACACTTTTTCTTTTAAAATAATGCTAGTGTAATCTCTACAACTTTCATGTAAAGGACTCAACCAGAAACTATGTCTTAAATCAACTTTACTAAAAATTTGTGCCTTTATTATTCTACCAAAATTATTATTAATTTGAATTGTTTTTTATTTTATTGAATTTTATTTGGATTTTGAATTATTAATGTTTATGAAGTTTTGAAGTTTATCTATAGAATAATTTTTATATGGAATTAAACACAATGCTCTTTGATTTCACAATATTTGATTTCTATGACTCTTATTATCTTGTGTAATTCAACTTTATGTTTACAAAATCTATGACATAACCTTACAATCACTTTTTCAATTAATATTTGTTTATATTGTTATAATCAACAATCTTCCTTTTTCTTTACAGATAATACGAATAATATGATGTAGAAATTATAAACAAACTTACGTTTAGACAATATCCAAAAGTGTGTTTAACAATGTGGGCAATTTTCAATTTACTTCCTTTTGTTATTTCGTTGATTCACCTTTTACACAACACTAAGCTTTTTCACGATAATCACAGGTAACTAATTTAGGTTACTTCTTCTTGAGGATCAGGAACTGTTGATAATACTTTGTTTTATTCTTTTAGATAAGACATAAAACTTTTCGATGCTTTATTGAAATTATGTTGAAGAATGGCAATCGTTGGATACTTCTTATAAATTTGAGGTTATTACTACCCTTTATTTGGTTTGGATACTTGGGATACTCGTTGATTTTTAATAAAACTTATTAACTTTGGTCACTTTGAACCTATCGAAGTTTGGAACACTTGCGTTCTCTGATGTTTAATTTTTATAAACTTAGGTTAGAAAATTTTGGTGAGTTGCCAGAGAAGAACAGTCTCTGCTTGGATATTAATGAAAACTGAACTTAGCTTTACTTTCAGACCTTTTTATAGGCCTCCAAAACCGACGCTACTTGATGTCATAAACAACCTATCAGGTGCTTACTTTACTTATCAAGAATGCCAAGTTAATTGTTGTTAAACTGACAGAAGTACTCATTGTTACCAGACTGACACTAGAAATTCCTCTCAACCAATCAGAATTTAGTATTCTTTAATTTGAATTATTGGAGATTTTCAACTTATTCTAATTGATAGTGATTCCTTCTTTTCAAATTAATATTGCCTACATTTTTCCCCACACTTTGGTATAATATAACCTATGATTGGGTTATTATTAATATGATTATTCCCATATTTATGGTTTTCTTGACAGTTACTTATTCTTAAATCTAATACATACCATATTATATCAATAACATTCTTTTAACATTACATAACTCAAATTTACTAATCCTAACTTATATCTATAACATTATTCAATGTTTTGTACTATCTCATGATAGTTTTGTAATCACTTTAATTATGATTTCTGCCTTCGTTACACAGTACGTTTCTTCACTTTCACTGAAGTTCTTGTTTATCACTTCTTATTCTATTACATTGTTGTTTATTATGTTTTACATTGTTAATATTAATATCCTAACTATTATTTAGCTTTTACTATTGTTTTTAATTCCATATAAATATCTTTTATTTGATCTTTTCTGATTTTCAAAGTTCGGTAAGTTATTATTTTTACATTTTTATTGTTTATGAAATGAAATCATAACAATATATATATATATATATATATATATATATATGTATATATATATATATATATATATATATATATATATATATATATATATATATATATATATATATATATATATATATATATATATATATATAACTTAAGAGATATAGAATTAAATTTTCTGAATTATGAAGATAACTTAGATAATTTAACATAGGATTATAAAGATGAATAAACGTAAAAGACTGAACCATAGGCGGGATTCGAACCCACATTTCTGGATTTCTAGTCCAGGGTGTTAACCAATTACACCACTTCGGTCCTGTTAGATTTTTATATTTTTGTAAATATAAACCTCTGAAAGGATAGTAGATCATTGATGAACACAATGCGATTCGATGCCCTACCATAGATCAACTATTCACGCACATTCATCTGAAGTTCAGTCGTTTTTTGAAGTAAGGATTGTAGGTTAGTACTGCTATGGTTGGCAGTTACTTGACAGTTCTTATTCAAATGACAGCATCCCGGTTCTTATATATTTCAATAGAACTGACTGAGAATTGTTCTGGTTAATTATAAACAACTTTAAAGTTTCTTTGCCTAATTGGCCACTATCGTGTATGTAACTTAAGAGATATAGAATTAAATTTTCTGAATTATGAAGATAACTTAGATAATTTAACATAGGATTATAAAGATGAATAAACGTAAAAGACTGAACCATAGGCGGGATTCGAACCCACATTTCTGGATTTCTAGTCCAGGGTGTTAACCAATTACACCACTTCGGTCCTGTTAGATTTTTATATTTTTGTAAATATAAACCTCTGAAAGGATAGTAGATCATTGATGAACACAATGCGATTCGATGCCCTACCATAGATCAACTATTCACGCACATTCATCTGAAGTTCAGTCGTTTTTTGAAGTAAGGATTGTAGGTTAGTACTGCTATGGTTGGCAGCTACTTGACAGTTCTTATTCAAATGACAGCATCCCGGTTCTTATATATTTCAATAGAGCTGACTAAGAATTGTTCTGGTTAATTATAAACAAGTTTAAAGTTTCTCTGCCTAATTGGCCACTATCGTGTATGTAACTTAAGAGATATAGAATTAAATTTTCTGAATTATGAAGATAACTTAGATAATTTAACATAGGATTATAAAGATGAATAAACGTAAAAGACTGAACCATAGGCGGGATTCGAACCCACATTTCTGGATTTCTAGTCCAGGGTGTTAACCAATTACACCACTTCGGTCCTGTTAGATTTTTATATTTCTGTAAATATAAACCTCTGAAAGGATAGTAGATCATTGATGAACACAATGCGATTCGATGCCCTACCATAGATCAACTATTCACGCACATTCATCTGAAGTTCAGTCGTTTTTTGAAGTAAGGATTGTAGGTTAGTACTGCTATGGTTGGCAGTTACTTGACAGTTCTTATTCAAATGACAGCATCCCGGTTCTTATATATTTCAATAGAACTGACTGAGAATTGTTCTGGTTAATTATAAACAAGTTTAAAGTTTCTTTGCCTAATTGGCCACTATCGTGTATGTAACTTAAGAGATATAGAATTAAATTTTCTGAATTATGAAGATAACTTAGATAATTTAACATAGGATTATAAAGATGAATAAACGTAAAAGACTGAACCATAGGCGGGATTCGAACCCACATTTCTGGATTTCTAGTCCAGGGTGTTAACCAATTACACCACTTCGGTCCTGTTAGATTTTTATATTTTTGTAAATATAAACCTCTGAAAGGATAGTAGATCATTGATGAACACAATGCGATTCGATGCCCTACCATAGATCAACTATTCACGCACATTCATCTGAAGTTCAGTCGTTTTTTGAAGTAAGGATTGTAGGTTAGTACTGCTATGGTTGGCAGTTACTTGACAGTTCTTATTCAAATGACAGCATCCCGGTTCTTATATATTTCAATAGAACTGACTGAGAATTGTTCTGGTTAATTATAAACAAGTTTAAAGTTTCTTTGCCTAATTGGCCACTATCGTGTATGTAACTTAAGAGATATAGAATTAAATTTTCTGAATTATGAAGATAACTTAGATAATTTAACATAGGATTATAAAGATGAATAAACGTAAAAGACTGAACCATAGGCGGGATTCGAACCCACATTTCTGGATTTCTAGTCCAGGGTGTTAACCAATTACACCACTTCGGTCCTGTTAGATTTTTATATTTTTGTAAATATAAACCTCTGAAAGGATAGTAGATCATTGATGAACACAATGCGATTCGATGCCCTACCATAGATCAACTATTCACGCACATTCATCTGAAGTTCAGTCGTTTTTTGAAGTAAGGATTGTAGGTTAGTACTGCTATGGTTGGCAGTTACTTGACAGTTCTTATTCAAATGACAGCATCCCGGTTCTTATATATTTCGATACAACTGACTGAGAATTGTTCTGGTTAATTATAAACAAGTTTAAAGTTTCTTTGCCTAATTGGCCACTATCGTGTATGTAACTTAAGAGATATAGAATTAAATTTTCTGAATTATGAAGATAACTTAGATAATTTAACATAGGATTATATATATAGTTATCTAAGTTATCTTCATAATTCAGAAAATTTAATTCTATATCTCTTAAGTTACATAATTTAACGTTAAGTTAAAGTTACATAATTTAACATAGGATTATATATATAGTTATCTAAGTTATCTTCATAATTCAGAAAATTTAATTCTATATCTCTTAAGTTACATACACGATAGTGGCCAATTAGGCAAAGAAACTTTAAACTTGTTTATAATTAACCAGAACAATTCTCAGTCAGTTCTATTGAAATATATAAGAACCGGGATGCTGTCATTTGAATAAGAACTGTCAAGTAACTGCCAACCATAGCAGTACTAACCTACAATCCTTACTTCAAAATCGACTGAA
The DNA here is from genome assembly GCA_958510875.1 of Endomychus coccineus. Taxonomy (NCBI): domain Eukaryota; kingdom Metazoa; phylum Arthropoda; class Insecta; order Coleoptera; family Endomychidae; genus Endomychus; species Endomychus coccineus. Next base: position 113,989,779 of record OY294068.1, read on the forward strand.
CTTCAGATGAATGTGCGTGAATAGTTGATCTATGGTAGGGCATCGAATCGCATTGTGTTCATCAATGATCTACTATCCTTTCAGAGGTTTATATTTACAAAAATATAAAAATCTAACAGGACCGAAGTGGTGTAATTGGTTAACACCCTGGACTAGAAATCCAGAAATGTGGGTTCGAATCCCGCCTATGGTTCAGTCTTTTACGTTTATTCATCTTTATAATCCTATGTTAAATTATCTAAGTTATCTTCATAATTCAGAAAATTTAATTCTATATCTCTTAAGTTACATACACGATAGTGGCCAATTAGGCAAAGAAACTTTAAACTTGTTTATAATTAACCAGAACAATTCTCAGTCAGTTCTATTGAAATATATAAGAACCGGGATTTGAATAAGAACTGTCAAGTAACTGCCAACCATAGCAGTACTAACCTACAATCCTTACTTCAAAAAACGACTGAACTTCAGATGAATGTGCGTGAATAGTTGATCTATGGTAGGGCATCGAATCGCATTGTGTTCATCAATGATCTACTATCCTTTCAGAGGTTTATATTTACAAAAATATAAAAATCTAACAGGACCGAAGTGGTGTAATTGGTTAACACCCTGGACTAGAAATCCAGAAATGTGGGTTCGAATCCCGCCTATGGTTCAGTCTTTTACGTTTATTCATCTTTATAATCCTATGTTAAATTATCTAAGTTATCTTCATAATTCAGAAAATTTAATTCTATATCTCTTAAGTTACATACACGATAGTGGCCAATTAGGCAAAGAAACTTTAAACTTGTTTATAATTAACCAGAACAATTCTCAGTCAGTTCTATTGAAATATATAAGAACCGGGATGCTGTCATTTGAATAAGAACTGTCAAGTAACTGCCAACCATAGCAGTACTAACCTACAATCCTTACTTCAAAAAACGACTGAACTTCAGATGAATGTGCGTGAATAGTTGATCTATGGTAGGGCATCGAATCGCATTGTGTTCATCAATGATCTACTATCCTTTCAGAGGTTTATATTTACAGAAATATAAAAATCTAACAGGACCGAAGTGGTGTAATTGGTTAACACCCTGGACTAGAAATCCAGAAATGTGGGTTCGAATCCCGCCTATGGTTCAGTCTTTTACGTTTATTCATCTTTATAATCCTATGTTAAATTATCTAAGTTATCTTCATAATTCAGAAAATTTAATTCTATATCTCTTAAGTTACATACACGATAGTGGCCAATTAGGCAAAGAAACTTTAAACTTGTTTATAATTAACCAGAACAATTCTTAGTCAGCTCTATTGAAATATATAAGAACCGGGATGCTGTCATTTGAATAAGAACTGTCAAGTAGCTGCCAACCATAGCAGTACTAACCTACAATCCTTACTTCAAAAAACGACTGAACTTCAGATGAATGTGCGTGAATAGTTGATCTATGGTAGGGCATCGAATCGCATTGTGTTCATCAATGATCTACTATCCTTTCAGAGGTTTATATTTACAAAAATATAAAAATCTAACAGGACCGAAGTGGTGTAATTGGTTAACACCCTGGACTAGAAATCCAGAAATGTGGGTTCGAATCCCGCCTATGGTTCAGTCTTTTACGTTTATTCATCTTTATAATCCTATGTTAAATTATCTAAGTTATCTTCATAATTCAGAAAATTTAATTCTATATCTCTTAAGTTACATACACGATAGTGGCCAATTAGGCAAAGAAACTTTAAACTTGTTTATATATATATATATATATATATATATATATATATATATATATATATATATATATATATATATATATTTAAGAGATATAGAATTAAATTTTCTGAATTATGAAGATAACTTAGATAATTTAACATAGGATTATAAAGATGAATAAACGTAAAAGATTGAACCATAGGCGGGATTCGAACCCACATTTCTGGATTTCTAGTCCAGGGTGTTAACCAATTACACCACTTCGGTCCTGTTAGATTTTTATATTTCTGTAAATATAAACCTCTGAAAGGATAGTAGATCATTGATGAACACAATGCGATTCGATGCCCTACCATAGATCAACTATTCACGCACATTCATCTGAAGTTCAGTCGTTTTTTGAAGTAAGGATTGTAGGTTAGTACTGCTATGGTTGGCAGTTACTTGACAGTTCTTATTCAAATGACAGCATCCCGGTTCTTATATATTTCAATAGAACTGACTGAGAATTGTTCTGGTTAATTATAAACAAGTTTAAAGTTTCTTTGCCTAATTGGCCACTATCGTGTATGTAACTTAAGAGATATAGAATTAAATTTTCTGAATTATGAAGATAACTTAGATAATTTAACATAGGATTATGAAGATGAATAAACGTAAAAGACTGAACCATAGGCGGGATTCGAACCCACATTTCTGGATTTCTAGTCCAGGGTGTTAACCAATTACACCACTTCGGTCCTGTTAGATTTTTATATTTTTGTAAATATAAACCTCTGAAAGGATAGTAGATCATTGATGAACACAATGCGATTCGATGCCCTACCATAGATCAACTATTCACGCACATTCATCTGAAGTTCAGTCGTTTTTTGAAGTAAGGATTGTAGGTTAGTACTGCTATGGTTGGCAGTTACTTGACAGTTCTTATTCAAATGACAGCATCCCGGTTCTTATATATTTCAATAGAACTGACTGAGAATTGTTCTGGTTAATTATAAACAAGTTTAAAGTTTCTTTGCCTAATTGGCCACTATCGTGTATGTAACTTAAGAGATATAGAATTAAATTTTCTGAATTATGAAGATAACTTAGATAATTTAACATAGGATTATAAAGATGAATAAACGTAAAAGACTGAACCATAGGCGGGATTCGAACCCACATTTCTGGATTTCTAGTCCAGGGTGTTAACCAATTACACCACTTCGGTCCTGTTAGATTTTTATATTTTTGTAAATATAAACCTCTGAAAGGATAGTAGATCATTGATGAACACAATGCGATTCGATGCCCTACCATAGATCAACTATTCACGCACATTCATCTGAAGTTCAGTCGTTTTTTGAAGTAAGGATTGTAGGTTAGTACTGCTATGGTTGGCAGTTACTTGACAGTTCTTATTCAAATGACAGCATCCCGGTTCTTATATATTTCGATACAACTGACTGAGAATTGTTCTGGTTAATTATAAACAAGTTTAAAGTTTCTTTGCCTAATTGGCCACTATCGTGTATGTAACTTAAGAGATATAGAATTAAATTTTCTGAATTATGAAGATAACTTAGATAATTTAACATAGGATTATATATATAGTTATCTAAGTTATCTTCATAATTCAGAAAATTTAATTCTATATCTCTTAAGTTACATACACGATAGTGGCCAATTAGGCAAAGAAACTTTAAACTTGTTTATAATTAACCAGAACAATTCTCAGTCTGTTCTATTGAAATATATAAGAACCGGGATGCTGTCATTTGAATAAGAACTGTCAAGTAACTGCCAACCATAGCAGTACTAACCTACAATCCTTACTTCAAAATCGACTGAACTTCAGATGAATGTGCGTGAATAGTTGATCTATGGTAGGGCATCGAATCGCATTGTGTTCATCAATGATCTACTATCCTTTCAGAGGTTTATATTTACAAAAATATAAAAATCTAACAGGACCGAAGTGGTGTAATTGGTTAACACCCTGGACTAGAAATCCAGAAATGTGGGTTCGAATCCCGCCTATGGTTCAGTCTTTTACGTTTATTCATCTTTATAATCCTATGTTAAATTATCTAAGTTATCTTCATAATTCAGAAAATTTAATTCTATATCTCTTAAGTTACATACACGATAGTGGCCAATTAGGCAAAGAAACTTTAAACTTGTTTATAATTAACCAGAACAATTCTCAGTCAGTTCTATTGAAATATATAAGAACCGGGATGCTGTCATTTGAATAAGAACTGTCAAGTAACTGCCAACCATAGCAGTACTAACCTACAATCCTTACTTCAAAAAACGACTGAACTTCAGATGAATGTGCGTGAATAGTTGATCTATGGTAGGGCATCGAATCGCATTGTGTTCATCAATGATCTACTATCCTTTCAGAGGTTTATATTTACAAAAATATAAAAATCTAACAGGACCGAAGTGGTGTAATTGGTTAACACCCTGGACTAGAAATCCAGAAATGTGGGTTCGAATCCCGCCTATGGTTCAGTCTTTTACGTTTATTCATCTTTATAATCCTATGTTAAATTATCTAAGTTATCTTCATAATTCAGAAAATTTAATTCTATATCTCTTAAGTTACATACACGATAGTGGCCAATTAGGCAAAGAAACTTTAAACTTGTTTATAATTAACCAGAACAATTCTCAGTCAGTTCTATTGAAATATATAAGAACCGGGATGCTGTCATTTGAATAAGAACTGTCAAGTAACTGCCAACCATAGCAGTACTAACCTACAATCCTTACTTCAAAAAACGACTGAACTTCAGATGAATGTGCGTGAATAGTTGATCTATGGTAGGGCATCGAATCGCATTGTGTTCATCAATGATCTACTATCCTTTCAGAGGTTTATATTTACAAAAATATAAAAATCTAACAGGACCGGAGTGGTGTAATTGGTTAACACCCTGGACTAGAAATCCAGAAATGTGGGTTCGAATCCCGCCTATGGTTCAGTCTTTTACGTTTATTCATCTTTATAATCCTATGTTAAATTATCTAAGTTATCTTCATAATTCAGAAAATTTAATTCTATATCTCTTAAGTTACATACACGATAGTGGCCAATTAGGCAAAGAAACTTTAAAGTTGTTTATAATTAACCAGAACAATTCTCAGTCAGTTCTATTGAAATATATAAGAACCGGGATGCTGTCATTTGAATAAGAACTGTCAAGTAACTGCCAACCATAGCAGTACTAACCTACAATCCTTACTTCAAAAAACGACTGAACTTCAGATGAATGTGCGTGAATAGTTGATCTATGGTAGGGCATCGAATCGCATTGTGTTCATCAATGATCTACTATCCTTTCAGAGGTTTATATTTACAAAAATATAAAAATCTAACAGGACCGAAGTGGTGTAATTGGTTAACACCCTGGACTAGAAATCCAGAAATGTGGGTTCGAATCCCGCCTATGGTTCAGTCTTTTACGTTTATTCATCTTTATAATCCTATGTTAAATTATCTAAGTTATCTTCATAATTCAGAAAATTTAATTCTATATCTCTTAAGTTACATACACGATAGTGGCCAATTAGGCAAAGAAACTTTAAACTTGTTTATATATATATATATATATATATATATATATATATATATATATATATATATATATATATATATATATATATATATATTTAAGAGATATAGAATTAAATTTTCTGACTTATGAAGATAACTTAGATAATTTAACATAGGATTATAAAGATGAATAAACGTAAAAGATTGAACCATAGGCGGGATTCAAACCCACATTTCTGGATTTCTAGTCCAGGGTGTTTACCAATTACACCACATTGGTCCTATTAGATTTTTATATTTTTGTAAATATAAACCTCTGAAAGGATAGTAGATCATTGATAAACACAATGCGATTCGAGGCCCTACCATAGATCAACTATTCACGCACATTCATCTAAAGTTCAGTCGTTTTTTGAAGTAAGGATTGTAGGTTAGTACTGCTATGGTTGGCAGTTACTTGACAGTTCTTATTCAAATGACAGCATCCTGGTTCTTATATATTTCAATAGAACTGACTGAGAATTGTTCTGGTTAATTATAAACAAGTTTAAAGTTTCTTTGCCTAATTGGCCACTATCGTGTATGTTACTTAAGAGATATAGAATTAAATTTTCTGAATTATGAAGATAACTTAGATAATTTAACATAGGATTATAAAGATGAATAAACGTAAAAGATTGAACCATAGGCGGGATTCGAACCCACATTTCTGGATTTCTAGTCCAGGGTGTTTACCAATTACCCCACTCTGGTCCTATTAGATTTTTATATTTTTGTAAATATAAACCTCTGAAAGGATAGTAGATCATTGATAAACATAATGCGATTCGAGGCCCTACCATAGATCAACTATTCACGCACATTCATCTAAAGTTCAGTCGTTTTTTGAAGTAAAGATTGTAGGTTAGTACTGCTATGGTTGGCAGTTACTTGACAGTTCTTATTCAAATGACAGCATCCTGGTTCTTATATATTTCAATAGAACTGACTGAGAATTGTTCTGGTTAATTATGAACAAGTTTAAAGTTTCTTTGCCTAATTGGCCACTATCGTGTATGTAACTTAAGAGATATAGAATTAAATTTTCTGAATTATGAAGATAACTTAGATAATTTAACATAGGATTATAAAGATGAATAAACGTAAAAGATTGAACCATAGGCGGGATTCGAACCCACATTTCTGGATTTCTAGTCCAGGGTGTTTACCAATTACACCACTTTGGTCCTATTAGATTTTTATATTTTTGTAAATATAAACCTCTGAAAGGATAGTAGATCATTGATAAACACAATGCGATTCGAGGCCCTACCATAGATCAACTATTCACGCACATTCATCTAAAGTTCAGTCGTTTTTTGAAGTAAGGATTGTAGGTTAGTACTGCTATGGTTGGCAGTTACTTGACAGTTCTTATTCAAATGACAGCATCCTGGTTCTTATATATTTCAATAGAACTGACCGAGAATTGTTCTGGTTAATTATAAACAAGTTTAAAGTTTCTTTGCCTAATTGGCCACTATCGTGTATGTAACTTAAGAGATATAGAATTAAATTTTCTGAATTATGAAGATAACTTAGATAATTTAACATAGGATTATAAAGATGAATAAACGTAAAAGATTGAACCATAGGCGGGATTCGAACCCACATTTCTGGATTTCTAGTCCAGGGTGTTTACCAATTACACCACTTTGGTCCTATTAGATTTTCATATTTTTGTAAATATAAACCTCTGAAAGGATAGTAGATCATTGATAAACACAATGCGATTCGAGGCCCTACCATAGATCAACTATTCACGCACATTCATCTAAAGTTCAGTCGTTTTTTGAAGTAAGGATTGTAGGTTAGTACTGCTATGGTTGGCAGTTACTTGACAGTTCTTATTCAAATGACAGCATCCTGGTTCTTATATATTTCAATAGAACTGACTGAGAATTGTTCTGGTTAATTATGAACAAGTTTAAAGTTTCTTTGCCTAATTCGCCACTATCGTGTATGTAACTTAAGAGATATAGAATTAAATTTTCTGAATTATGAAGATAACTTAGATAATTTAACATAGGATTATAAAGATGAATAAACGTAAAAGATTGAACCATAGGCGGGATTCGAACCCACATTTCTGGATTTCTAGTCCAGGGTGTTTACCAATTACACCACTTTGGTCCTATTAGATTTTTATATTTTTGTAAATATAAACCTCTGAAAGGATAGTAGATCATTGATAAACACAATGCGATTCGAGGCCCTACCATAGATCAACTATTCACGCACATTCATCTAAAGTTCAGTCGTTTTTTGAAGTAAGGATTGTAGGTTAGTACTGCTATGGTTGGCAGTTACTTGACAGTTCTTATTCAAATGACAGCATCCTGGTTCTTATATATTTCAATAGAAATGACCGAGAATTGTTCTGGTTAATTATAAACAAGTTTAAAGTTTCTTTGCCTAATTGGCCACTATCGTGTATGTAACTTAAGAGATATAGAATTAAATTTTCTGAATTATGAAGATAACTTAGATAATTTAACATAGGATTATAAAGATGAATAAACGTAAAAGATTGAACCATAGGCGGGATTCGAACCCACATTTCTGGATTTCTAGTCCAGGGTGTTTACCAATCACACCACTTTGGTCCTATTAGATTTTCATATTTTTGTAAATATAAACCTCTGAAAGGATAGTAGATCATTGATAAACACAATGCGATTCGAGGCCCTACCATAGATCAACTATTCACGCACATTCATCTAAAGTTCAGTCGTTTTTTGAAGTAAGGATTGTAGGTTAGTACTGCTATGGTTGGCAGTTACTTGACAGTTCTTATTCAAATGACAGCATCCTGGTTCTTATATATTTCAATAGAACTGACTGAGAATTGTTCTGGTTAATTATAAACAAGTTTAAAGTTTCTTTGCCTAATTGGCCACTATCGTGTATGTAACTTAAGAGATATAGAATTAAATTTTCTGAATTATGAAGATAACTTAGATAATTTAACATAGGATTATAAAGATGAATAAACGTAAAAGATTGAACTATAGGCGGGATTCGAACCCACATTTCTGGATTTCTAGTCCAGGGTGTTTACCAATTACACCACTTTGGTCCTATTAGATTTTTATATTTTTGTAAATATAAACCTCTGAAAGGATAGTAGATCATTGATAAACACGATGCGATTCGAGGCCCTACCATAGATCAACTATTCACGCACATTCATCTAAAGTTCAGTCGTTTTTTGAAGTAAGGATTGTAGGTTAGTACTGCTATGGTTGGCAGTTACTTGACAGTTCTTATTCAAATGACAGCATCCTGGTTCTTATATATTTCAATAGAACTGACTGAGAATTGTTCTGGTTAATTATAAACAAGTTTAAAGTTTCTTTGCCTAATTGGCCACTATCGTGTATGTAACTTAAGAGATATAGAATTAAATTTTCTGAATTATGAAGATAACTTAGATAATTTAACATAGGATTATAAAGATGAATAAACGTAAAAGATTGAACTATAGGCGGGATTCGAACCCACATTTCTGGATTTCTAGTCCAGGGTGTTTACCAATTACACCACTTTGGTCCTATTAGATTTTTATATTTTTGTAAATATAAACCTCTGAAAGGATAGTAGATCATTGATAAACACGATGCGATTCGAGGCCCTACCATAGATCAACTATTCACGCACATTCATCTAAAGTTCAGTCGTTTTTTGAAGTAAGGATTGTAGGTTAGTACTGCTATGGTTGGCAGTTACTTGACAGTTCTTATTCAAATGACAGCATCCTGGTTCTTATATATTTCAATAGAACTGACTGAGAATTGTTCTGGTTAATTATAAACAAGTTTAAAGTTTCTTTCTCAGTCAGTTCTATTGAAATATATAAGAACCAGGATGCTGTCATTTGAATAAGAACTGTCAAGTAACTGTCAACCATAGCAGTACTAACCTACAATCCTTACTTCAAAAAACGACTGAACTTTAGATGAATGTGCGTGAATAGTTGATCTATGGTAGGGCCTCGAATCGCATTGTGTTTATCAATGATCTACTATCCTTTCAGAGGTTTATATTTACAAAAATATAAAAATCTAATAGGACCAAAGTGGTGTAATTGGTAAACACCCTGGACTAGAAATCCAGAAATGTGGGTTCGAATCCCGCCTATGGTTCAATCTTTTACGTTTATTCATCTTTATAATCCTATGTTAAATTATCTAAGTTATCTTCATAATTCAGAAAATTCAATTCTATATCTCTTAAGTTACATACACGATAGTGGCCAATTAGGCAAAGAAACTTTAAACTTGTTTATAATTAACCAGAACAATTCTCAGTTAGTTCTATTGAAATATATAAGAACCAGGATGCTGTCATTTGAATAAGAACTGTCAAGTAACTGCCAACCATAGCAGTACTAACCTACAATCCTTACTTCAAAAAACGACTGAACTTTAGATGAATGTGCGTGAATAGTTGATCTATGGTAGGGCCTCGAATCGCATTGTGTTTATCAATGATCTACTATCCTTTCAGAGGTTTATATCTACAAAATATAAAAATCTAATAGGACCAAAGTGGTGTAATTGGTAAACACCCTGGACTAGAAATCCAGAAATGTGGGTTCGAATCCCGCCTATGGTTCAATCTTTTACGTTTATTCATCTTTATAATCCTATGTTAAATTATCTAAGTTATCTTCATAGTTCAGAAAATTTAATTCTATATCTCTTAAGTTACATACACGATAGTGGCCAATTAGGCAAAGAAACTTTAAACTTGTTTATAATTAACCAGAACAATTCTCAGTCAGTTCTATTGAAATATATAAGAACCAGGATGCTGTCATTTGAATAAGAACTGTCAAGTAACTGCCAACCATAGCAGTACTAACCTACAATCCTTACTTCAAAAAACGACTGAACTTTAGATGAATGTGCGTGAATAGTTGATCTATGGTAGGGCCTCGAATCGCATTGTGTTTATCAATGATCTACTATCCTTTCAGAGGTTTATATTTACAAAAATATAAAAATCTAATAGGACCAAAGTGGTGTAATTGGTAAACACCCTGGACTAGAAATCCAGAAATGTGGGTTCGAATCCCGCCTATGGTTCAATCTTTTACGTTTATTCATCTTTATAATCCTATGTTAAATTATCTAAGTTATCTTCATAATTCAGAAAATTTAATTCTATATCTCTTAAGTTACATACACGATAGTGGCCAATTAGGCAAAGAAACTTTAAACTTGTTTATAATTAACCAGAACAATTCTCAGTCAGTTCTATTGAAATATATAAGAACCAGGATGCTGTCATTTGAATAAGAACTGTCAAGTAACTGCCAACCATAGCAGTACTAACCTACAATCCTTACTTCAAAAAACGACTGAACTTTAGATGAATGTGCGTGAATAGTTGATCTATGGTAGGGCCTCGAATCGCATTGTGTTTATCAATGATCTACTATCCTTTCAGAGGTTTATATTTACAAAAATATAAAAATCTAATAGGACCATAGTGGTGTAATTGGTAAACACCCTGGACTAGAAATCCAGAAATGTGGGTTCGAATCCCGCCTATGGTTCAATCTTTTACGTTTATTCATCTTTATAATCCTATGTTAAATTATCTAAGTTATCTTCATAATTCAGAAAATTTAATTCTATATCTCTTAAGTTACATACACGATAGTGGCCAATTAGGCAAAGAAACTTTAAACTTGTTTATAATTAACCAGAACAATTCTCAGTCAGTTCTATTGAAATATATAAGAACCAGGATGCTGTCATTTGAATAAGAACTGTCAAGTAACTGCCAACCATAGCAGTACTAACCTACAATCCTTACTCCAAAAAACGACTGAACTTTAGATGAATGTGCGTGAATAGTTGATCTATGGTAGGGCCTCGAATCGCATTGTGTTTATCAATGATCTACTATCCTTTCAGAGGTTTATATTTACAAAAATATAAAAATTTAATAGGACCAAAGTGGTGTAATTGGTAAACACCCTGGACTAGAAATCCAGAAATGTGGGTTCGAATCCCGCCTATGGTTCAATCTTTTACGTTTATTCATCTTTATAATCCTATGTTAAATTATCTGAGTTATCTTCATAATTCAGAAAATTTAATTCTATATCTCTTAAGTTACATACACGATAGTGGCCAATTAGGCAAAGAAACTTTAAACTTGTTTATATATATATATATATATATATAGATAATAGGGAGGTTGTTTCATCGTATAAATGAATGATTAACACACACAAAGGTGTGGTTTCATTGAAACATATATATGAGGAAAATTACAAATCATCTAAGTAGTATAATATTCAGATGCCAGTGTTGCAGGTCGTCTACATTTCACTTGCAATAACGCTTGCAATCAACTCTGATATCGATTCATTGAACTCGTATCTCATTGATCACAAATACCTAGAGAGGTGACATGTCTTCGATAGGTTGGTAAGTGATTACATCTTACTGAAAAATGACCTGCTCATTCAACGTCCAAATCAATAATTACGATCAATTTTGGTATTTTCTTAATCAGGTATTATGATATACAGCTATATTCTTCAATATTCTTAGAATTACACAGAAAAAAAGGAACAACGATTCAGTATCATACAAATCTAATCGGACCCATTCATTCATTGATTGATGATTACTCAACGTGGGGGAACTGCTATATTTATTAGTTTCCTTGAATATATTTGTGATATATTGATAATTAACTATATTCCATTATGAATCATTATCATTATCCCAGGTGGTTCTATGACGTAATCGCCAAATCTCACGTGTTTAGTACCTGCACTGTGATGAGACCATATTCTTAGAATATTCTGGAACGGAAAAACTGTTAGACCGTAAGAATGCTGCTTTAGCAGATTTGATTCATTATTATTCGACCATTGTATACTTTCGCATTGTACCCGTTAGATTATAATCAGAATCAACGGTTCTTAAAAAGACTTTTCATCTTTACAAAAAATGAAGGCGCATTTGGTGTAGTATATTTTGGCACTATTACTTCAACATGGATTGTGAAAAACTAGTGTTCCTTCCAACAAATAAACAAAAAATCAAGAACCAAAATCTGTAGAAAATCCAACCATCGACGAACCGTTCCAATATCCAGTGGTAGAACAATTATCTATAACGAATTATTCATGGCTGAAAGTGATATAAGAGATAGAAGCCCCATTAGAAGAATAATGGCGACTCCCCAAATTCGAAAGTATCTTTCAGATGCAGTTGTAATGGAATAATGAAGGTATATCTTCGATAATTCCTAAATTAACCATATTCCAACATTACTCTATTTGTTTAAAGAAGTATTCATGGGTATGTGACATCAACAAGTTATATATTGTTGATATAACAAACTGAGTAAACCACATGTGCAATAATGCAATTCAGCAAGGTCCACTTATTGTGATACTTCATTAGTGTCAACATGAACATGAGTGTTTTGAAATAATGTATCTGAAATGATGAATCTCTCTAAGAAGGAAGAAGAACGAGTAGGTATATAGATAAGGATAGAGAATTGTAAGTAGAAGTTAAGACTTTATGAATCATGATTAACCAGTTACAGTATACTCATCAATCAGACTATCTACGTTTGTCTATAGCCATGTTATCTATATGTATAAGTATTCCCAATAAACGGATAAGCCCTACGACGCTATAATTTTCATGCTACCACACCACTAACACCCTCTATAGTACCTCGCAATCACGAGATGATCTTGCCAGAACGATTATTCATAAAGAGAAATAATTATCAGCGCAAACGAAACAGATATTGTAGAACAAAAGGCCCAACACAACACTTCCATACACTTGACTAACATGAATAATTCCAGTCTTCCCTTCATTAAAATATCGCAAAATAAATTTGAAATTCGTGTTTGACATAGGTTTATATAAAACCTTGGTCAGTTCACAAATAGTTGATGAATATTATAATCACTATCTCAAAGAATAGGCTTTCAAAATTATAACTACATATCAGACATAATTCCACTAGTGAATAGCACATATTCCGTTGCCGAAAGAATATTTCGAATTGGACGTTTCCGAATTCAATCCCAGTTATGACAGATTGATTGGTATGGCTTCATTGGAACATTAAGGATGAAATAATGATCTGAAAAAGGACGTATTTCATACAAGGTACGTATTGATTTGTATTTATTTCGAAATTCGAAAACCAAAAACTTTTTGATTGAAACCGATACATCAACATATTATAAATGTCCCAGTTATACCTAGCCATAATCATGGTATTATACTGAAGGAGTGGAAACACTGTTACAGATATCTTAGACACATGTAAACGCCAATACATTTCAACATTGGATCTCGCATTAGAATATCATCAAATTGAGATGCACTCAAGAAACGTTCCTAAACCATTTTTTTTCTCACCTCGCAAACAAATTCTGTTTGATCTCCAAGCTGCGCTCGCTACGTTTCAGCGAATGATGGATAACATCCTCAGAGGCATACAAAATACATGTATTGTCTATCTGGATGATATAGTAATTTTTTCTACCTCATTGCAAGAACAGCTGAAAACTTGTATTCGAAGTGTACTTCAAAGTCCAGTTAGATGAATCTGAATTTTTGCAACAAAAATTCCATTTCTTAGGAAATTTGATTACATTAGAAGAAGGAGAATCTGACCCTGATAAAATCGACGCTGTAATGCGGATTGTAGCACCCAAAACTACAAAAGAACTAAAAGGATTTTAGGTTTAACATGATGTTACCGAAAATTTATGAAAGATTGTGCTGAAATCACTAAGGCTTTGACGAAGTGCTTGAAAGAGGGTAGTAACATAGAACACGATATATAATTCATGGAGACTATCAACACATGTGAAAGTATCATGCAAACGCACCAATATTAGAATATCCAGACTTTAGAAAATCTTTAATAGTTACGACAGACGTATCAAACGTATTGGTTAGAGCCATCTCATCCTATAGACCTGTGTGCTTTAAGAAGTTTTCATTTATAACGTGACCTTGTGCGACTTCGGTAAAGTGCTTACTGCGGTAAGCTTCGAATCCTCGGGCGCCAGATTTTTCCCAAAGGTTAACTCCTTTTGAGGACTTCTGCTAGGGTCCTCTCCACAAGGCTCGTCACTATGCTATCTAAAGATAGCCTTGTCCCTAGGGTAGCTACAGTGAAGTATAACCAGAGTCCAATGGGCAGAAAAGAGTATCGAAATTGTAGTCTTTAATTACAATTGATACCTGGTTATAACTTAGCTCGTTGAAGATGAAGCAGAAATAATTTAATAAAATAGGGAATTCCAAATATTAAAATATATAATGATTTTAACAAGTACACTTTCAGAATAATCAATTTAAATGCAATTGAACGGTATTATTTCACAAAATTACACCCAGACGGAAAATGTAATGAAGCTCAAACGGTAAATGAAAACTCTTTCAAGAAGTCAACTCTACGATAAGTTCGGTCGCTAAATTTAATTCAGCGGTACGGGATCGGTTGATGAATGATTCAGAATGATCAATTTGCGGAAAAGTACGAATCAAACAGGTCCTATCGTGATAGCTGTATTCGGTAAATATTCAGATAGCCATATTACTTGAAATGTTGTTAAAACGCACTACGATATATCAAACGGTTTAAATACGGTCGGTTCGGAAGATATATCGTAATGCCCGAATATAAAATATTAAGCCATTTACCTTTTTGGAAAATTCACAAACACAAACGGAACACTATTGTTACTTCACAGCTTTTAAATATCTGACTCACACTCGAATAAATTCAAAAAACACTAGAGAGCTATTTTACTGATCAAAATTCAGAAACACAAGAGAGCTACTTTACTGATCAAAATTCAGAAACACAAGAGATATACTGTACGGCTCGAAATTCAAAATACAAGAGATACTGTACGGCTCGAAATTCAAAAACACAGAGAGCTACTACACTGATTGAAAATCAAAAACACAAGAGATACTGTACGGCTCGAAATTCAAAAAACACAAGAGATACTGTACGGCTCGAAATTCAAAAACACAAGAGAGCGATCTTCCGGCTGTCACGGCTTTTATATGTTTTCCGAGGTTCTGGACAGGTCTGCTCCACCAAATCCTTATTTTTGTGCCAATAGTTTTTACTTATGCCCCGAACAATGGTTAAAAGTGACGCTACTTTTTAGATCTAAAATTCGCGCTCATGATATCACACCAGTTCTTCCCAGCAAATAAAAAAAGTGTTATCGGAGTTTTTAGGTTGTTCGCCCTTTTTATACATAAGGCTGCACAAAGTTTGGTGTCTTAACTGGCCAGACCCCTGTTTTTGCAACATATTTTTATCGGAATGAAATGCAATTTTGAACGGGCATGAATTAGATTCATCTATTTGAATAATTATACTTATTTGAAATTACGGAGATTTAGAAAAGTGGCAATCACGGAATACACATTCGGAATTCATTCATATCTATTGAAATAATGAACTGTTCAAACTGAAATTACATGTAACATCCGTATTTATTGCCTGATCTAAATTAAATAATCTTTCAAAA
The DNA here is from genome assembly GCA_958510875.1 of Endomychus coccineus. Classification (NCBI taxonomy): domain Eukaryota; kingdom Metazoa; phylum Arthropoda; class Insecta; order Coleoptera; family Endomychidae; genus Endomychus; species Endomychus coccineus. The sequence goes on from OY294068.1 coordinate 114,005,637, forward strand.
TTTAAGCTTCGTTACACATTATTCAGAACAAAAATACAGCACTATAGAAAAATAACTATCAGTCGTAATATGGGCAGTCAAATTATTTTGGACCATATACGGATCGCTTTGTACATACTTTGGAACAAGAACTACTGGTTATTAATTCCGACGAAGACGAAGTTGATAGAATTGTGGATGAACTAGCAGATCCTACTATGCTAGAACTAGAGGATGAAGAATATGCAAATTCTATCAGATATTCAGATCCAGAAGATACGACAACGACCTCTATAAGTCAAAATGAAGAATCTACTAGCATCCAAATTTCCTCATTATAAGATTCTAATAATAGTCAGTACTTCATCTATGCTAAGCCCAAGCAAACTGAAATTATAGGTTAAATGAAAAAATATAATGGTCAAATGAATAAGGACGAAAATGATGAGCAGATTATCAACTTGAAAGAATGTACACTGCAAGAGAAAAAGCAATACTTTTATTTCGAAATAGACACGTTATTGAAAACTTTCAGAAACGTAGTCAATCCATTTAGGCGAGGAAGTTAAGCAGAAAAGGTCGAGAAAAAACTCGGATGAACCGACTTTGATATTTTTTTTAATCGATTCCGGAAGTCATTTAGAAAAAATGTTACCATTTTTTTTTCTTCCAATGTGCATTTCTACAGAGAGAAATGCATTTCTTTGAATACACTTTCAGGAGATAATATTAAAAATGTTGAAGAAATGTCCAAATAGCCAACACTTTTCGCTCGGGGTTTTTGAAGCTGTTGAAGACGATTCCGGTGTGAGATTTACACTACGACGAACCTGGAGCTCAGGACTTCCTGCTACTATAGTCGTCTCCAGGGTTTTCGCAGAAATACCTCCTGCAAGGGAATGAAACCTGTAAGGGAGGTTCTCTTGAGAATACTGGTCATGACCATGACACTGAATAGTCACCTGGTGGTCAGGATACTCTGATGACCTAGGTCATCTCCATGGATTGATTTTCAATATGCTCTGAAATGCAACTGAATTCGTCTCTCGTGGGTTTTCGGGACCGCGGAATGAGATTCCGGTGCTAGATTCGATCTACGATAATAACATTTTTGACATTAAAATGGAAAATATTCCAGTATTACTTTTTCCGCATTAGAAAAATTCAGTAAAGTCTCATTGTAGCGCAAACAATATTTTTTAAATTCTTAGTTGTCGATATCACAGATCTGTTCACCAGATACTTCGGTGATTGGTCCGAACTCCAAAAAAGTTATCAGCGATCTGAAAAACCCCGGAGATACGAATTTGGTTTTATTTCATAGCATATTAAAAACAATCCATGGAGATGACCCAGATTATCAGAGTATCCTGACCACCAGGTAACTATTGGAGGTCATGGTTACAACCGAATTCCTCAATAAGAACCTCCCTCACAAGTTTAGTCCCATTTTCAAAACATGATTTCACGAAATCACTGGAGGCGACGATAGTACCAGGATGTCCTGAGCTCTAGGTGCGTCGTAGTTAAAATCTGGCATCTGAATCGTGTTCAGCGGTCCCTAAAACCCCCGATAGACTAATTTGGTTTTATTTCAGAGCATTTTGAAAATCAGTCCATGAGGATGACCTGAGTGATCAGGATATTTCGAGCACAAGGTGATTATTGAGTGTCATGGTCATGACCCGTATGCTCAAGAGAAACTCCACAACAGGTCCGATTCCTTTGCAGAAGGCATTTTGCGAATTCCCTGGAGACTTCGATAGACCAGGATGTCATGATCCCCAGGTGCGTCGTAGTTCAAATCTGACACCGGAATCGTGATCAGCGATCCCAAAAACCTCCGAGTGAGAGATTTTGGCTATATTTGGTGATTTTTTCAACCTTTTTAATATTATCTCCTGAAAGTGCATTCAAAGAGATGCATTTTCCTCTGTAGAAATGCTAAAATGTACATTAGAAGATAAAAAATTGGTAACATTTTTTTGTGAATCACTTCCTGATTTTGGCTATATTTGGTCATTTTTTCAACCTTTTTAATATTATCTCCTGAAAGTGCATTCAAAGAGATGCATTTTCCTCTGTAGAAATGCTAAAATGCACATTAGAAGATAAAAAATTGGTAACATTTTTTGTGAATGACTCCCTGAATCGATTTCAAAAATTTTTAGCAAAATCGGTTCATCCAATTTTTTTTTCTACTTTGGCCCTTTTTGTGCTTCATTTACTCGACTAATTATATAATTACTAGGAGGTTGCGCACGCCCAAAGGATCAAGACGAGATGAGTGATCAGCTATCTCGCAAAAGACTATAAGGAGTGCGCACCGCAGAATGTCTTGTTGCGTTTTCTTTATGTGCTCCTGACCGACCAAATGTCGTGGCGTAGTTTGTCTGGTTGCGCGAGCTTGATTACGCTATATAGGAATCAACAGATTGTCGTATGAATCGATATGAAAATATTTCCTTTTCATAAAATTTGTTAACGTTTCGAACAAAATTGTATGTTTGTTCTAAGCTGGTCAGAATTTAGAACCTCGATGTGAGTGTTCTGTTTACATGAACGCAACATACATTCATCTACGTTTGCTCTATCTTGGAAAAGGATAGTAATCTACAAATTCGTGAAAATGAATCAGCCGGCACCAAAAAAAGAAAGCAACATCGACACACAAAGCTGACGAAGTCAAAACATCTGGCAAACCTAGTTCTCTAAAAGGTCGCCGGTATGTTGTACAGGGAACTCCGGCACGTGTTTTAATCGCCGAGCTTATAGCCACTCTTTCTCTCCACAATAGGCCAGATAGTTAGTGCACAGAACAGTGCGTGAAACAAAGCGAATTGCGTCGAGTATTTCGACTCTGCTCAATAACTTGTGAACGGCTTGGAGTAGGACATCGAATTTTTATGACAGTACACTTCGAGCATCGTATCTAATTTGTGTCAGAATTTTAATTGAATTGCATCGAACATTTGGCCGATAACATACACGTGCTAAATTACCCTACTGAATTAAGGTCCTGAAATAACATTTTGCACATAATGACAGGAGCTATTTCATGAAGCTAATCTAATTCAAGAAGCACTTCAACATCAACACGACGATTGAGTTGAGAAGAGTAGGAATGAAAATTACTATGGTTGGCAATTCCTCATTTCAAATCTCAAGATAAACAGTGAACAGTTGATCTATGACGAGACATCGAATCGCATTGTGTTATTCTCATATTTCAGGATATTTAATTCTACATCTCTTAATGTACTTACACGGAATTTTGGCCGATATGGTAAAGGAACTTCAAATTTACTCATATTTACCCAGAACATTTATCAATCAGTTCTAATGGAATATATGAAAACAGGGTATGCTATCAGAGTACTGTCAGAGTGATTGCTACCAATGTTAATAGTCATACCTACACCCTCCAATTTAAAACGATCAAACTCAAGATGGATGTGCGTGTATAGTTGATCTGAGGCGGGGCATCGAGTCGCATTGTTTTCAACAATAATCTACTATCCAGGTTTATATTCACAAGTATATAAAATTGTTACGCGACCAAAGTGGTGCAATTAGTTAACACACTGGACTGAACATTCAGGAATGTGGGTTTGAATCTCACCCATACTCAATGGTCTTTGCAGATAGCTGTAAGTGGTTGAGATAGGAACTGTATAATTTTTGTCGCGGTAGCCTCGTTTCTTGTGATATTTTTGACATCGATCTTTAGTTTTTCAAGTGAAATTGTATTATTTTATTGAATCATGAGAACAACCGCGTTTTTCTGGTTATTCATATGTATCCCACGTATATATTTAACAGACCAAAATTTTCATTTCAAGATTTGAGTGACGTCATCGATGTGAAGTCACAATCTATTCATATCTTTATTCTATGGCAAATTTTGATGGGTCATGCGACAATAAGTGTCAGTAAGAAGCAATGTTATATTATAGTGTGAATAATTGTTGAAGTCAACCTGACAACCGGTGTCAGTAGATAACATAGAGTTGTAAAATAAATTATGTAGATAATTTGGATAACATTTCAATGTAACGTAGAGTATAATATAACGTCTTTCATTAGCAGTTTCTGAATCATTTCCCAATATACCTACTTTCCGTTTCTACAATCATTTACATTCGACCCGCAGGAGTGTCCGAAAGCTATTTTACTGAGAAAGTGAGTGGACAGACGTAATCAATTGATCACAATCCATAATTAAGGAGAACGTTAACTTATTTTTACCTCAGTAACTTCACCCTGTATGAAGGTGAAATTCGCTCTTAATACGTGGAATTTTCATTTTAAAGGTCTACTTCTATACTTACACCGCCGTTGATATGACATCTTGTCAAAATCTTGGAGAAGTATTTTTTTGATCTGTTTTATTTCAGTTAATGATCTATTAATCATAGGAGCTACTCACGTGAAAGGTATAATGAGATTGGAAGACCCTTGAAATGGGATATATCTCACCTCCACTCAGTTCTCTAATTATTTCCCTCAAGATTGAGATCGTTTGCTCTTGTGAATAATCAATTATTAAGTGAAATAAAGTACTTCCAGTAATCTGGAAAGCTGTCACAATATCGACGGAAATGATAGAGACTCCAAGCTTGGCAATTGTAATCAGGGACAAGAGAATGATTTCAAAATGAGGGTTTACTTGAACTTTAGGAGCGAATATGCCTGATGTATAGGTAACGTAACAAATTTATAATATGCGCAGAAGGTTTTCGCCTCAAAAATTAATAATATTTCATCTTCCAACTGGATACAAATTTGAATATTTCTTTTGCAACGATATTTTGTATTCCCAGCCTGGAAATGATGGAAAAAATTGTTCCCAATAACAGCTGCTCAAAGCGTTGATATTTTATCCTTCGATATCATAAAGACATCTAGACATGGTCGACGATCACCTTTTGCATGGGCGAAAACATAATCAGTGATGACAGGCCTCATTATTATTACCTGGATGAAAGGATGACGATCATGAGTAAGCTTCCTGGGTAACCTTTTTTGTCAATAACCGGGGCAGTTTCTACTCGTAACATTTCCTTTTCCAGAATTATAGCAAAATTTGTGTCGACATTTTTCTCATCTTTTGAACTGATGTCCTGAATTCACAATCTTTTTCTTTTATTAGAACTGTTATCTCTAAGGTGATTCATTAATAATCTCGAAGGATCTTATAATCATTCATCTGAACCCCTATTTACGGACATCTCCAAATATTGGACACCTCTAAATTAAGGGGTATTTTACTTTCACGAAATGTTGCTCAATACGAAGATATTAATGCAACATTATGTCTCAATCGCGGACAGACGAGCCAACACCGAATTAATATCGCTAGGAATAAAGAAGTCTTGGAATCACCTCAATAGCTTATTACACCCGACCCATCCTGGTTTCACCAGACCAGTAGTCTCGACAATTAGTTACAAATATCTAGTTCTAATATCAATTATATGGTTGGTACATATTCATTTTGGTTCACTTTGAACTCAATCTTCAATAGTGTCAATATGAAATCCCGAAAAATGAAATGCTTACACCTATTCAAAATGTTGATTTAAGCCTCCGAAAACCAAAGGAAAAGTTAGGTGTCGAAAAAATGCCACCTTTAAATATCAGACATTTCAGAATTCCCTGTGGTGCCGCCTACATGATAAGTGGAGGTGGTAACCATAGGTGCAATCTAATATTAATTATGCATATCGAATATAGTCAATCATACGAATTCATTCTATCATGTACTCTATTCACTGTTCAGCTAATAAATAAACTTATAATAACCAACGTCAGGTTTTTAATCTAAACCAATGAAGACAATACCTCTATATGGCGATCCTGCGAATCCTGCCATGGAATCAGACTACGGAAAACTCAAGAGTATATAATAAGTGTTAATCCAGTAAAATCAATAGTGCGAATTGAAAGAAAATGGGTACTACAAATTCCAAACGATCCGAAGTTACAGACACAGGAGTAGTCAACACAAATTTCATCACGGATCAACAATATATTCAGGTACCCACAGATTCAAGGATTGTACATCACGTGATAGCTACGTTCATACTTGCACTCCTCATATTGAAAGTCAGGAAGGCTTACCGAAGAGGAATAAAACGAGATCTGTCGAGAAGCATGGTCCTAAGAACACAAGTAGGAGACGCTTAAAAAGTGAGCATATTGAAATATTTCTCAAAATTTTGAAATTTACACATGATGTTGATGAACTCTTTCATAAGTGAACAATTTAATACAGCTGACTCTCCATTTTCGCAATACGTATTGTATTAGTAATATATGTGTAATATATTCAGAATAGTGAAATGCTGTGCAACGAATAAAAAGCGCAAAGTACTTAGTAAAAATATTTTATATTGAGTTCATATGGTTGCAAATTAACAATTTATTATTTATTTTATTATAATATTAACGTTATGTGCATTTTCGATTCAACAATGTTAAAGGAAATGTAATTGCATTAATTGTACAGGTGTATTTGATATTTGTATATGTCTGTTACAAATTGGGAAGACACCCTTGACAGGCTATCAAATTTAAGCATCGTAGTAACAAGCGAAAGTAAACGCGTATTAAAAAAGCAAGTACCAAAAAGTCAAACAGTTCGAGATGAAGTTCGTGACAATTTAACAAAGTATTTCAATCAATTTGTTATTATCTTAATCAGTTTGTATTACTCCTTAGACTCAAATCAGAAACAAATAATTAAAAAGCTTTTCACAAAACTTAGAGATCGGGTAATAAGAGCATTCCAAACATTGAAAGTAGATTACGAAATACCTTATTCTTGTACAGAAATAATAAATCCACAAATTGTATATAAAGAAATATACGAATCTGACTCTGAAAGCGATACTGAAATAAAAGAGGAAACTATTCTTAATAAGAATACAGACATAATCGACAAAATGGCTATGACCAAAATAGAATTTTTCAATTTTGCCAGAAAAATTTTACCAAATGAATTTGACGGTTCCGCTGATAGACTACAATCATTTTTAGACGCGTTAAAATTGCTTGAAGCAAACGCAGATGGTCATGCGGATAATGCAGTAGCGTATGTGACTGACCGGGAAAGCACGCGACCTAATAACGGAAAATGACACGATTAATGGAATTATAACAAAACTCAGAACAGGTGTGAAAAGTGAAAGTTCACACTTAGTAGCCGCTAAATTGTTATCATTAAGACAGAATAATAAAGATACAGCAAAATATGCTGCGGAAATAGAAAGCCCATCGATCAGCTTGAAAAGGGCATATATAAACGAAGGAGTTCCTGTAGCAGTTGCAGAATCATATTCAGCAAATAGTACAGTAAAAGCCTTAAGCCAAAATTCCAACTCAGACAAGGTTAAATTAATAATGGAAGCCGGTACATTTAATACAAGCCAGGGCAGGGCGCGTTGACTAAATTCGTAAATATCGCTACGGAAAACAACACAGCGACAGTTTTTTACACAAAAAGACAAGACTCAGGAAATAGACGAGGTCGATATAATTATCATAATAACCGTGGGAGAGGTAATTATCATCAAAGTACGAGTATGGGGTCAACCTACCAGCACACTCAGAGTAACAGAGGTAGACAAAATGGCAATAATCAAAGGTACAGTTACAGAAATAGAAACAGCAAACTACATCAGAGCTTATGGTACTGAACAAAATCAGGAAAACCAACAGGAGCCTCAAGAAGGTCCTTTGAGGTCGTAAAAATATTTAATATGGACCTAGCACTTTCAAATTTTGTATCTGTAAAAACTAAGATGACAGAAAATGAATCAATTGTGTTATTAGTAGATACAGGGCTGACATTTCTTTATTCAAATCAACCAAAATAAAGTCTAGTCAAATTGTGAACAGAGTGAATTCTAGTAATATAAAAGGTGTTACAGAAGGGATCACAAATTCAATTGGGACCACAAAAACAGAGATCTATGTCGCTGATTACGCGATTTCACACGAATTTCACATTGTTAATGAAGATTTTCCTATACCTGCTGACGAGTATGGGGTCAACCTACCAGCACACTCAGAGTAACAGAGGTAGACAAAATGGCAATAATCAAAGGTACAGTTACAGAAATAGAAACAGCAAACTACATCAGAGCTTATGGTACTGAACAAAATCAGGAAAACCAACAGGAGCCTCAAGAAGGTCCTTTGAGGTCGTAAAAATATTTAATTTGGACCTAGCACTTTCAAATTTTGTATCTGTAAAAACTAAGAAGACAGAAAATGAATCAATTGTGTTATTAGTAGATACAGGGCTGACATTTCTTTATTCAAATCAACCAAAATAAAGTCTAGTCAAATTGTGAATACAGTGAATTCTAGTAATATAAAAGGTGTTACAGAAGGGATCACAAATTCAATTGGGACCACAAAAACAGAGATCTATGTCGCTGATTACGCGATTTCACACGAATTTCACATTGTTAATGAAGATTTTCCTATACCTGCTGACGGTATATTAGGTCGAGACTTCATTTCCAAGTTTCAATGCCGGTTAGATTATTCCAATTGGACTATAACTATAAGAACTAATCTTCAAGATATTGTTTTACCAATATGTAATGGTCCTGAGGAAGATTGGATAACAATACCACCACGTTGTGAGGTAATTAGAAAATTGAACATCCTAGAACAGCTAGAAGAAGACATAGTTATTTTAAATAAAGAAATAGCCCCAGGAGAATTTATTGCTAGTACGATCGTTTCTAAGAAAGATCCAATAATAAAAATTCTAAATACAACATTGGGAAGTGTTACAATAAGAAATGCTCATAAGCAAATAGAAATACGAAACCTGTGTAATTATCATGTTTACTCGTATAACATAACAAACAATATAACAGCTGATAGAGAGATTACATTATTAGAAGAATTAAATCAAGAAATACCTGAACTTGCAAAAAATGAAACAATAAATTTATGTTAAGAATTTTCAGATATTTTTGGCTTAAAAACTGATAAATTAACAACAAATACTTTTTACGAACAAAAATTTAAACTTTTAGATCATAATCCGGTATATGTGAAAAACTATCGCATTCCACATACTCAGACTGCCGAAGTCAACTCTCAAATTACAAGCATGCTAAAGGATGAAATAATAGAACCATCCACAGCCGCATATAATAGCCCAGTTTTACTGGTACCTAAACAATCAAAAACCGGAGAAAAAAAATGGCGTCTAGTCATTGACTATAGACAATTAAATAAAAAACTTGTGACCGATAAATTTCCGTTGCCACGAATTGATGATATTTTGGATCAGCTTGGTAGAGCAAAATGGTTTTCAACATCAGATTTGAAAGCGGGTTTTCATCAAATACAATTGAACGAAGATTCACGCGATATAACAACATTTAGCACAAATTCTGGTTCATATAGATTCACGAGATTACCATTCGGGTTAAAAGTCAGTCCCAATAGTTTTCAAAGAATGATGTGTATTGCATTTGCGGGCATTACTCCAGAAAAAACATTTCTATATATGGACGATTTAATCGTCATCGGTTGCTCTATAAATCATCATTTACAAAATTTAAGAAATGAATTTGAAACATGCAGAAGATATAATTTTAAATTAAATCCTCAAAAATGTGAATTCTTTCGGAGCGAAGTAACTTATTTAGGTCATAAAATATCGGATCAAGGTATCCTACCAGACGATACGAAATATGATATAATAAACAAATACCCAACACCAACGAATGCGGATTCAGTGAAGCGCTTCGTTGCATTTTGCAATTATTATCGTAGATTTATTTATTTTAAATTTTGCAGCAAAATCAAAACCTCTAAATAAATTAACAAAGAAAAACACCGAATTTTTTTGGACAGAACAATGTCAAAGATCGTTCGAGATGCTTAAAAAATCGCTGATAGATCCAACAATTTTACAATATCCAGATTTTAATAAGCAATTTATATTAACAACTGATTCATCAAACGAAGCTTGCGGTGCGGTTCTAGCACAATGTTTCGACGACAAAGAGCTACCTATTGCATATGCTTCTAAATCATTTACAAAAGGTGAAACAAATAAATCCACCATAGAAAAAGAACTAACAGCCATTCATTGGGCCATAAAGTACTATAGAACTTATTTGTATGGGAAGAGATTTTTGGTAAAATCTGATCAGAAACCGCTAGTTTATTCATTTTCAATTGAAAATCCCTCCTCAAAATTAGCGAGAATGAGACTAGATTTGGAAGAATATGACTTCGAGATCGAGTACATAAAAGGAAAAGACAATGTAGGTGCGGGCGCTTTATCGAGAATAACAATAGATGAATTGAGAGATATGACCATCAAACTTACACAAGTATTATCGATAACTCGCTCTATGTCTAGAAAACAACAATATCCATCTATGCCTATCAACCGAGTCGAAAACAAAAATATTTTAACAAGTCCTGAGGTATACGAAACCTTTGATAATTAGTTAGTTTTTATGAAACCAGCTATTCTTAAATGCGAAATCCAGTCTGAGCATCTCAGGATGCTTATACAAACGAAAAGAAAAAACAGCGCTGAGTGTTTAATATATTTCACCAATGACAATAATTCACTAGAGAATATATTGTCTAAGCTAGAAATCATGGCTGGTGAACAGAAAATAAACACTGTGAAATTAAACTCAAATGATCAATTATTTAGAATGTGCACACTGAATGATTTGAAAGAAACTGGTGAAAAATGCTTAAAGAATTTATCAATAATACTATACGACGTTCCTAAAATAGTAACAGACAACCAAGATAAACAGACATTAATTCAAAAATAACATGATGATCCACTTACTGGCAGACATTGTGGACAGAAAAGATTATTAAAGAAATTAAGAACTCGATATAAAAGGAAGAATGTGTCTCGCGATGTTTCTGCTTATGTAAAGACTTGCATGAAGTGTCAATTGAATAAAAACAAAGTTAAATGAATAGAACCAATGATAATAACGCTCACACCACAAAAACTTTTTGACATTACCTGTATCGATACGATCGGTCCATTTTCGAAAACAGCAAATAATAATTCATACGCGATAACGATACAATGCTAATTGACAAAATATGTAGTTATAATACCAATCCCAAATAAAGAAGCGGGTACTATAGCAAAAGCATTGTTGAAAGATTTCATATTAAATTACGGCCCCATGGAAGAAATCAGAACGGATATGAGTACTGAGTATAAAAACGAAGTATTGGAACATTTAACTAAGCTTCTAAATATAACACACAAAATTTCTACAGCCTACCACAGTCAAACAATAGGGAGTTGTGAGCGAAACCATAGGGTACTTAATGAATATGTACGCATGTATATAAATAATGCGCAAACAGATTGAGATGATTGGGTTGAATATTTCAGTTTTTCTTACAACACTACACCAAGCGCATATCACAACTACACCCCTTTTGAATTAGTTTTTGCTAGAAAAGCGGAAATGCCGGAATCATTGATAGACGGAAAAATAGATCCTTTATACAATGTTGACGCATATTATCAAGAAGTTAGATACAGATTACAATTAGCTCATCAACGAGCAAGAGAATTTTTAATGAAAGCTAAGGACAAAGGAAAAACTGAATACGATAAACAAGCTAAAACCTCAAATGTTAAACCGGGTGATTTGGTACTATTAAGTAATGAAAACAGAACTAAATTTGATCCATGGTACAAGGGTCCCTTTCCAATAGTAAACTCTGAAGAAGTTAATTGTACTATAGATAATAAGAAAGTGGTGAAAGTGCATAAAAATAGAGTGAAACAGTTTAAAACAATGTTGACGCATATTATCAAGAAGTTAGATACAGATTACAATTAGCTCATCAACGAGCAAGAGAATTTTTAATGAAAGCTAAGGACAAACGAAAAACTGAATACGATAAACAAGCTAAAACCTCAAATGTTAAACCGGGTGATTTGGTACTATTAAGTAATGAAAACAGAACTAAATTTGATCCATGGTACAAGGGTCCCTTTCCAATAGTAAACTCTGAAGAAGTTAATTGTACTAAAGATAATAAGAAAGTGGTGAAAGTGCATAAAAATAGAGTGAAACAGTTTAAAACAAACGAACAGTAAAATACTGAATAGACATTAATGCGCAATAACTATATGTATCATATATCGTATGTAAATAACCCATTTCAATTGCATGTTATCAATCAACAGATATAAACAGTAAATATTATGTTTCTCATTTTGAAAAAAAAATTTTTTTTTGGTAAATTTTTTTTTCTAGAAAGAGAGGGTAAGATATATTGGTTAAACTAAATACCTGTGTATGTCTAGTTTATAGTTTTAGTTTAAGTTTGAATAGATATTTTCAGCTTGAGATGAATGTACTTCATTTGTGGCCAGAATGAAGTTCATTCTTTCAAAAAGGGAGATGTGGTGCCGCCTACATGATAAGTGGAGGTGGTAACCATAGGTGCAATCTAATATTAATTATGCATATCGAATATAGTCAATTATAAGAATTCATTCTATCATGTACTCTATTTACAGTTCAGCTAATAAATGAACTTATAATAACCAACGTCAGGTTTTTAATCTAAACCAATGAAGACAATACCTCTATATCCCTACGGGTGACCGTTATGAGGAGGTTGTTCTGTAGAGTACAAACAATACTCACGATCATAACTAACAAAAACAAAATTAACAATGAAAACGAACGAACAGGAAACGTGATTCATAAGACTCCATCCTAAATTGATAAGTATTATATAGTAATGATTCTTTACCCAGATATGATAAATGTAAATTCTTGGGAAATAGGTCACATTTACAGATAACGTGTCACTATATTTTCGTCTTTACGTAAGTTTCGGTCTCACAACCATCAACAGAAGACGTTCGAAAACAAATTCTCGTCACTAAAGTGCGAGATTCCTCAAACTAATTGCAGTAAGCACTGAGAGTCCTTATCGAATCAATTTTAATTCAAAATTTCTACATCGCAACAACGAACGAAACAAGAATAATTGAAACTATAACACATTAATTTGTATAATATCAGTTTTCTGATACAAAATCATATATTTACAAATTAGTTTGTCACATTTTCGATAATTCGTGTTCCGTTCCCTGTTTCCAAATTTTAAATTGAAATTGATGCGATAAAGACGCCTAGTGCATAGTGCAATCAGTTCAAGGAATCCCGCGCCTCAGTGACATGAATCAGTATCAACCTGCACATTTCTGAACGCCCAGTAACGTTGTTTGAATTAACATTTGTTGATAATTCATAGTAAATCGAATTATTGGGGAGAATTTTACAAGTCGAAAGATAATGATAATCGTTTCAGGGAAGTCTCTGAAGCCCTTGTTCAGCTACAATTTCAAATTGATCACGTGACTTCCCTCATTTTTGTTACCAAAACAGCTTCCGGACACTCCAGCGAATCAAACTTGAAAGATTGTAGGGAAAGAAAATCAGGATGAACTTGCTTACAGAATAAACCTGTACTCGGAGTAAACCTGTTTAATCTGATGATTGGCTGCTTGGAACCTGAAAGATTTGCAGTACTCAACGGTATTTTTGATGCATTACCCTTGTTTCTTGTTTTTTTTCCATGGTGTAGAACTTTAACACCTCATCTTTAAGAGTCTGTAACTCTTTATGAAAATATTTCCCGACATATATTACGAGTTTTTTTTCTTATTTTTTCGTTTTTAATAACTTCCTGAAGTTTGGCATATGTAGACATCTTGGTGTCAACGTGGTTAACGATCACCTTTCGCATAAGAGAAAACATAATCAGTAAAGTGAGGCAAATATTTAAAAAAAAGTAGGAAATATGATCATATATATGAAGGATATTAAGTTGAAATATGAAAAAAAAATTTTATTTGAAACTATTTGAAAATTAGTATTTTAATTTTCACAATCAATTGCTTCATAATGGGGTAGTTTGAAATAAAACAAAACATAGTTCAATATTTTGTTATCTGAAAATATATCTACCAAAACAATTTTTACATGATTAATTTAATTATTAAAACAATAAACAATTAAGTATTTCTTGGAATTCTCTGAAGGAATGTTTCGCCTCCTGTCAGTATATATATGTTTAAATGCAGAAAAGCTTCTCCCTACGTCAACAGACGTAATAGGAGCGTTTTTTAGATGGGACAAAATTTCTGGTTCCAATGTTGATGTTTCATTAAAATCTCCAATTGAAGCATTGGCTACTTGTGAAAGGAATTTGTACCCATGGTCCTCAATTACTGCTTCGAATTTTGTATATATTTGATTTCCAATATGTCCCGGAACATATTGCATTTTTGCTCAAATTCTTTTATCACATTCACCACCTCCATCAAAGATAATTAGGATGACTCTAATTGGATAATAGTGTTTGGAGTGAAATTATAATTGGTTTTTATAAATGAAACTTGTTGACATAAGATGTGATTGGTCAGCAATTCTTTGGCTTGTAAGAAAGGCTGAGAAGAATCATCTTCTGATTCTTGTATAACAGTTTTTATTTGCGTAAAGTTCTCGGTATGAAAAGAAGCAGCCTCTAACCACGTTCTCCAATGTCTCAAAACGGGTTGAGGTGAGAGAGGAAGATTAGGTAAATGCTCTCTACAAAATTGAATTCTGAGTGTAGCTTTCAGAATATTTTGTTCACGCAAGATATCAGATCATTCACAAGGGGAAAGTTTTCTCTAACTTCTTCTGCCACCTTATTCAATGCATGTGCGAAACAAGTAGTATGAATTGATTGCGGATAAACATTTTTTTAGTTTTGGCCTGTTTTGACCATATAAGGTGCTGCTTCTGATGGGAGAAGTATAAACTTGGCTTTAGGAATAGCCTCAGGAAGAAAAAAGGTTGTCAAAGTGTCTTGTATAAATCAGTTAAGGCATTTGTTCGAGGAAGTTCTTTGCAAGCAATTAAGTATGATTTTGTGAAAATTTCATTCTCAAGAACCCGAATCATCAAATGGGCAATATAACGTCCTGAGGCATCTGTCGTTTCATCAAGATTTATTTTAAAAAAATTATTCACTATCTCTTATCTGATGCTATCAAGTAACGAGAAATATAAATTGTCAATTTCTGTTCTTCTTAGAGTTCTTTTGCTTGGTATATTAAATTTACAATACTTTTGAAGGAAATATTGGGAATTATCGTTTGACAGTTTTGATAAGGATATATTTGACGTCCCCAATGCTCGACATAATTCTTGCCTGGATTCTTGCCCACTTGGCAACAATAGATTGAGAGCACTTTGATATTGACGGTTGCTTTTCTCCTTCAGATGTCACTTCGTTTCGTTTAGCCGTTTAGTTTTAATATGCTGTTCTATTAAGAACCTTTTCTCAGATATAATCTACAAGGACAAAATACCATATTTAGAGCACATTTTTCAAATAGGTACCTAACATCTTCGACAAACCAATTCATATAGTGGTTATCACCTATTTGCCACAGCGTGTAAAAAAACTTGAGTTTTCTTCCACATTATACGAACCCCTATATATTTGAAACATGGAGATTTAATTTAATTTGTTTGTTACTTCTCAAATCATATTGGACTAGAGGGTGGTGTAAACCGCGGTCGTAGCTCTATAACCCCTTTGAAATAAAACTTAACAATTTTTTTTATTGTAACAGGTCAATGGTGAATGAAAACACGTATTCTATGATTATTTTGATGTATGCCTGAAAACCCAATAATAAATTATGCAAATAAATATAACCTACTTTTTCGTAAATTATTAAATGACCAACTTTTTTTATTTTTTTGGAGCCGTTATAATTACCGCTACGCAACCCTGAAATACGTTTTCAAGCCGGATCGCGAGAGGAATTTTTTTAGAATATGTGCTTTTGTCCAAAAAATCCTTATATTTGGAATCTTAAAAAGTTACGTAAAATACACCTTGTGTATATTTGATGAACCCTCTTTAGGACACACTTTGTATAGCTAGTTTTTCAGAAACATTTATTATGTTGAAAAGTCTATAGCTTTGGAAATAATAAATTTGTACTTACAATTTTGCTGCAGACTGAGCAAAATACTTTTCCCATGTTCATAGACAACTCTGGAAATGGTTAAATCCACATAGACACTTTGATACCACTTGCCATTTCAAATAGACACACTGACACACTTCAAAATCTAAATTTGAATTAACTCTAACTCCTCATGCAATTAGTTTGGCAACAAACAAATGGACCCCAACTGTGTCGTGTAATTAATCCTTAGTACCGAATTAAGTGAATATGTTAAACATCAACAATATTATTCGGATTTACCAGTAATTGTTCTTTTCTTAAAATTATACCTGCTACATGCAAAACAAGTCAAACAACACAAATTGCGAGCTTTTAAATTCACTTTACTCGCAAGAATGATAAAATGTTTTGGTTAGATTGTATAGGAATGAATTGTTTGTAGAATTGTTACAGATATGCTGCAAATTGAAAACTAGTTGAAAATATGAAAAATATACCAAATATGAAAATTTCCTAATGCCTCACTTTAATAATGAGAGATGATTTCATTCTTCATTATTATCTCGATGAAGGGAAGGAACGATCCCATGATAAGGTCCCCGGATAACCAGTTTTTGAATAACTAAATAATAATAGCTGCTGTTCTGATTCACAACAGTTTCAATGAAGTGGAAGACATACTGTTCTTTGTCGAAAGAATCGGTTAAAATGTATAAATAAGGCTGATGATAATATATTTTATAAAAATAAATCAATAACTGGAGAAATATGATGAATCATTGGACTAGCTTCATATGGAACCACTTATTCTATCGAAAATAATTTTAAAGCTTCTCTAGAAGGTTTGACAACCTTATAATTCCAACCTTATCAGATTCTTTTCAAAAATGGATATAACCCAAAACTTTACATCCTAGTAACTCTGAAACGCAAGTAATTAAAATCTGGAAACTATGTCTTTAAACATCATTTTAAATCAAATTCACACATATTCTAAATCTACTATATGAATCGGTGAACATGACATACTACTCTTTCTAGAAACTTTCACCAATATGATATTCGGTCCTTTCGTACTAAATACAATAATATTGATAACATAAAGATAAAAACCTGCTCTTACTGGCCTAAACCCAGCTAATTCAGAATTTTAGAGATCAAACGGATTCAATTTATCAGCTTCTATAACGAAAGTTTGATTAAAATAATTCAACATCGAGGTCACAACCTTTTTTCATGATCAGAATACTGAAGAATAATTACGCTAAGGTAATTAGGTCTTATAATATCAATCGAATGATCCAATAATCATTTATCTAAACTTCTATTTACGGAAATTTCCGAACATCGAACGCCTCCTAGTTGCGGAGAAGTTTACTTCCACGGAATTTAACAATAGGATTTCCTTAATATTGCCACCTCTCAATAACGGACGCGGAAATTTGGTTTTTCACCAATACATGAAAATATATTATATTATATTACCTCTTGACTGCGGACAGATGAGACGGCAACGAATTATGTCGTTCGGAATAACGATGCATTGGCATTACCAGAATGTTTATTGCACCGGCTGCCTCGCCATTCAGTTACAAAAATCTTGTAATAATGGAAATGATATGATGGGTGTTTAATCATTTAAGGTTCAGTTGAAACTCGTCTTTTATAGTGTCAATACGGATTCCGGAAAACAGAGCGTTTATCTTATCAAGATAAAACTGATGTTAATTCTAGTGGCTAGTGTACATCTTAATTGAAATGTTCGATAAGTCTATTGTCGAAAAAACGTCAGCGGACATTTCCTCAAGGCTGTCCGCTGTCTGGAGGTTACTCTGTAGAATGCAAACAATACATTACCATAAAAATTAACTGAAATAAAACCATTCAATGAAAACGAACAAACAGGGAAAGTAATTTATAAGATTTAGTACACGTAATAAATCTTATATTCGGGAGAGGTCAAGATCATTGAAAAAATTGAAGAACAGAAACATATGTTATATGGAATAGGAAATTTCAAAGATCACACATTTGTCAATACGCATATTCATGATAACCATCAGATAATACTAGGGGATGCATTAGGTGAAAGAGCGCGAATTCAATCAACTTGTGGTGCTGCCTACTTGATAGGTGGAGATGATAACTATAGGGGCAATCAATTATTAAATACGAATATCGAACAACCGTTCATTATTATTACTGGGACTTTATTGGACTCTACTTCCTGCTTGAGTGATACATTATCTAGTTATAGCAAAGTCGGATCTTTATCAATTACAATCACGACTGTTGTCAACTACAACCAATATTGCTCGAAATGTATGAAAAATGAAAATAATGCAGAATAATCATCAGAATACAGCGTTGTTATTTTGTCTCGACGTCGAGGACGCCCATAAGTCGACAGGTTCAAAGCACTGCATACACCTGACGAATATACATGAATTGGAGCTGACGTATCCACCGGCAGACACGTGGTACTAGCGATATATCCAACATACAGAATTGCTAGTTGGAATAGCATCTGAACGTCCAGACAAATTTTTGCTAACGGGATCTGAGAACCAGTATGAATGATTTACTACGGGGAACCTTCCGAGAGTCCGTGTACGTTATGTTTTCTTGGTATCTTGACTCTTCAATACTACTAAAAATGAAATAATATTTTTTCTTCATGACTATTCGATGTTTTGTTTGATTCATATCTCCATCAAAAAATTTCCAATGAAAACCAAAAGAGTAAAGGTAGGATAACCCTCAGCTCGAGATATAACTGATGAATTCGTTATATTGCTTCTTCGCTTATATATTTCTATCTCTTCTAAATTACCTGGATACTTATCATCACTATGTTCCAAAACTGATGAACTTTCTTGAAAAATGGTGTGACCTTTATTTGGAATATGTTCGGCTAACCCTGATTTTCCATCATCATTTCACTGTAAAATTTAATTATATATCTCTCAATACATAATTTTCTCAATTATAGAATTCTTTTTAATTGCATCGATTTTCTTCAAATTTGGAACACTTTATACATATGGCGAGCTTATTCGCGTACGAAAAATTATGAAATTCTGAGGGTCTTGAAGGCCTAAATCACCTACTGTAGCCACAAATTTGATCATTTGTGTCTCATGTCGATAAATTCAACGGTTTATGCATAAAACTTTGTCAAAGTTAGAACGGTATTTCATCCGGTAATGCCTAGTATTCCTGAGTAGGCATTTAAAACATATAAACGTACTTATTACTGAATGTTAGTTGTTGCTAAGCAACTATGAAATTATTGTTGGGAAAAATCAAGATAACAATAACAGTCAACTAGGAATACCACAGATCATCGATAGATAAAATCAATATTACTTTAGTAGATTAAGTCCGCTACTTCTGCGCCAGGAAATGACTCATCGACCGGATGTTGCGCGCGCAACTCCGGATGTAACGTTACTAACCCGCGAAATTCAAACGTGTCCATAGAGCTTACGATGATCACAGAACTTCCGACCATAGATGTCTGGGTCATAGAATGTGAGGTTAGTTGGACGTAACGTTACTAACCCGCGAAATTCAAACGTGTCCATAGAGCTTACGATGATTATAGAACTTTCGACCATAGAGGTCTGGATGTGAGGTTAGTTGGATGTGACATCATCGACCCGCCAAATTCAAACGTAGAGGTGTTTTGGTGATGTTTATCATGGCCGACGTTGGAACCGAATGTCAGAAGAATAAACGTCAAAACCACAATATGACTGATGTTGTAGCTACATCGCCGCCATCTTCTGATGAACCGATGAACTATCATACTTAAATGTCAATGTCAGAACAGTTAACTTCAAACGACTACATCTATGAATGAACCGATCAACTGTCATGCATACCTGTCAACGTCAGAAATGTTAACGTCAAGGGACGACATCTATGAGGTCACAATTCAAAATATGACTGATGTTATAGCTACATCACCGCCATCTCTTAATGAACCGATGAACTATCATACTTCAATGTCAATGTCAGAACAGTTAACTTCAAATGACTATGAATGAACCGATCAACCGTCATGCGTACCTGTCAACGTCAAAGGACGACATCTATGAGGTTAATGTTTTTGCGCGGGAAATTTATGAACCGATGAACTATCATAGCTGGATGTCAATGTCAGAACAGTTAACGTCAAAGGACGACATCTATGAGACTCCAATTCAAAATGTTACCGATGTTGTAGCCTATATCGCCATCTATCACTAAACCGATGAACTATCATAGCTGAATGTCAATGTCAGAACAGTTAACGTCAAAGGACGACATCTATGAGGTATTTTGTTAATTTTATTGCGCGGGAAGTTCCATCTTAATTCAAAAACGATTTACGTAAGCAGCTGTGAATACAATGGAGTCATTCATTAGGTCAACAAATAACAATAAGTGATATACAAGTCTAGACTTGTTAGTAAGCGAATTAGAATTGAGAGTTATGTTGACTACGAATTTAATTCTCGTTTGTTCAGTCATCTGTTACAGCTCAAACGAAACACATCGTTTTCTTATATCCTTTGTCTGCGGTCTTCTATTGAACGGAAAATGTAAGTTTAATTCAATTATTTAATTCACTGCTATAAAAACATACTTGTTTTGTCTCTTATTCAGAATAAGCAGTTAAAAAATTATTCAATTCACATTCGTAAAATAACAAGTATAAAATTAATTAATTAACTTTTATAAAATAACTGTTGTATCAATTTTGTGTGTGTATTACGAATTTAAAGATCTTCAATTTTATTCATATTGTTTCAGATTCATGATGGATCTAACAAAACTTAATCATTGTGCTCTTTTGGAGAGAAAACCATTAAGGAGAGTTCCAGAACTCGAAATCAATAAGCATTATACAATACTTCAAGCGAGAGTAGTAAGAACCAAATTTGGTGAATCCGTATTGCTCGAGTTCAATGAATTCTCTATCTTCCTACCCAATCGACTGACCAATCAGATTATCCCAATTTTGGAACAAATCAACATGAAACCTTGTTTGATTTTGATATACAGGGGAAAAGAGGATGTTAATAAAAGCAACCCGGCTTTTAAACTTGAATTTTTGGAGCTCAAGTAATAAGAAATCTAAGGTATGGTGTTTATACTAGCGTGTGTATATAGTCGATGAAATCATCAGTATTAATATGTCTCTTGAAGAATACACACGTAAATTGGAAGAATTCGGTGCGAAAGTAAAAGCTTTGAGTAGAGATTTAAAATTTAACGAAGATAAAAATATCGCTATAAGACAATTGAATAGTTTAAGTATTGGCGGAGAGGATGGTTATGTTAGAACCCAATTTTATAATCCTAACCTCAATTTTGAATGGAATCCTGTATACAAACGTTCCGAATCGAGTGGAACGTATTTATATATGTCCCAGGAAAGATCTGAGAAATGAATGTAATCGAACAGAATGGCAGCCAATGAATTATCAAATGATTAACGAAAATCAACTAGAGGTATTCACATACATAATCGAAACGATGCGGACCACCACCAATCACACATTCAATTATAAGCTCAAGCTATTATTTCCAAATGGTACAGAGGGGGATGTTATGAAGTGGCAAACATTCACCCCATCACCTACATCGATGTCTTCTCAATCACCACCACCACCAAACACACCATCACCGACACAGATAGTAAACGAGATTTATGCGATGCAATGTTTCAATCTTAGTGTCTTATTAGTTTTACTACTTAAAATCATCATAAAAATTGTTAAGAAACATACAAATAAATACATATAATAATAATAAAGAGTTGTTTTATTGAATAATAGTAATAACATGTATTTAATGAATATATATACAGATATATTTAATTTGGTAGAATAATGTTCAGGAACCATTGCTGTAGATTATCCACGTGTTGAATTGTACACATATATTTTTTTCCATCATTACGGTGATTCATGCAGCTCATCCTGTTTGAAGGTTCGAATTTTCCTGTTTCACATAGAGTATTATCAAAGTTACACACATCTACAATGTGTGGGAAAATATTCAGTTCTTGGCACTTTCTCGTTAAAAAATCAGCTTTTTGATGACCTCGAACATAAATATAGTCTGCCTTACATAGAAGATTAGATTTTAGAATATTATCTATTTCGGTGTATTCTACATCTCCAGAAGAATATTTTATTCCATGTACGAGTCTCTCCACATAACATATAGATTTTCGATCTTGAGCATTCAACGATGCAAAGGGTATGCATGGTTTAAACAATGAATAATGTCGTTTAAATCCAATCTGAATAGACATTTCTTTCGGATGGAACACATCGTCGACGACGAAACCTTGAATGTCAACCAAAGCGATTCTCATGGTGTCACGTAATAAACTGATCGAATTTATGTCTAAATGAGACTCTTGATGATTTCGGTGAGGGGTGAGTATTCCATTAAACAATCGTGAATTATGATGCAATAAGCTTTCGTATTAGCGGGAAATCCTTTATCTGCTTCGATTTCCAGTCGCACGTCGACAGTAGCTGATTTCACGGCTTCTTCTTGCTTAGAACAATCGATTACGTACAAAGCTCGTGTTTTGAAACTGCTATAACCCAATATTGAATGTTTCACAGCAGAATTCGTGTAGCTGGGGTAGAATTCAGTGTAGTTGTGGTGGGCGAGAACGTAATCATTTTTGGCAAAGTCCAAGTTCATTCGTTCACTAGGGAAATATTCTCCGTTTAGAGATAAGCGAATACTAGAAATGTGTACGTGATCGAATATCGTGGGATTAGCTTTCACATTGTTTCGCTTGTCTGTTTGGAAAAATACTATAACATAACGGGGTTTTTCAACTGCTGCACTAGTCTTGACAGCCCAAATTTCCCTTTTCGCGTCAGTCGTTATAGCAGGCAGTTCATGTGATTCCCATTTTCTGAATGGAATTAGGATGGGCATATCACTTTTGATGGCTCGCAATAGCTTTTCTCTAATTATGTCGTTGGGAAAGATATATTTGACTTTCAACTCCATACTGTCAATCGAAAATTTAACTGTGGTAGCATCGTTTGCAATTATAACACAATCGTTATCGTTTCGAGCTCACACCAATCGAATTGTTTGTCGCCCAAATGTAATCATAGAATAATCATTGAAAATGTTGAATATATGCTTTTGTGGAATCAGTAAGCTGAAAGTCTTACTTTGATCTAAAACTACACTTTCTTCGGGGTAAGTCCAACCGGCAATAGACATATGCGTAGAATCAGTAGGAGTGTAGCAAGTGAATGCCCTTACAGCACTAACTATTCCAGGATCTCGAACAGTTTCGATGTCTCGCCCACTTTCGCTGTAAGAGCATGAGTCGAAAAGAAAGGCTCCATAATTAGGTACTATTGAGACATTCCCAGCTCCAGTTATTTCTATTTTTCCTTTGATAGCCAATAGGGTATCCTTCATGGAAAAAAATGCATCCACTTGATTTATTCCAAACTACACAATATCGCTGTTATTGAACGCCTTAACGAAAGGTGTGATCGATCTATATTCAGCTTTTCGTATCGACTCATCGAGTTTCGGTTCTTGATAGATATCAAAAATTGATGAGACAACACTGTTGTTCAAATCCACATCGTTGATAGCATTGTTACCTACATACTTCCGCTTAGGCATTTTTTTCAAATTTAAGTCGAAACCCAAGAGATTGTAGAACTGATTGATTAGCTTTGGTGAGTACGTCACGCGGTTTTGGTGATTTGTTGAAGACTGATGAAGATGGGATGTGTGAAGTTCTTTTATTGTCTCCAACAACCAAACCCATTTCAGACTTCTTGTAAATGTAGATGTAGAATACTTTCTTCCCCGCGAAAATTAACCGGATTAGAGTGTTGATCCAAAGCGAGTATGGTGATGTTGGTAATCTCACCGATATTGGACACTGGTAAATATAGAGGATTTTTTGGTCGTTCCACAATTCTATAACCAGGATCGTCGGTTATTGGGAAGTCGTAAATCGTATGCGCCGGTCTGTCTCGATAGAACGCTCCTACGGTAATGTTTGATTCGAAACGGATATTTGTAACTTTTATAATGTTCACAGGTAGATCGGAAACGTGCAATACACCTTTCCTTAATACTTTACGTGAAAACCCTAATATTTTAGCTAAACTATCATCCTTTTCGAACGATATATCGAGATGTGTACTTAATATTTCACACTTTAGGGTATTGTTATTGGGTTTCAGTGAGAATATATCTTCTTTTTGCTTCAGATTCCTTTTAATCAATTCTTCGATATCGGTTATTTCATAGTTACCTGCAGGTATTGCGATTTCTTTCAAAGTTTCATTCTCGTAATAGTAGAATTTTTCGTTGTCGATATTCGGTATGGAATTGTAGGAAGTGAATCCCAACAATGCTAAGTAATATTTTTTGTCTGGCCTCAGCACAATCGAAATCTGCGGTGTAAACGAGAATATATGGTTGGTGCTTGTTAACGTGAACAACTGAGACATGATACTAATAAAAATTTATTGGAACATCTCTATTTATATTTTAACATTAATAGATGGAATAAGTATGGGTCGTCTTTGCAAACTTCTTCTATCAACACTTGCTTCTCATGATGAGTCATTTCCTCGTTCTCCATGATGTGAGAAATCTGCTCAGATAAACATTGAGAACATAGTTTGCGTGGGGGTTGTGGACCATCGCAATCTTCATCGACATGTTCCTTACACTGCATATGACGGTAAAGGTATTCAAACATATGTTCCGGAACCTCTTTCTGATTGAGAAACACCACATCCAAATGTTTTAGGATGTATTCCATCGGTAGAAACATTAAATTCTTACGTGTAAGTTCGCTCGTAGGTTTATTGATAGCCTCGATCAAATTATCGTAAATAAAATTAATTATTGTTCTCAAACTACTTCCTCCTTCAGTTTCGCATATGTATTGTATTAATGCCGAAGCGAAATCCATGATGGTTGTTACTCGCTAAATGTTTAGGTAAGACTGAGGAATTTCAAACACAAATGTCCACATATTACTTGATTGTATTTCTGAAAAGGACCGTTGTTATAGGAAATCCGAACGTTCCCACCCAGATATCGAACGAGTTCCTTCGGTGGTTTTAAATTTCCAAACGAATCAAAATACTCTACATCGTTACCGTTTTTCTTGGATGCTACCCAATGAGTTCCGCTGTTTTTCACTGAATCTAAATTTAAAATGATGCGTTCTTGACACCACGGTTTTCTAGGTAGATTGTCTCGCATAAAGACACCTCGAAAATGTGGTATTTTCATTTTATTTGCGAAACGCACCAAATCCCGATCGTTCAGCGGTCTATCATAGGGTAGCTTTATTGGAAGTTTTTTTGTTGCTCCTTCAAAAACAATCCCAGGCCTCCTTTAGCATTTCGTCTCAAATATAAACCTTTACCCAACGATTCCATAGCTTTGTTGTGACGTTGATCTTCTTCAAGCTTCTTTTTCGCATTCTTAGCATTCATTACTGCATTCGCTATGGTACTCGCACCTCCTGCAACCGATCCTAAGGCTCCTAGAGCTCCTAAGATGGGTAGTAATAGTGGGAGGAATCCTCCAGATTTTGGTAGTGGTATTACTCTTGGTACTCTGATACGCTTTTTACCTCCAGCTCGTTTAATCGCAATCCGTGCTGCTTTCAACGCGTTCATAGCGGACTTTCTCAAAGAAGAAGATGGCTCCATTGACTTTGCGATGCTTCCAACGATATCTTTCCGGAAACAACATCCTCGTTGTCGCCTCCGTTTCTTGATACTCATACCTAGTTTTCGTTTAACCTTCATCCCACCGGTAACCAATAAACTAGAGAGTCTTTCACCTGCGCTAGCGTCTCTTGATTTAACTCGTTACCAAGCAGCGTCCTCTAATATTTTATCGGCCTTATGACGTTCCTCCAGAGATTTGTTTTGTGAATAAGCTATATCGTGTTCGCGACAAGCGGAATCTAAAGGATTGATACCTTTATCACCGCGTGCAAGACGCTTTTCCAATTTAGTTCCAGGACCACAGAATTGATATGAAGGAATGTGTAATTCAAACGGGAGCTTGTTTATGAGTGTATTCAATAATCCTTCACCTTGATGAATCAACATTGTTAATGAGCATACGCTCTGGTGATTTTTCCTTTTATACGTTATCATTAAGTAGAAATGGTTCACACGATGAAGACCGTTCAACAAGAACAGACACTTCCAATCGAGAATTTAGATTTAAAAGTTAGAACTAATCGCGTTGGTAAACATGGTAAACTGTTACCAAACTCTTTTCGTGCTTTAATTTGTGGTCCGAGCGGATGCGGAAAAACAAACGTTATGTTATCGTTGTTATTCAATCCAAATGGTGTCAAGTTTGAAAACGTTTACGTATACTCGAAGTCATTATATCAAGATAAGTACATACTGTTGCAGGAGATTTTGGAACGAGTAAAAGGAGTTGGTTATTTCCCATATAAAGACAATGAAGAGAATATAAGTCCGAACGATGCAAAACCAAATTCTATCTTCATTTTTGATGACATATCCTGCGAGACACAACAGAAAATTCGAGAATATTATTCGATGTGTAGACATAGAAACATTGACGCATCATATCTATGTCAGACATACTCTGAAATTCCTAAACAACTGATTCGCGATAATTCTAACCTGATCGTGTTATTTAAACAGGATGAAATAAATCTAAAACACGTGTTTGATGAGCACGTATCCCCAGACGTTACTTTCGATCGATTCAAAAAGATGTGTTCTATGTGTTGGATGGAGAAATTTGGAACATTGATAATTGTTAAAGATTTCGATTCGAACAATGGAAGATACCGCAAAGGTTTCGATGTATATATTAAAGTGTGAACGTGAAATCAATAGCAAATACACAATGGACGCTGAACGGTTAGCACGTAAGCGAAAAATCGCTCAATTGGCACGATCTATACGCAAGAAATATCTCACATTGAAACTGGGTAAAACGGAAGAGGACGAGTCGATCAATAAATTATTTAAACCCATATCGGAACCACTTCGGGAAATAATCAAATCCAATAATACACCATTGATTAAACGTGAAATTAAGCAAGAAAAGGATGATGCGGATGAAGAGGAGGAGGAGGAGGAGGAGGAGGAGGAGGAGGAAGATGAAAGAGGAACGGTATTGGATGTGAGCGATGCAAGTATGAAAACTGTTATTGAAGAGTCTGACAACGATGATGAGTATGACGTATTAGAATCTTACCCAGAGTTACTTCAAAAATATATCGGTGATTATTGGTCCGGGAGTAGAAAAGTCGATAAAGTTTATGGCTAGTTCGTTGTCATGGTTACTAGGAGGTAAATTAATCGATTTCAAAAATAGAGATACTATCGTGACACAAGGGAGAAAATTCAAAAGTACCGTCGGTCTGTGTGAACTTATTTTCTATGACAAACCTAGAAATTTCACAAAGAAAGATAAGATGAATTACAGGATGATTCTGAACTTGACAAATCCCCACAGAAATAGTGCTGGAAACTTGAAAGGTACTCGAAGATACAAGTACATTAAAATAATTCGACCTCTAATTCATGAGGAAGCTCTCGGTAGCGGTATGCAATTGACATATAACAACGAACCAGTGGAGTAGGTGTACTGGGACGATCCAAACGAACTCGTGGAACGCCTAAAACTATTGATTGCTTCTCAAGAAGCTGGGAATACGTCGCACGATAATGAGATTGTTGCAACTATAAATGAACTTCGAGAGGCAGATATCATTTATTAGATGAGATACAATAGCGTTTGAAACAGTTATATGATGAGTCTCGACAAGTTTGGTGGGAGATCCAGGAGCGGAGGAGACGGTGTAGTGAACAGCGTCGATGTTCTCCGAATACGCTCGATGTTTAAGAACGTTTTGACTCATACACCAGACGGTGATGTGGATATTAAAAATTTAAAAATTTCCAATATGAAAACACCTACTTTAAATAACGATGCCGCGAATGAGAAGTACGTCGATAGCGCGATAATTGAAGTGGAAAAAAGGTTGAAGGAACTTCTTGACAAGTATGCAAAGGCTAATAATCTTATGAATAAAGCTTTAAAGAATCTTCAAACCGATGTGCAGAAAGTGATAGACGTATAGAAGAAACAGACTGAGGATGATATTGCGAAATTAACTAATGACATTCATAATATAACTACACAACAAAATGTATTCATCACTAGTCTGAAGAATATTGATAGCAAATTGGTTGTGTTGGGAGGAAATTCTGATAGAGTCAATCCTAATGCGATAATTCAGCATGTTGCAACAAGGTAAAGAACAAGTTGTATATGAGCTTCATAAACCAAGTAGAAAGAATTTCAACCGCCGCCGAACAATCATAAAAGGTTTAGATGATCTGTGGCAGATGGATCTGGCTGAAATGGGTAATTATGCGCGTGAAAATCGAGGATTTAAATTCATTTTAGTGATGATCGATTGCTTCTCAAAGTATCTATGGACTCGTCCGTTGAAAAAGAAATCGGCTGAAGAGGTTCGGAAGGCTGTTGACTCTATTTTTTTGAAATCTAACGGGCGTATACCCACACATTTACAAAGCGATCAAGGAAAGGAGTTCTTCAATAAGCAATTTAAAGAGTTGATGAAGAAACATAAATTCAATCAATATAATACTTATTCTGTAAAAAAAGCAGCCATTGCAGAACGCGTTATTCGAACGTTGAAAGAAGCGCTCTATAAACATTTCAGTTTGAGTGGGAAATACAAATGGTTTGATATACTCGAAAAGATCACTGAAAAATATAATAAGCGTAAGCACAGAACGATCAATCTGGCTCCGTGTAAAGTGACAAAACATAACGAAAGTGAGATATTGAAGCGATGCTACTCACACGTCAAGCTAGTTCTACCACACAAATACAACGTTGGAGATGTGGTGCGTATCAGTAAGGCAAAACGTATTTTCGAAAAATCGTATACGCCTAATTGGTCAGCGGAATTATTTAAAATTATAAAAGTTAAAATTACGAACCCTGTTACTTATCTACTCAAAGACATGAAAGATTCCACAATCACCGGATGCTTCTACGAAGAGGAATTACAAAGAACGAAGCAACCCGAAGTATATTTAATTGAGAAAGTACTCCGAAAAAAAGGTAATAAAATGCTAGTTAAATGGTATGGTATGGAGGATAAGAGTTGGATACAGAATACCGATATAGTATGATCTGCGCATGTTCAGATAAATATTTGGTATGTGTTGGTGGTAGAGAAGTTTGAATGCAACAGTCAGTTGTTGCGAAATGTCTTTGCAAGATAGTCGGTTTTCCAACGCGAATAGTAGTAGTAGTATTAGTGGTGATGAAGAGTTGGATAGAATTTTAGAAAAAATTGAAATAGCCTCAAAACATGAACAATTTCTATTAATGAATACGGTTTACCCACTGAGAGAAAATTTGGAGGTTAGATGTGGACTAAGCCCTGTGAGGAAATTCACTTCAACTATCTCGTTGCATCAAAGAAATCAATATGGAAAACTCGTCTTTGGAAGATACGAATGGAACGACTTCATCAATATAGTGCGGATGAAGATCAAGGAATTCTTTGAGAGTCAACATGCACATTTCGATTCTACACCTATAGCATGTGGATATTATTGTCTAATATTACAGTGCGTTTATGCGAATAGCGTTAAAGTACTTCAAGTCACCAAGCACAATACTGATTTTTATTTGAGCGAGCAAGATGTACGTGAAATCATTAGAATTAACGATGAAGTGTTATTTCATCGAGTGTCGTTCCTTGAACAACTTGAATTTTGTTCATATTATTATAAGGTCATTGCAATAATTAAATCAATGAGGGGTCTTGCTAGTTATATGGAACTTTTGTATTGTTTTATAGATGTTGCACCAGAAAGCTTATTAGCTAATACTCTTAGAGAGTTTATGTTTTCGCATAAGGATAAAATTATGTATGATTTAGAGCTTGAGTGAGTATTGTATTGTTTTATCGATATTTCATCAACAAAAATTTTTTTTGTTTATTGACTAATACATTTAGAGATATGTTATTTATATATAAATAAGGTTATGTATGATTTAGAACAATAAATGATCTTTATGAAAAATAGTCTTTCGGTTTTCTGTAAAGGGAGAGAGGAAAATGAAACAAATCATCATCATCATAGAAATATTTTATTTATTTTCATAAAACAATAATAAACATAGATATGAAGTATGAACAATAATATGATGGATATATAAACTTATACAATTATGGTGATAAAGAATAATGACCATAAGGTAAAGTGTTTATCCCATTACCAATTATGTGTCTTTTGCTGTCGAAAGGGCTGAGGGCAATTTTATTTTGTTCGATTGTATACAATTTGAAATCGAATGAGCGGATAGATCTTTGTATGCGATACATCTCAATGCCTTCTTCTAAACATCTAACATAATCTTCGAATGTGATTGTGTTCCGCAACACATAATCCCGCACCCCCTTCGCTTTCTTTGTTGGGTTACGATCCTGAACTGTATAACTATACATCTTGGATCTTAACCCTACAAACATATCCATAATCATCCCCCCATTCTCATCCTTCATTAAGCCGACTACTTTTTTATTTACAAGTGGAATCTCAAAGTTGTTGTTTAGCGCATAATCGCTCGTATCGAATTTATGAATATATTTATTGATGATGCTCTGATAAATATCATCATCAGTAATTATATGATAGATCAAACTATCTGTGTCAGTATAACATAATCTTATCATTTCAGGATCTTTATAAAGTGTAAGCATGAAGTTGTAATGAAAATCGTACACACATGTTTTAGAAACGTCCAAAATCGTCATACCCACATAAATTGGTTTATTGAATAACACTTCTAATTCATTTTGTTCAATGGCCACTAGGTTCTCTTCAAATATTTTACTACTATTAAAATTGGGTTGTGAAATATAATAACGAGCTCCATAAGGTCCATACCATTTGTTAACTAATTTGACCGCTCTATGCTTTCGCACGTTCTCCATCGATTTCCCGAAAATAGCATTGATGAGCAACTTGAATAGTGCTATCTCAAAGGCGTTCTTAGAAGCCGCTCTCAATCTAGTATTCAAATCGATATAGGCTTTCAACCACGGCGCTTGTTTAAACTCTAGAACTCTATGGACTTTAGTTAGTACCATTCCTAAAGTCAAACATTGTTTTAAGTTTCTATAATGAATGATATATCTTGATTTTTTATGAAAAGTTGTTAATAATTTTGGTAATTTACTACCCGGTGGAGCTGTATGAGTTGAACAAAGAGGGAGATCTTTATGAAGGTCATGCAATGTTGTAGGATACTCCAAATCAACCTCTAGAATGTACCCGATAGGGCTTTCATCGGAAACATGTTGTACGTCGATATTATCAACATTTTCAACCCACTTAAACCCATCGTAAGGTAAATATTGAATCATAGCCCACCCATATAGATTGCACACATCGAAATACATTGAATAACTATTTTCTTCTTGTGGATTATGATTATGCATATATTTATTGTTGGCTTTTGCAAATCGATTACTGCATTGACTCACACCCCCTCTAATCCCCCGTTCCAAAAATAATATCATATCGATATCTTTTAAATATTGTAGCGATACGTTTGTATATTTTAGCATACAATCCCATGTGAATGATGGAACAGTGAAGTAGTGTGCGGGATCTAAATCAAACAGGCCCACGCATTTGTTTCGGAAATTCTCGAATACATCGGCCAGCAATAAAACGTCTGTTTTCAAATACAAATCCGAATAATCACCTAAATTTTTACACTCAAATCGATTCCAAACTGATTGAGCGTGTTGATAATCTTCCTCACTTATCGATTCATCTCGAAGTTTATTGAAGAATTTCTCGATCGGAGGAAGATTTTCATCGTTTAATTTCCCCCACTCATCCATGTGTTCGTATGGGAAAACTCCTTTACGTGTTAATAGTTTGAAATTTTCTTGAGATAAGTGGGAAAACTCACGTTTCAAAATAGTCAAGTCATCCTCACTCAAATAAGAGACTAATTTATCTAAACTTGAATCCAAAAATCTACACGAGTCTATAAATCGAAATTTAACAATAGAATTTGTGGAGCTTCTGGTGAAACTTATATATTTCTCTTTATTCAAGGGGAGCACCTGAATATTTTGTTTAGACGATCTAGCCAAATCTCTAATTAATAAAAACATATCGTACCCACTCAAATTGTGAGCTACGACCGGTACCACAAATTTATATTTATAATTTAAATTGCAATCTTGGTGGGCTAATCCTCGATATTTTCCTGTAAAATGACAATGATCTTTAACACGAATATCACTCTCTTTGAACAACACATCACAAATGTGACATTTGGTTCCATACATTATACTGACTATACTAATTCCACCAAAATCAATGGGTATATTACATTTTAGTTTTAGATCGATGAATTCTCTAATTTTATCTAATTGTTCAGTCAACCATTTAGCCGGATTAGGCCCTCTATAACTATTGTAACGTGATAGGGAATCGTTGAAATGACATTTCAGGTAGAAGCCTACACTGTAAGCTTCATGTAACTGCGTTCTGTTTGTGTATGAATTTGCACTAGATTGAGAGCAGTTTCGGATAGGTAATAATAGAGCTTCAAAATCAAAGTAGATAATAAAAGGTACAGGCAGTTTGTTTGAATGATTTTTAAATTTCAAATAATCCTCTTCGGGGAATGTTATTTTACAAGTATTCATCTTACCACAATCCTCGATATGATTATTGTACTTGATCTCACTCCAGAAATTATTCAAACATCTCTCACATAAGTAAGTTTTGTGTTTGGTGGTAATTTGAGAATTTACTAATCTTGATAAATTTTTAATTAAACAGTAATGAAATTTCACTATCGGATCTACTTGAATGGAGGAGGATGATGATTCCTCTTCGCGGTAATACTTGTCTTGAATCAATAATAAATTGAAGTGTTTTTCGAGTTTATTTTTGGTCAGGTATGCAGGGAGAACCTTTAATTTCTCCCCATTTCCATTTTTACATAATTGTAGAACAAACACATGAATAGAAATATTATTATTTTTCTCAAATATAGGGATTTGTGAAATGGGTAGGGGAAATGTTAAATTTTGCAAATTCAAAACTGTACTAAAATGCGGGTATGAAGATACTCGATCTGGATGTGTGTTAGTAGCAGGATGCAATCCAGCTGTTACTGCCCAAGCAAAACAGTATTCGTCATAATTTTTAATGTTAATAACTGCATGCTTAACTTGGATTGCTTTAGGTAAAACAATATAGGAAGATCCTGAATTGATAGTTTCATGTTTATTAATATTGATTTCTAGACTTATCACATCTCTGAGGCTCCACCCTCTATCTCTTTCAGCGAATTGTTCCAGTTTAACTTGGAGTTTACCAATGACATACTCCTTAAACCACTCCAATAAATTGGTCAAAGTATCTATTGGAGCGGATTTTGTATGAAAATATTTGAATTCTACCTGGATAAGCTCTTCATTAACATTGGGTTTGATATATTCACAACAAAATGTTGTGGTGACTTTAATAAAATTGTATATATGTAAAATTTTGACAACTCTAGAACTAAAGAGATTAAAAGCATCATACAAAAAATTTAATGGGTCTAAATGTGAAATATTTATTATCAACCCAGTTCGAATTCGTTGAGAAAATGCAGACTTACCATCTTCCCAACGAATACGATCGCTTCGATTTTTATTTGAGGGGGCGGGTTTATTTCGAATTTGTAATAAAATTTCGAATCTTCATATATGTCCCACATTAGCTTGAACTTGATTTTTCTCCCCTAAATTGAGTGAATCTTTACTTAAATGCCTATTAAAAGTTCTAATATATTTAGTACAAAAATCTATCCACTTTTGTGTCTCTTGAGGAGAGAATTTTGATTTAACGAGGTTCTTATGAGCTTGACCGATAATTTCAACAATTTCAGAACTAAGTTTTGCGATGGACGACTCCATAATAATAATGAGATAAACACCTCACCTTACAATAAATGAAACGATTTTAACGTTAAGGTTGCTGCTGCTACTTCCTCTCTGCTCCTATATCAATACTTATCGGTACTTAATTTTTCCTCCCCTCGGAAAAGCTAGTAGATATACTGGACTAGTTCTACGACAAAAACCAAGATGGCGGCCATAGGGGTGTCGGTCCTAGTTCTACGACAAAAACCAAGATGGCGGCCATAGGGGTGTCGGTCTGGTGATAAGGATCGGTTGTTTGTAAAGAGTATACAGGGTGCGTGCAAAAAGTGTGTCACATGAAAGAGTATACAGGGTGTGTGCAAAAAGTGTGTCACAGGGTCACGTGACTAACACATGACAGCATGGCGGCCCTAAGGTACAGCTGTCATGGCGACCATAAGGTACAGCTGTCATGGCGACCATAAGATCCAGCTGTCATGGCGACCATAAGGTACAGCTGTCATGGCGACCATAAGATCCAGCTGTCATGGCGACCATAAGATCCAGCTGTCATGGCGACCATAAGATCCAACTGTCATGGCGACCATAAGGTACAGCTGTCATGGTGGACCCCTAAGTACAGATTGCGTTGTAGAGGTGTCGCCACCACATGACAGCTGTCATGGCAGACCTATGGTACAGATTGCGTTGTAGAGGTGTCGCCACCACATGACAGCTGTCATGGTGGACCTATGGTACAGATTGCTTCGTGGAGGTGCGAAGCACCTCTACGAAGCATTCTGCACCTTTGGTCCAGAAGGTATAGACCGATACGTGGAGATGGCGCCACCAGTTCGACTCGTCCGACTCATGCGGCTCGCAAACGACAAATGAAAGGTCGGAGATCATCGGCTACAACGTTTCGTGCGACTTCGCATAATATCGATGAGGACAGTATAGTTCAAGATGAAGTGTGTGGCGGTCGACATTCAGAGCTTCCAAATCTCATACCATGGAATGATAGTTAAGGAACTAGCTTTGGTGGATTGTGAGAAAAAGTTAGAAAAATATTTTCTATTCAAGTCACCCACACCGCTAAGTGAACTCGCAGAAAATCAAATGAAGCAAGTAATGTTTTGTGAAAAGTACCACGGAATTCCATACAACTCTGGATACCAGGACTATACTAGGATTGAGGAAATTTTCAAGGAAAATATTGATCCAAATAGCATCATATACGTTAGTGGAAAGGGTAAAGCCAAATTCATAGTGAACATCCTAAAAAAATTGGGGTTAGATCGCCAGGTGAAAGTCTTGAATTTGAAAGGTAGCTGTCCAGAATTTGTTCGAGGAAACTGTAGATATATCTGCCTTCATCACTCCAACCACAATAATTCTATGTGCTGCAGTGTAAACAGCTGGAAATTGTTTGAATATGTTACGAAGGAAGATGCCCATCTAGATTTATTACGAGGTTTTCAAAAAATGGGTATGGGGGGCACTCTCCCCCAAACTGACTAGTATTGATATGTCTTTGGAAGAATACGCACGTAAACTGTTTGAATTCCATGTGAAATTAGTAGCACTGAATAAAGACATAAAATTTTATGAAGATAAAAAGTTAACTATAAGCCAACTAGGTAATTTGAGTATAAGTGGAGGGGATGGTTGTGTTGAAATCAAATTTCATAATCCTAACCGCAATATTGAATGGGATCCTATATACAAACGTACCACCTCGAGTGAATCGGATTTATATATGTCCCAACAAGGATGCCTTCGTTGAGAGGGAATGTAATAGAACCGAATGGCAACCCCTGGACCACCAACTAGTTAATGAAAATCAATTGGAGGTATTCTCATACGTTATTCCTAAAACTATGTTACCAACATTCAACTATAAACTCAAGTTATTATTCCATGATGGAAGTGAGGGAGACGTGGTGAATTGGCAGCAAACTGAAGCCTCAACACCTGCGGCGGCAGCAGCAATCAATTGCCTAAGCAATGTATCTGAAGCTCAACCACCACAGAAAGAAAATGAAATCTATGCTATGCAATGTTTCAATCTTAGTGTATTATCAGTTTTATTACTGAAAATCCTCATTAAAAATGTAAAGAAACGTATTAATAATAATAATAATAATAAATAATGAAAGTATCGCTATTGTTTGATTATGAATAGGAGATGAGGAATCAGTTAGACACATACATTTAACTTTTAACTTTATTCTTGAATACACACACACACAAAAAATATTTTACAAAAATTCCCTAAAATATATATACAATATAAACACCTAAATCTAAAAATTATTCCCTAAAAACTCAACAAAAAAGACCATACCTCGAGCTATGCGCATTTCAACCATCTGCGAAAACAAAAAAATAACTTTAGTTGATAAATAATAATAATAATAATAATAATAATAATAATAGTGTGTGTGTGTTCGATTCACTCACTTTTTCTTTCAAGCGATTTAAATCGCGAGGTAACCCCACCACCAGGGAACATTCTCCATCTAGGGGTGAAACCAAATACCTGCACCCCTCCAAAACCCGAAGTTGTGACATCTGTAATTATGAATAAAACAAGGGTACTCATTAAATAATAAAAAAACATCAGCATAAGGTGAACATACTTCAAACATCAGCTCCGCCAAGTAGTGGCGGAAACCATGGATACAAAATCCCTCGTAAATCTGCTGCTGCGGGGGAGGTGTCGGCGAAGGTGCAGGTGATTGGTATGGATGAGGTAATGATCTATTGAGAAAGTAGAATTAGAATTGAAATAATTCTAGAGTTAATATGAATACATACAAAATGTCTGGGGAGCTCGGTGAAGACGCTGGGGTATCGACCAGGACTTGGGAAGGTAATTCGTTCAATCTGTAATTATTGAAATTAGTAAGCAAATATTTCACAAGTAGAAGAAATCACATACATCACGTCCTCCACCAATAAAATCTCGTCGGATCTGATGGAAATAAGAGTAATTCAATAATCGAAATAATATATCAAAAATTAAAAGAAAACATACGTTAAATCAATTATTCCGTGCGGGTCACACAAATCCGGGAATAAATCATCCACATCATCAGACGCCTTCAATACATCTAGATAATCTAATTCTATTTTGATTTCTTCCTCTGAATAATGACTAAAAAAATATGCAATCAAGATATATAGTAAGATCAAAATGAAATAAAAAACAACTCACTTGTCCTCCATCCAGTTCCGCATCTGATCTTTGTTCAATATATCGAACCGGTTGGTAAATTCCTCAATATGATCGGTGAATGCGCCCATTTTCTTCATATATCACACACAACACTTTGAGAATAATAACTATTTTCCTCCTATGAAGTGTCATATGTTTTATACACGACATTTAATCATGTGATAAACTAAAATTAAACTAATTCGCAGAAATTGATAAAGTTGTTATTGACCAAGCATGAACGCTATACATGACGTCAATTGATAAGAAGTTCCTATAAAAAGAAAATGATAAAGTTGTTATTCACCACGCATGAACGATATACATGACCTCAATTGATAAGAAGTTCCTAAAAAGAAATCGATAAAGTTGTTATTGACCGACTCGATGGCGCCGTCAACTGATAAGAAGTTCCTATAAAAACGCGATATGCGCATCTCATTATTATATTCATTATTAAATCTGAGTTAGAAACAACCAGACGTGTTTTTTGTGAGTGCTGAAATCAAGGTGAGTTTATTTCATTAATTAACTTGAACATTATTTTCCTATGTAGGGTTAATTTATATGTAGGGAATATTTATTTTTTCTTTTCTTAAAAAATATACTGGTAGAACTTTAACTTTTTTGAAAGTATTTATTAATCTTCTTTTAAACAATTTGCTTAGTAGATATTTAATAATATTTTGGTGTATTTATTAATCTTCAATTTTGGTGGAGGTAAATTCAACACACACACACACACAAAAATAATTCTTCACTGCTAACTTCCATCGATTTGTTTTAGATTTTTAAAAAAATAAAATAAAAATGGATTTTACCAAACTGAACCAAATCTCTCTCTTGCAGAGGGCAACACCTACAAAGATTGCAGACTTAAAATTAGATGTACCACATTTAATTTTAAATTTGAAAACAGTACACACTAAATTTGGGGAGGCTGTTTTAGCAGAATTAGAAGGCGACCTAACTGTTTTCCTGCCTAAGCGACTAACAACAGCGCTTATCCCCATAATCGATATCATCAATAAGGGACAGAACACCACATTAATATATCGAGGGGAAGAAGCGATTGGGGCAGGAAAATCTTGTGCAAAAATAGAATTCTGCGAATTGCCTCCCAGGAGTTGAGAGAGAGAGAACCTTACAGCAACACCACTAACGGCAACATCCCTCCTATACTGTTCTTATATATCATAAGGTAGGGTGCTTGTTTATTGTTTAAAAATGGTTTCAATCGCTAAAATCAGTGGGGAGATTGTGAAAATTATCAATGAGGCTCAACGGGATTTATTAAAATCGAAATTATCCCCTCAGGAAATAACAAAGTGGATAGGTTTCTGTACAAAGTACATTAGGACTTTTTCCAGACATTTAACCAAAGACACCTTGAATTTACCCTGTAAGAACCAACTTCAATGTAATATTGGACATTTAAAAAGATTCAAAATTTTATTAGGGGTTCGAAATAAACCACCCACAACTAATAAGAACCGTAGTGAGCGAATCCGTTGGGAGGAAGGTAAATGCGCATTTTCCCAACGAATTCGAACTGGCTTTATAACGAACATTTCACATTTAGACCCGATAAATTTTTTATATGATGCTTTTCATCTTTTCAGCCCTAGAATCACCAAAATTTTACATACATACAATTTCATTAAGGTAAACACTACATTTTGTGGGGAATATATGCGGCTCAATGCGATCGACGAGCTTATCCAAACAGAGTATAAATATTTCCACACCAAGTCCGCTCCAATAGATGCTTTTACAAATTTATTGGAGTGGTTCAAGGAGAATGTAATTGATAAACTCCAAGTAAAGCTGGATGATTTTTTAGAACGCGACTCGGGGTGGAGCATTAGGGAGGTTATCAGTTTGGGGGTGAATATAAATAAGCATGAAACCATCAATTCAGGCTCTTCGTATATCGTTCTCCCCAAAGAAATACTCTTGAAGCGTGCTGTTATTAATATTAAAAATTACGATGAATACTGTTTTGCCTGGGCAGTAACAGCTGGGCTACATCCAGCAGCAGCAAATGCAAATACAGCTCGTGTTTCTTCATATCCACATTTTAGTAATGTTTTAAATTTACAAAATCTAACATTTCCCCTTCCTATATCACAAATTCCAACTTTCGAGAAAAATAACAATATTTCAATTCATGTATTCGTTTTGGAATTATGTGGGGGTAATGAGCAGCAGCAGAGCGAACATGTGGAGAAATTGAAGGTTCTCCCTGCATATTTAACTAAAAAAAATAAATTAGAGAAGCATTTTAATTTACTATTAATCCAAGATAAATATTATCGCGATGTAGAACCTGCGAAATCCTCAAATTTCATTGATCCCACCGTTAAATTTCACTATTGTCTAATTAAAAATTTATCCAGACTTGTAAATTCTCAAATTAGCTTGAACAACAAAACTTACTTGTGTGAGCGATGTTTAAATAATTTCAAGAGCGAGAATAAGTATAAAAATCACATTGAGGATTGTGGTAAAATGAACATGTGTAAAATTACTTTCCCCCAAGATGATTATTTGAAATTCAAGAATCACTCAAACAAACTACCCATACCATTTATTATTTATTTTGACTTTGAAGCTCTCCTATTACCTATTCAGAACTGCTCTCAATCTAATGTAAGTTCATATACGAACAAAACCCAGCTACACGAGGCGTATAGTGTTGGGTATTATTTAAAATGCCAATTTAACAATTCCCTATCACGATTTGATAGTTATAGGGGATTAGACCCGGCCAAATGGTTGACAGATGAACTAGATAAAATTGGGGAATTTATCGATCTAAAACTTAAATCTATTGTACCTATGGACTTGAATGGTTTTAGTTTCCTAGATATAATGAAGGAAACGAAATGTCATATTTGCGAGAGACAGTTCGAAGAGGGGGATGTTCGTGTTAGAGATCATTGCCATTTCACGGGCAAATATCGAGGATTAGCCCATCAAGATTGTAATCTTAATTATAAATATCGATTCGTAGTGCCTGTTGTGGCTCATAACCTCAGTGGGTACGATATGTTTTTG
Organism: Endomychus coccineus; assembly: GCA_958510875.1. Taxonomy (NCBI): domain Eukaryota; kingdom Metazoa; phylum Arthropoda; class Insecta; order Coleoptera; family Endomychidae; genus Endomychus; species Endomychus coccineus. The sequence goes on from OY294068.1 coordinate 114,045,942, forward strand.
CTGATTCGAGATATAGCCAAATCGTCCAAACAAAATATTCAAGTACTCCCAATCAATAAAGAGAAGTATATAAGTTTCACTAGAAGTACGAAAAACTCCGTGGTTAAATTTCGTTTCATCGATTCATGTAGGTTTTTAGATTCAAGCTTGGACAAATTAGTGTCATATTTGAAGGTGGAGGATTTGAATATTTTGAAAAGCGAGTTTGCGCACTTATCCGATGATAAATTTAAATTACTAACTCGTAAGGGAGTATTTCCCTATGAACACTTAGATGAATGGGGTAAATTGAACGAGGAAAATCTTCCTCCAATAGAGAAATTTTTTAATAAATTACGCGACGAATCGATAAGTGAGGATGATTATAGGCATGCTCAAACAATTTGGACTAGTTTTAATTGTAGAAATTTAGGTGATTATTCAGATTTATATTTGAAGACAGATGTTTTATTATTGGCCGATGTGTTTGAGAATTTTCGCAGCAAATGTATAGATCTTTTTGCTTTAGATCCGGCCCACTATTTCACGGTTCCCTCCTTCACGTGGGACTGTATGTTGAAATATACAAATGTATCTTTACAATATTTGAAAGACATCGATATGGTCTTATTTGTGGAGAAGGGAATTCGTGGAGGTGTGAGCCAATGCAGTAATCGATTTGCAAAGGCCAATAATAAATACATGAATAATCACGACCCCGAAAAAGAGACAAGTTACCTCATGTATTTTGACGTTTGTAATTTGTACGGATGGGCTATGATTCAATATTTGCCCTATGATGGGTTCAAGTGGGTTGAAAATCTCGATGATGTAGACGTAAGAAACGTCTCAGACGAAAGTCCAATTGGCTACATATTGGAAGTCGATTTAGATTACCCAGCTGAACTTCATGATCTGCATAAAGATCTCCCTCTTTGTCCCACTCACACAGCACCACCCAACAGCAAATTACCTAAATTACTAACAACTCTCCACAATAAATCGAAATATATCATTCACTATCGAAATTTAAAACAATGTTTGGCGCTGGGGATGGTGCTGAAAAAAGTCCATAGAATTTTGGAATTTAAGCAAGCTCCGTGGCTTAAAGCATACATAGATCTCAACACTAGATTGAGGGCAGCTTCTAAGAATGCGTTTGAAATAGCTCTCTTCAAGCTGCTGATCAACGCAATTTTCGGTAAATCTATGGAGAATGTACGGAAGCATAGACTAGTTAGATTAGTTAATAAATGGTATGGGCCCTATGGGGCTCGCTATTATATTTCTCAACCTAATTTCAATAGCAGCAAGATATTTGAGGAGAATTTGGTGGCCATAGAACAGAATAAATTAGAAGTTTTATTCAACAAACCCATCTATGTGGGGATGTCTATTTTGGACATCTCCAAAACCTGCGTTTACGATTTCCATTATGGCTTTATGTTGAAATTATACAAAGACCCTGGATTGATGCGATTATGTTACACTGATACTGACAGTTTGATTTACCATATTATTACAAACGATGACATTTATGAGTCAATTATAAATAGAAATATCGGGAAATTTGATACGAGTGATTATGCTCCAGACAACCTCTTTAATATTCCGCAGGTCAACAAAAAAGTAGTAGGCTTAATGAAGGACGAGAACAAAGGGCTTTTGATGGATAAGTTCGTTGGTTTGCGGGCAAAAATGTACAGCTTCACTGTCCAAAATCAAAATCGCGATGATGACGTCACAAAGAAAGCCAAAGGGGTGCGCGAGTATGTCTTACGAAATACAATAACATTTGAGGACTACGTTAGATGTCTGGAAGAGAACATAGAGATGTATCGCGTCCAGAGATCTATCCGCTCTTTTGACCTTAAGTTATACACAATTGAGCAGAATAAAATCGCTTTGAGCCCCTTTGATAATAAACGGGTTATATTGGGGGATAAAACAAGCACCCTACCTTATGGACACTATTCTTTAGGTTAGAATTAAGATTTTTGATGTTTTTAAATTTGGGTAGTAGTAGTAGTAGTTGTGTAAATTATATATGTATTTTTGTTTTTAAATTAGTGGGGTTAAGATATTTTGTAAGTAAGTATAATTATACACATTTTTGATTGATTCAGATGATTGGCTGTATGTATTTTTCTTCATCCTATTAAATATTTTATGAGGAAGTTGGGTGTTTTAATAAACCAAAAATAATAGCATCAATTTTTTTATTGTTCAAAATCATACATAACTTTATTTTTATAGAAAAATAACATTTCTCTAAGTGTATTGGTTGATAAACAGTCGGGCGAAATACCGATAAAACAATACAAGAGGACCATTTCATCGGGCTGCTGCTGCTGATGCTGGTCTCTCGTACTTTTAATCATATCAATAACATTATGATAGTATGTGGAAAATCCAAAATGTTCCAGAAAAGACATTCGATGTGATAGCACTTCATCGTTGATTCGAATTATTTCTCGAACATCTTCCTCACACAACCACAAATGGATATTGTGCTTTGTAACTTGAAGTAATTTAATATTATTGAAGTACACAAGTTGAACTATTTGACAGTATTCATCGGATAATATGGGAGCCCCATCGAAATCTGATTGTAGACTTGTGAAGAATTCGGTGATTTTCACTCGTAGAATATCGATGAAATCGATCCATTCCAGCAGGCTGAAGCTGACTTTACAATTTTGGGTAAGTTGAATGAGTGAGATTGTAGGTGAGAGGGTTCGCACAGGACTCAATCCACATTTGATTTCATAACTTGCCCCCACCAACGGGTACGTTGTATTCATCAATAGGAATGGCTCGTCTTTTGCCTTCATCTCAAACTCTTCTAAAAGCCGATCCAACTCGAAAGAACTGCTGCTGCTGCTGCTACTATCTTCACCAACACTATCCTGGGACAACATCTTATTAAAACTGTTCTCGATTCACTAGAACCTGACCCCTCAAACCAAATATTTACACCTCGCACATGCGCAGCTCATTAGCAGCATATTTCTTTGATGTGATCGGAAGTTTGGATGAGAACATCGAAGCATAAAACTTGTAGTGTTGGCGGAGGAGAAAATTTGTGGTGTTGGTTGCGTTCCCCACACGAGTCGAAGAAGAAAGTTTTATTAGGAAGTCCTCTACGAATCCCTCGTAGATCCATTATTTCACTTCGGTAAGGGAGAAGCGCGACCCGATAAAAATCAACACCAATTTCACTCTGTAGCACTCTGTAACAATCAAGTATATACGATCCTGGTTTGGGGATTATACCGGGAACTTGGTGTAATATGAAATTCTTCCATCTATTTTCGTATATATAAAGTAGCCTTCAACATTCATATCAATTATCTCCCAATCGTTTTCGGATGGGTTGAAATCTCCTCCGAAATAGAAAATATCCGCATACGCGCATTCTTTCAAAGCTCCAATAATGAACGTTACAAAATCTCTTGCGATTATCCAATTTTTCGAGGGTAATTGTAATTCGTCGATGTTTTCCATCAAATTTGGTGGACCTTTAAATTGTTTTGCATCGTACACGGTGGTAAGTACATTATGAGCAAAACTGTTGTATAATTGCGAAGACATTTTCACGCAGACTGATTCGATTATTTGACTTCCACCACTTGCTTGAACCACCAGTCAAATGGAAGACATGCGCAGTAGCACATTATACAACTTCAGAATTTTCAATCCAACTTTTCTCTTTCATACCGTACCATTTTACATACATTTTGTTACCCTTTTTTCGGAGCACCTTCTCAATCAAATAAACGTCTGGCTGTTTGGTTTTCTGCAATTCTTCCTCGTAGAAACAACCGCTGATTGGTGCGTTGGTCATATCTTCTAGTAGATATGTGATCGGGTTGGTAATTTTAACTTTGATGATTTTAAATAATTCCGCACTCCAATTGGGCGTAAATCCCTTCTCAAAAATATGTTTAGCTTTACTTATTCGCACAATATCCCCCACATGGTATTTGTGAGGTAGGGCCAACTTAATGTGTGAGTAAGATTGCTTCAATATGCGACTTTCATTCTGTTTCGTAACCTTGAACGGAGCCATTTTTATAGTTCTATGTTTACGTTTATTATATTTTTCGGTGACTTCTTGAAGTGTATCCACCCATTTATATTTCCCGCTCAGACTGAATCGCTTGTAGATCGCTTCTTTCAACGTTCGAATGACACGTTCAGCAATGGTGGCTTTCTTCACAGAATACGTATTATAATGGTTGATTTTATGTTTTTTCATTAGCTCGTCAAAGTGTCTGTTGAAGAATTCTTTACCTTGATCGCTTTGTAGGTTCCTAGGCGTACGATGTCCTTCTAGTAATATAGAATTGACTGCTTTCCGAACCTCTTCGGCCGATTTCGTTTTCAGCGGGCGTGTCCATAGAAATTTCGAGAAGCAATCGATCACCACCAAAATGTATTTAAACCCTCGATTTTCGCGCGCATAATTACCCATTTCAGCAAGATCCATTTGCCACAAGTCATCCAACCCTTTTATGATTGTTCTGCGACGTTTAAAATTCTTTCTAACAGGCTTATGAAGCTCATCAACCACCTGCGCTTTACCCTTCATCATTTTTTTGGATCGATCTGCGTTGACGGAGCTAATAACTTTTGTGGTGGTGGGGAGGTGGTAGGAGCTCTTTTATAGGGATGATGATGATGTGGCGGTGCTTCACCTTTTGCTTTTTTTGTTATCGTCTCCGCAGCCGTCTCCAAACTGGTGATAATAATCGCTTGTTCTATTTGTGATAGATTGCTTTCGATGGTCTGTATACGTGCGATCAAGGCCTGATCATTAGTACTGCGCGTTTTATAGTCTAATTCTATAGTTATCAGTTTACTATTGATGGTCTGTATACTTTCGAATAGGTTGGCATATTTTGAAGTGTTTTCTTGATCGTTACTGATGAGTGTTTTATAGTCTTCACGTATTTTCTTCAATAATTTTTCAAGATTCAGCTCATTCGCTTCAGTAGCTTTGGACGATGCTATCATACCATCTACAAGTTTTTCAATTTTAATTCTATTTTGTGTTGTAGAATCAATCAGTGGGTCGGTGATTTTTTTATTTTCATCCTGTATACTCTGTTTTATGGCTGCAGAGTGAACATAACTTTGATTTTTGTATGACTGTATTTCGGTACGGAGAATCTTCAATTCTTCGTTTATATTCGTATCCACTTTAGTGATGGCGTTATCTACATATACTTTGTTCGTAACATCATTAGCTGATATAGGTATTTTCACATTGCAAATTTTCAAATTTTCCATATCCACATCACCGTCGGGCGTGTGCCTTAAAATGTTCATAAACATCGATTTGCGTTTGAAAACATCGATGATGCTATCGCCCGACAACGCAGATCGCCTACCGAACTTATCAAGACTCATTATATAAATGCTGTGGGGTTCAAGTAATCAATACTAATATATGATGTCCGCCTCTCTTAGTTCATTTATTATAGCGACAATTTCATTATCGTGCGAAGTATTTCCAGCTTGTTGCGATGCCATCAGTAGTTTTAGTCGGTCCACCAGCTCGTTTGGATCATCCCAAAAAATATATTCCATAGGCTTCTTGTTGTATGTCAAATGTAAACCGCTACCGCTTGCTACTGTCGAAGTCGTCTCTGACGATGACGAGGTTGATTGAAACATAGGTTTAATTATGGACATGTACTTTGGCGCATTGGTACCCTTCAAACGACCGTTAATATTTTTATGTGCATTTGTTAACCGTAAAATTTCTTTGTATGCTGCTCGATCTTTATTCGTGAATTTTCTGGGTGTTTTGTAGAATATGAGCTCGTACAATCCAGGTGTTCCCTGTGCGCTATATCCTACGGTTTCGATATTCTCACCGAATATTATCTTTTTAAAACCGAGAATCCACCCGGTAGAGCTCGCATCATAAACAGGTCCATATACTTTATCGATTTTCTTGTTGTTTTCCCAATGTTCTTGAACGTATTTACGCACTTGTGGCGGATAATTTGTAAGTGAAGGTTCAATCTCAGTCATAGCATCACCGAACGCGTCGTCATCCTCCTCCCCCTCCTCTTCCTCATCATCATCGACATCATCTTTAGGTTCTAATTTTATTTCTTTTTTCATCGACTGCGCAGCAGGATGTTTAATTTTTTTAACGATCGCTTTCAATGGTGTGGCGATAGGTTTGAACAGTTGTTCTATTGATTCGTCTTCTTCAGATTTACCTAGTTTCAAGGCTAGATATTTCTTTCTTATAGACTTACTCAATTCAAAGATTTTTCGCTTACGTGCTAACTGTTCAGCATCCATCTTGTATTTGAACTAAAATTAACAATTCACGTTTTTATATATACATCGAAACCTTTGCGGTATCTGCCATCGTTCAAGTCGAAATCCTTAGCAATGACCAAAGTTCCAAAATTATCCGTCCAACACATGGCGCACATCTTCTTGAACTGATTGAAATCGACGTCTGGTGATACGTGCTCATCAAATACATGCTTCAAATTGATCTCGTCCTGCTTAAAAAGAACGATCAAATTACAATTGTCACGGATCAATTGTTTCGGTATTTTCGAGTACGTTTGGCACAGATATGCCGCATCGATATTCTTATGTCTACACATGGAATAGTATTCCCGAATTTTTTGCTGACCCTCGCACGCGATGTCATCAAAAAGAAATATGGAATTAGCTCTAGCCTCGTTCGGACTTATTATTTCCTCGTTGTCTTTATAGGGAAAATAGCCAACACCTTTAACTCGATCTAAAACTTCCTGCAACAGTTGATACTTGGGCTGATACAACGACTTTGAGTATACGTAGACGTTTTTGAACTTTGCCCCATTCGGATTGAATAATAGCGATAACATCACGTTCGTTTTACCACACCCACTAGGTCCACAAATTATCGCACGAAAAGAGTCTGGTAACAATTTACCATGTTTACCTACGCGATTAGTATTCGTCTGCCCTATGTCTAAATTCTCGATGGGCAGTGTCTGCTCTTGTTGAACGGTCTTCATATTGTGAGGTAGTTCAAATCTGATGTTTGTATATATAAATAGAAACGTTCGAAGATCGAGAGCTCAGTATCAATGTTGATCTATCAGGGTGAAGGTTTGTTGAATTCACTCATTAACAGTCTCCCGTTCGAAGTACATATTCCATCGTATCAATTCTGCGGACCTGGTACTAAGCTACAGAAGCGACTTGCGCGTGGCGATAAAGGTGTTAATCAGTTGGATTCGGCCTGTCGCGAGCACGACATAGCTTATTCCCAACACAAATCTCTAGAAGACCGTCATAAGGCCGATAAAATATTAGAGGACGCAGCTTGGCAACGTGTTAAATCCAAGGACGCTAAGGCTGGCGAAAGACTAGCTAGTCTATTGGTTACCGGAGGAATGAAAGTTAAACGTAAACTAGGAATGGGTCTTAGGAAACGTGCTGGTGGTCGTCGTGGAGGATGTTGCTTTCGGAAAGATATAGTGGGACATATTTCCAAGTCTATGGAACCGTCTGCGTCGTTGCGAAAGTCCGCTATGAATGCATTGAAAGCTGCACGCATAGCTATTAAGCGAGTTGGAGGTAAGAAGCGTGTTAAAGTACCACGCATAATACCGCTGCCGAAATCTGGAGGATTCCTTCCGTTATTACTACCTATTTTGGGGGCACTGGGGGCCTTAGGGTCTGTGGCGGGTGGTGCAAGTGCCATAGCCAATACAGTAGTTAATGCTAAAAACGCTAAAAAGAAACTTGAAGAGGATCAGCGTCATCATGCAGCTATGGAGTCATTAGGTAAAGGATTATACTTGCGGAAGAATGCGAAAGGAGGATTTGGACTGTTTTTGAAGAAACAACAAAAAAACTTTCAATAGAGCTACCCAATAGGCCGTTGTACGACGTGGATTTGGTGCGTTTCGCAAAGAAAATGAAAATACCACATTTTCGAGGTGTCTTTATGCGAGACAATTTACCTAAGAGACGCCCCTGGAGACAAGAATGCGCCATTATGAATTTGGATTCAGTCAAAAACAACGGTACTCATTGGGTGGCCTTTAGAAAAATGAATAATCAAGTGGAATACTTTGACTCTTTTGGAAATTTAAAACCTCCAAAGGAACTTGTTCGATATCTGGGTGGTGGTGGTGGTGGTGGGGTTAGAATTTTCTATAATAACGACACCTATCAAAAGTATGATCAGGTGATTTGTGGACATTTATGTTTGAAATTTCTCAGTTCTACGTAAACATCTGACGTGTGCAGTCATGTCGGAGCCCTACGATAAATTTATCGCAAAGATTATGCAACAACTTTCTGTTGATGTTCCTAGAGCTGGAATGTCATCAATCATCCGATACGTATATGATAATCTAATAATGGCAATGGAAAAACCTTCAAGCGAGCTGACCAAAAGAGACTTATTATTTCTGCCGATGGAATACATTCTAAAACATTTGGATTTGGTGTCTCTCAATCAAAATGAGGTTCCGAAATATATGTTCAAATCCCTTTACCGTCATATGCGGTGTACGGAACATATCGATGAAGATTGTGATTGTCTACCACCTCCACGCAAACTATGTTCTCAATGTTTATCTCAACAGATTTCCAAGGTCATGGAGACCGAGGGAATAACGCAGCATGAGAAGCAGGTGTTGATTGATGAAGTGTGCCGAGACGATCCATACTTTATAAAATCATACTTATTCCATCTATTAATGTTAAATTATAAATAGAAATGTCGCAATAAATTCTTATCAGTATCATGTCGCAGTTATTCACGCTAACAAGCACCAACCATATATTCTCGTTCACACCGCAGAATTCGATAGAGTTGAAGCCTGATAAGCGATACTATTTGGCTTTGTTGGGATTTACTTCTTATAACTCTATACCGAATATCGAGAACGAAAAATTTTACTATTTGGGGGGCGATGGAAAGACTTTGAAAACAATCGAAATACCTTCGGGCAACTACGAAATATCCGACATTGAAGAATTGATTCGGAAAAGATTGAACGTAAAAGAAGATGTCTTCTCGCTGAAGCCCAATAACAATACATTAAAGTGTGAGATATTTCATCAGAACCATGACATTTCGTTTGTTGAGGAAGATAGCTTGGGTAAAATATTGGGGTTTTCGCGTAAAGTCTTGGAAAAGGGTGTGGTGCACATGTCCGATTTGCCTGTCAACATTATAAAAGTAAGCAACATTCGGTTCGAATCAAACATTACCGTAGGAGCCTTCTACCGAGATAGACCTGCGCATACGATCTACGACTTTCCCATCACCGACGATCCCGGCTATAGAATTGTGGAACGTCCGAGGAATCCTCTATATTTACCAGTGTCAGATATCGCTGAAATTACCAACATCACCGTACTCGCTCTAGATCAGCATTCGAATCCGATAAATTTCCGTGGTGAAGAAAGTGTTCTACATCTACATTTACAAGAAGTCTGAGAACGGAATATGGGTCTAGTTGTTGCTGCTGCTGGCAATAAAAGAACATCGCACGCTTCATATTCATCAGTCTTCAACAAAACGTGCAAGGTGCGAGAGCTACTACCACTCACCAAAGCCAACCGATTAGTTCTACAATCTTTAGGGTTTCACCTTAAATAAAAATGTCTAATAAGCGAAAGTTCGGTGGTGTAGATGATAATGGAGATAACAATGTTATCTCTTCAATTTTCGATTTATACCAGCAACCGAAATTCGACGAGTCGATTCGGAAAGCCGAGTATAGATCGATTACACCGTTCGTTAAAGCCTTCAATAACAGCGACATCGTGGAGTTTGGGATAAATCAAGTGGACGCGTTTTTTTCCATGAAGGATACTCTATTGGCGATCAAGGGGAAAATCGAAGTGAAGGGTGGAGGTAATGTTATATTGTTGCCGAATTATGGAGCCTTCCTTTTCGACTCTTGCTCATACATTGAGAGTGGTAGGGACATCGAAACAGTTCGAGATCCTGGTATAGTCAGCGCTGTTCGAGCATTTACCTGCTATGCTCCTACAGCTTCTACGCATATGGCTACCGCTAGTTGGTTGTATCCCCTTGAGAGCGTAGTTCTGCACGAAACTAAATCATTCAGTCTATTGATTCCGCTGAAGCATATATTCAACATTTTCAACGATTACCCGATGATTACATTCGGTAGGCAGACTATTCGACTGGTACGTGCTCGAAACGATAACGATTGCGTTAACATTGAAACCGCCACGACCAGCGTTAAATTCCTGATTGATAGCATGGAATTGAAAGTGAAGTATATCTATCCCAACGATATAATTAGAGAAAAGCTATTGCGAGCAATCAAGAGTGATTCGCCCATCCTAATTCCATTCCGGAAGTGGGAATGCCATGAGCTTCCTGCCATAACAAGCGAGGCCCGACGAGAAATTTGGGCGGTCAAGACTAGTGCAGCAGTTGAAAAACCTCGCTATGTCATAGTATTCTTTCAAACGGACAAAAGGAACAATGTGAAGGCTAACCCCACAATATTTGACCATCTGGATATAACAAGTATTCGCTTATCTCTAAACGGCGAATATTACCCCAACGAGCGAATGAACTTGGACTTTGCCAAGGATGATTTCACGCTCGCCCACCATAACTATACAGAGTTCTACTCTAGCTATACAAATTCCTCGTCGGCTGTGAAACAACCAATGTTAGATTATACCAGTTTCAAAAAACGCGCCCTCTACATAATCGATTGTTCGAAACAGGAGGAAGCAGTGAAATCTGCAACTGTTGATGTGCGATTGGAAATCGAGGCAGATAAGGGATTTCCAGCCAATACGAAAGCATATTGCATCATCATTCACGATTGTTTGATGGAGTACTACCCCCTCTCAGAAATAGTGAAGAGTCTAATCTAAAACATACGGCCTAACGACTACGTCGCCCGATCAGTTTAGTACGAGTCATCATGAGAATAGCATTGGTTGATATTCAGGGGTTCATCATCGATGATGTCTTTCATCCCAAAGAAATGTCTATACAAATTGGGTTCAAACGACATTATTCGTTGTTTAAGCCAGCCGTACCGCTTACGATGTTAAGTGAGAAGGATCGAAAATCTGTTTGGTATTTGGAACATTTTTGTCATGGTTTGGAATATACATCGGGCGATGTGGAATATGAAGAAATTGATAATATTCTAAGATTGACTCTACTGTGTGCAGCCGACATTATATATGTTCGAGGACATCAAAAAGCCGAATATCTCTCGAAAAAGTGTGTGGAGCTAGATATCTTTCCACGAATCGTAGATGTGTGCAGTTTCGACAACACCCCATGTCAAACGGGGAAATTCGACCCGACAAACAGACTGAGCTGTCTAAATCATCGCAATGATGGCGGGAAATATATGTGTACAGTCCACCATGTCGATAATCTACAACATTGGTTCCTCACCATCATACTTCCAAAATAAGAATGTACTTTTTCCAAAATAAAAAAAATATTATTAATATTTGATATTTCATTTCTCATACACCTCTTCCCACACACACACACACACACACACACACATCATAAACGACCCCCAGTCGTTTGAGTCGCTTGCGAGTCGCTTCCGAGTCGCTTGCGAGTCGCTTTCGAGTCGCTTTCGAGTCGCTTTCGAGTCGCTTTCGAGTCGCATGAGTCGAACTGGTGACAGTCTGTACCTGGGACCCACCATGACAGCTGTCACGTGGTGGTGACACCTCCGCGGAGCAGTCTGTACCTTTGGTCTGCCATGAGACTGCTGTCATATGGTGGCGACACCTCTACAAAACAATCTGTACCTTAGGCCCACCATGATAGCTGTCATGTGGTGGCGACACCTCTACGAAGCAATCTGTACCATAGGTCCGTCATGACAGCTGTCATGTGGTGGTGGCGACACCTCTACGAAGCAATCTGTACCATAGGTCCGTCATGACAGCTGTCATGTGGTGGTGGCGACACCTCTACAACGCAATCTGTACTTAGGGGTCCACCATGACAGCTGTACCTTATGGTCGCCATGACAGTTGGATCTTATGGTCGCCATGACAGCTGGATCTGATGGTCGCCATGACAGCTATACCTTATGGTCGCCATGACAGCTGTACCTTAGGGCCGCCATGCTGTCATGTGTTAGTCACGTGACCCTGTGACACACTTTTTGCACACACCCTGTATACTCTTTCATGTGACACACTTTTTGCACGCACCCTGTATACTCTTTACAAACAACCGATCCTTATCACCAGACCGACACCCCTATGGCCGCCATCTTGGTTTTTGTCGTAGAACTAGGACCGACACCCCTATGGCCGCCATCTTGGTTTTTGTCGTAGAACTAGTCCAGTATATCTACTAAAGCTAGTCTATAGTTTTCTACTATTGGAGAAATTTTATCACGTTTTGGTAGGAACCACTGAAAACTCTGCAAGCTCCACCAGAACAGCTGCACCAAATTTTGTTTTGGTTGGTTTCAATCTCTTGATCTTATTTTCGAAAAATCCGTTTCTCTAAAAACAAAAATGAAAGTCCTTAATAACATATAACAACAAAGACGAATTTTACATGTGAAATTGAAGTGAAAAACAACTTATTGACATGGAGTTAATTTGAATTGTTTCAATTTGAAGTGAAAAACAACTTATTGATATGGAGTTAATTTGAATTGTTTCAATTTGAAGTGAAAAATAACTTATTGATATGGAGTCAATTTGAAATAATAGTTCTCTTAGTAAAATAATAATATAGACTCACCTTTTAGATATAAGCACTACACAAAACACGAGTTGATTGTTTAAGGATCGAATGTATAATGACTAAGATCATGCAATCGCATTCCTAGATAACTAATTTCACTCACAGTTGCTTACATAAGTAATGACTAATGAAATGACAACTAAATTCGCTTACTAGCAAGTCTAGACTAGAGTATATCACTTATTGTTATTTGTTGACCTAATGAATGAATCCATTGTATTCAATTATTCTCGTATAAACTGAATGTGATGACGCAGGTGTATGCAAACTTAATTGCTTCCACGTGTTCTCATATACTCAATGTGGTTTCTGGTGTAATAATTTCATATACGTAAGTAATCATTCAACGTTTAGGAAATTTGTAGGTTATTTTAAAAGTTCATTATTTCTGGAATTACGGTGTGGTTCAATAATAAATGACAGTATAGCTACAATATGAGTCAAATTTTTGAAATTCCTCGCGCAAACATCAGCAAAACACCTCATAGATGTCGTCCTTTGACGTTAGCTGTTCTGACATGGACATCAAGCTATGATAGTTCATTGATATATCGTTTTTTTGAATTGAGATGGAACTTCCCGCGCGAAAACATTAACAAAATACCTCATAGATGTCGTCCTTTGACGTTAACTGTTCTGACATTGACATTCAGCTATGATAGTTCATCGGTTTAGTGATAGATGGCGATATAGGCTACAACATCGGTAACATTTTGAATTGGAGTCTCATAGATGTCGTCCTTTGACGTTAACTGTTCTGACATTGACATCCAGCTATGACAGTTCATCGGTTCATAAATTTCCCGCGCAAAAACATTAACCTCATAGATGTCGTCCTTTGACGTTGACAGGTACGCATGACGGTTGATCGGTTCATTCATAGTCATTTGAAGTTAACTGTTCTGACATTGACATTGAAGTATGATAGTTCATCGGTTCATTAAGAGATGGCGGTGATGTAGCTATAACATCAGTCATATTTTGAATTGTGACCTCATAGATGTCGTCCCTTGACGTTAACATTTCTGACGTTGACAGGTATGCATGACAGTTGATCGGTTCATTCATAGATGTAGTCGTTTGAAGTTAACTGTTCTGACATTGACATTTAAGTATGATAGTCCATCGGTTCATCAGAAGATGGCGGCGATGTAGCTACAACATCAGTCATATTGTGGTTTTGACGTTTATTCTTCTGACATTCGGTTCCAACGTCGGCCATGATAAACATCACCAAAACACCTCTACGTTTGAATTTGGCGGGTCGATGATGTCACATCCAACTAGCCTCACATCCAGACCTCTATGGTCGAAAGTTCTATAATCATCGTAAGCTCTATGGACACGTTTGAATTTCGCGGGTTAGTAACGTTACGTCCAACTAACCTCACATTCTATGACCCAGACATCTATGGTCGGAAGTTCTGTGATCATCGTAAGCTCTATGGACACGTTTGAATTTCGCGGGTTAGTAACGTTACATCCGAAGTTGCGCGCGCAACATCCGGTCGATGAGTCATTTCCTGGCGCAGAAGTAGCGGACTTAATCTACTTACTTTTCATAATATTAACACAAACAAAAGCAGGACATAGTAACTCCCATAAATTATTCTGATCATCGGGCTTATTCACAAAGAATTTTCAGAGAGATGACGTGTCATTTCAATGCACAAATCAAGTTTTCCGACATTACTCACAGGTGCTTGATCACTATGTGTATGAAGAACCTTTAGGAAAAAAAGTCCATGAGATATATGTCTGGTGATCTGGTGACTCATCATTCGACAAACCCCCGACGGCATATCAATCATTCAATCGTTACATGTGGATTTTCGTCGCTCCAAAATTGGCTTTAATGTAAATTTGTTAGACCTGCATGACCTAATCCAGCTTTGTCAGAGAATGAGATGTTGGATGAGAAAAAAACATCACCTTCATGCCGATTTTTGCTTCCAATGTAAACGTTTCAAAATCTCCAATTAAAGCATTGACTCCTTGTAAAAGGAATTTGTAGTCATGGTTCTTATCAATTACTGCTTTAAATTTTTTATATATTTGATTTCTAATATGTCCCGGAACATATCATTGCATTTTTGCTCAAAATCTTTTATTACATTCATCGCCTCCATGAAAGCTAATTTGGATGACTCTAATTGGATAAAAGGGTTTGAAATGGAATTATAATTGGTTTTATAAATGAAACTTGTTGACATAAAATGTGATTGGTCAGCAAATTTCGGCTTGTAAGACAGGCTGAGAAGAATCGTCTTCAAATTCTTGTATAACAGTTTTTATTTGCGTAAAGTTTCCGGTATAAAAAAAAGTGACCTCTAACCACGTTGCCCAACGTGTTAAAACGGGTTGAGGTGGGAGAGGAAGATTGTGTAAATGCTCTCTATAAAATTGAATTCTAAGTGGAGCTTTTGAAAATATTTTTTCACGCAAGATATCGAATCATTCACAACGTGAAAGTCTTTTCCAACCCTTTCTGTCACCCTATTCAATGCATTGGCCGAACAAGTAGTATGAATTAATTGCGGATAAAAAAGTTTTGAGTTGAGTTGAAATTTTCAGAGAGATGACCTGTCATTCAAATGCACAAATCAAGTTTTTCGACATTACTCACAGGTGCTTGATCACTATGTGTATGAAGAAGCTCCAGAGAAAGAAGTCCATGAGATATATGTCTGGTGCTCTGGTGACCCATTCCACAAACCCCCGACGACATATCAATTGTTCAATCGTTACATGTGGATTTTCGTCGCTCCAAAATTGGCTTCAATGTAAATTTGTTAGACCTGCATGACCAAATCCAGCTTTTTCAGTGGATGAGATGTTGGATAAGAAAAATTCATCACCATTATGCAGATTTTCAATGTGAATGCACATATTCAATCGTCAGGATCTATAATAATAATGTGTCTTCATTCATTATCGTCTTACATAATAACGATTCATAAGAGAAGGACACAAAATAGCAAATAATGAAAAGTCGGGGTTCAGCTGCCGAGCGGATTTTAAACATAACCGGGAGAAAATGCATATACAAAAACATACCACACAACATATAAAATAAAAATTTCCCTTCAAACAATTCTCATACTAAGCTGAGAACAGGTATCATTGATGACCTCCTAATAATAATAATGTTAAAAGAAGACGACCTTCTACTTTTCGTTGGATGTCTTATTTCGGATACTTCTTAGACAAAGGCTGAAATTCACTACTCACACCTTTTTCTTGGTAAATGATTTGTTACGGCAATAAATGTTGACAGAATTGACGAAAAAATTATGATTGTTCACATAATCTTCCAAGAAACAAATAAATCAAAAATTTTGGTTCTTAGTTCAATAAATTATTCTGGTTATTTTAATTTCATTTGACAGGTGTAATAATACAGATCCCAATCTAATTTTTCATTGTTGCCAATTCCAAAAAGACCTTGAAGTAACCACACTCTAAGCCCACTGTTGACTTCGATATTTTCATCAGTATACAGGGTTTTGAGAAATATATCAAAAACATCATCTGTCGATGGTTCACCGAAAAACATGTCGAACTGTTTCATAAGGGATACAAAGCTTTTCAAAGTTCGGTTGGAAAAATCGTTATTTTTGTCGCAAACTTGACGGCTGCTGTGATTTCACTGAATTTGATTCTGGTACTCCTAATATTGATACCTATTATTTGACTCTTGAAAATTGATCAAAATTGTCCAGTGACGTAGATACAGAGGGGTTGCTCACCCTCTCTCATTCTATTTTGTAGGCCACTTATTTTTAAACATTTCGTGATCTAAAAAAAGGACATATGATTGCTGAATTTTGATTAGAGTAGCCGTTTGTCGAATATTTGATGTTCAAAGCGTAGAGAAAATCTGGAATAGCCACCTACGAGAGTAAAATTATATTTCGAACAGTTTATATTTGGTGGTACGTTTGCA
This sequence comes from Endomychus coccineus, assembly GCA_958510875.1. Lineage (NCBI taxonomy): Eukaryota > Metazoa > Arthropoda > Insecta > Coleoptera > Endomychidae > Endomychus > Endomychus coccineus. The sequence continues at coordinate 114,062,645 of OY294068.1, forward strand.
TAGATGGTTTTTTTCATAAAAAAAAAATTTTTTTGGCGTAGAGGAGGTGAAATCTTGCATAGACGCCACGGGTGCCCGTGCCGCCAGGTGTGCCGGATTCCTATCGACTAAAACATCTCCCCCGTGAGGTTGGTTCTTCATCCTAAGGGGAGCCCCACAGCACTGCAATCATTATAGACCTATTGTGCCCTCATTGGTTTCTATCTCCTCATCAGACCGGTTTATTCTATGAATTTCATTAGCCTGATATAGGGGATACTTCTGATTTCCTCGGGTGTAGTCTTATCGTCTCCAAGGTATGTCCGACGACCAACCATATATGCCGTCCACTGACACAGCACATGCATAGGTGTCTCATCTTCCACGCCGCGACCCCTGCAAGTGATCTGATCTAGCAGTCCCATTGTGTAGAGGTGTTTGTTGCATGGGGCGTGACCGGTCAGGAATGCAACGAGATTCCGTATTTCTTGTCTGCTAAACGTCAGCAGATTTTTCACCCGTTGCTGCTGGAGATCTCCCATAAGTCGTTTGGAATGCGACATACGGGGCAGTTATCTCCAGTAGGCACGGTGCTCTATCTCGAGCCATTTTTGGATAACAGATTTCGCTGTGGCATGAAAAATGCCACAGGTTGGCTCTGGTTCAATCAATGGTTTTTCTGCCCCCGTTTTAGCGAGTGTGACGGCAATTTCTGTCCCTTCTCGCTTGGTTTCTTCAGACTTCCACACGAGTGTTGCTCTATTGGGGTTCATTGCTAGTGCCGTTAGTTCTTTGACGCAATCAAGTACACATTGTGAGGTGATTGTGTATGACTCCAGTGCCTTAAGCACTGTCAGGTTGCTCACTATGATTGTGATTTGTCTATTCTCATAGGCTCTCTCCCTCATGATTTGAGCACATGTTGTAATTACAACTATTTTGGCTTGGAATTCGGTCGCAAAAGTCCCTAGGTTGAAAGAAATTCTTTCCCCTCGGTCCGTTTTCTCGACTATTCCAGCACCCGTACTTTTTTCCGTCTTGGTGCCTTCGGTAAACCATATGAAATCTCCTGGTATCATATGAGGACTGCTTCAGCTTCCTCTCGCCCATTCACGGTCTTAATCATGAAAGGCTGTGAACCTTGATCCTGTTGGATCTCATCCCCAGTGACCCAGGTGATCCAAGCAATCCGAGGAAGCTTCGACCTTTTTGATCAGCCTTTCCTTGGCCGATAAGATCGAAGCGATACGCTCTTCCTATGGCCTCTGCCTGAACGGCAAGGTGCAGTAGTTCCAACCGCAACAGCTTCTCCATAGCATCCGTTGGGGTGGTCGACATTGCACCTGTTAATCCTACGCATGCTAGCCTCTGAACTCTGTTCAGTGGATGCTGGGATGCTTTAGTTTTTGTTTTTGTCCACCACACGATGGCGGCGTATGTTACATTGAGTCTCACTATGGTTGTGTACACCCAGTGTACCATCCGTGCAGTGAGTCCCCAGGTTCACAGTGCCCTTATCGCTTTGTTAGCGGTTTTCTCCAGATGCTTCCCAAAGGTCAGTCTTTTATCTAGGCTTACCCGAAGGTACTTGACCGTTTTATTAAAGATAACATTTGCTGTATATATCAAGTTTATTGCTCTGATTTGTAGAGATATTCCCTGCTTCGAAAATTGTATAGTCGAGCTTATAGGACTTCACATAAAAAACTCAATAGTTTCCAAAACCGCTGCTCTCATTCAAATTTTTCAGGAATGATATTTTTTCGTAAATGTAACGGGGAATCTAAAATAAAACTGTCATAGAAAATGAGATGAGAAAATGGATGTTCTCTAGCATCACCAATGAACAATTTTGAGGAGTATTTTTAGAGTCAAATATTAGGTCATTTATTTTGCAAGTGCCTGAACTAAGTTCAGTCAAAATCACTGCAGTGGTCAGAAAGTTCTGTTGAGAACGATCTTTGAAATCAAATATTGGAAGACTGTGAATGTATCTTCCTTGGGAAGTGTCTGAAAGGAATCATTAAATGATAAACTTATTTTTCGATGCACTACCAACGGTAAAGTTTGTGAATTTTATTTTAACATCCTGTATACCGAAGTAGGAAGGATGATGGAATGGAGGTAAATCTGTAAAATGTATGATCTCTTGTGACATATCTATTCACAGATTCACATATAACATTGTAGAGTGTGTAGTTATTGCGCTGTAGATGAAACAGTTCCATTCAAATACGTTGTATGTTAAAAATGACAGATATCCTTTCATGTTGTTATTATGAATAATCGAAGATTGTTAGACTCGCACCGCATCCAAAGTTTGTCTGATTCTTACGTTCTTTCATTTCCAGAGCACGAACTTGGCGAATCTATTTGCCCCTCCAAACGACAGAGAATTGTTCAAATACAAACCGAGACCTAAATTAAAACAGAAATTTAATCCTGCTTTAGAGGTGAGTTGATTGGAATTAGCCTAGATTAATAATGCTGTCGTCTAATGACTTGATTGGAATTAACGACGATAATCCGTTAAATTTATTCGGGATTTCAAATGTTGTGGCAACATTATCTTTTTCTTGGTGTGGAATATCAAGGATGATAATTTAATAAAACTAGCGAGCGATATATAACATGAGTTACATCTTAAATGTTTTAGGGTCCTATAGATGCATATTACGGTCAATAATAAAATAATATTTGATGGATAAATTCATTATATAGTAATGTATGACCGTCTTCAGAAAATATTGCACCAGAAATAGTTCGACTGATTTAGATGATTCCTGGTTAATTTCCGACTGAACGTGAATGAAACGCAGTTTTCAAAATTGAAATCATATAATATCCACCAATATGATGATACATCATGTTGTCAATCTTCTTCTTAAATGTTATTCATCATCTTAGAAACAACAAAACGAATTGTTATGGGCATTATACCTTTTTGGATTGCTTTCAAAATTTATCTTCAAATTGCGCAAATTCGGTTCTTCTTTTGGAACCGATTTCAACAAATCGTGTTCTTTGTTTCAATCTGTGTTATGTTCAATCTTCCATATTTTTTGATTTGTCTTCTCAACTAATTTGATGCATATGTTTGACTTGTACACATTTATTTTTCGGACAAAGAAAGTTTAAATTTCATAACTTCAGATATACGAATAGGTTATTCTCATTACTTATAAAACTTTCACTTTCAAAAACAGATAATTTTAGTTTGTTCCAGAAGATTTTGAGGTTTCTATAGCAAAAGTTCAAGGTCGCTCGTATTACAGAGAATTATCGTGATGAGCATTGATTCAGGACAAACTACCACCTGAGCTAAATTAAAGAAATGAGTTTCCTGAAAACAGTAATTTTTGCATTCATTGGTACTAAAATAATAGAAAAGTTATCACCGTTAGATTGGATACTATTTTCTCACAAAAATTGGGTAGACATTTTTTTCCTTCTAATCGATGCTTACAAGAGTGAGGATGTATATTACAAAAAAACAACGCCTCAAATACTTAGCACCTATATTGATGTATCAAATAGGGGATTAAATGTCTTTCTATATTCTGCGTAAATGTTGGAAGGATCAAATGGTTGCTATTCCACAAATTTTTCACAGGTTCACGTAGGAATAATAGAGGGAATAAAAACATATTAAGAAAATAGTATCGAAAGTGCAATGAAGAGAGCAGGATAATCAATTCAGCATTACGGTGCTCATCTCAAAATGGAAAAATTCCACTCTTATGGTTATCAAGGCTAAAGCGGATTCTGGCTTGATACCAATAATATTCACACTTCTGAATGTTCAATTCACTGAACGAATTATCGCTTTTCCCCAAATACATGAGGTCATTACCACATAATGAGCTCACATACCACACCGAAGATACCATTTGTAGCGAGAAGTGGTAGAAATAATGAAAAGTCTAAAAGAATTACAGACTATTAGTTCACGAAAATCGTATAGTTTTGCAATAAAACTAGACGGAGCCTCACGTCCAGATGTTGAAAGTATGACACACAAGGCTATCTTTGCGTTTGTATCATTTATGTCCATAGGACGCAGTCTCACGTTCTAGTTTTGAAGTTAGAAAATACTTTAGGAACCAAGCCTCACGTCCGGATTTATGGCTTGGCAATAGGTACCTACTTGATTGAATAACGGTTGAGTTACAAACTCCTTCATTTGAGAATTAACAATCGTATAAAATCAAATCCAAGTGTAGTAAATCGTAGAAATGAAGAACTATAATTTGAGTATATTAATTGCTTATGTATATAAATCTTGACCAAAGTGGAACTTAAAGTTGTGCTGATGTTTGTAATTTGTTCACCTATACTTAGTATCTGTTCTAGTTTGTCAATAATAATAAAATTATAATATTACATTGCCTCCTCAGGTTTTAAAATTTTTTATTTACTTCAAAGATGTTCAAAATGAAAATACGTTTCAAAAATTAAAAAAATTTGAAATTTGCATGTGAAGATTATTCATGTTATAAGTAATTTTAAACATTAATGATTCAGATTTCAATAGTAGAACAGTAATATGAACAAATACTCAATAATATCAAAGTGCTGATGGAAATACAATGAACTTCAGTGATTTTGCATGAGACGCCTAATCTGAGGGACAGAGAGCCCTGAATATGTTTGCATATGTACAAAACTGATGTATTGGGAAATCAAGAACAAGTCGGATATGAAGGATCTGTAAATGAAACGTCAGGGGATGCCTTGCTACGAGTCTAGATGTCTGAAGAATTCAAGAGTGGGAGTAAGTTTTCATTCACCAGTTTGTACAGAAATATCACAGCCAAGGTTTGACGCCGTCTCTCCATGCTCTTCATGTGATAAACACTATCGATTCGATAAGAGTGCCACTTGAGAAATTCTTCCAATACTCATTCTTGAGGAACCTTAGGAAATAAACATAAAAACGATATGAGTGATTATTTTTTGTGAACATAACATTTATCCTTCAAAATCATGCTTGACCCTTTCTTCTAAATATTTCTCAATAATTACAACATTTGACATTGTGTATGCCTGATATTTCATAGAGTGAAGTTTTATGTATTTGATTCATGAGTAATTACATGGTTCAAAACGCTCATTCAGCGTTAAAGTAGAATGCGCTCATTTTTTAAACTTTCAACAAAAGAGTGCTTAGTCAAATAAAGTTCTTCATGCTATTCTAACATCATATCTACGTCAGAAATAGCTCGCTGAGTATGCATTAAAACCAAGTGTACAGTAGGTACTAAAATTGGATACAACATCCCCTCTATTAATATCTAACTTGAGTTTCACTGTTATTCTTGATATACTTACTTACAAAGATATTCTTTTGTATGAATTTAATGGATCCGGGAATTACTCATAATTTCACTAAACTGTTAGGAAAATCGATACACTGGAACAAGAACATCTTGGAAATGAACCTCTGTAGACTAATTTTTCTCCTTAAGCGTATATTCAAATCTCTTTTAAACTAAATTCGGAAAACTTCAGATGATAGTGGTAGATTTCTATCATGAAAGAGGAAACTTTTTTCACTACTTGATTGCTAATTATTCTGACATCCTGCATAATATAAGTGTCAAGATTTGGAATTTTGATATCTTACTAACCTACATAACAGACATTTACGAGTATATAGATCAACCATTCAGAATATTCGAATTTTGGTTTGCCGTGCCTTACTCATTTTGTGTATTATCTCTAGATCCTTCTTGTAATCCTGAACACACCAATATTTGAAACTAGACACCTCTTTGAGACTTTTTTTGATCATATTGATTTTTCTTGAAAAGTTGTGGGGAAACATGGTCTGGCTATAACCGAATCTTCCGTCTAAGGTGTGAACTGATTCCATTGTAGGAGACAAACGATATCAGATATTGACTCATCTTCGAAGCTGGGGAGTGATGTATGCTCAGTGGATTTATCTCGGAAATCATATATGTCATTATCAAACACAGGCTGACACAGAAGCATCAGACAAATCTACTCATGCACTGCATTGATCTATATTTCAACAGTGGAGGCTCCTTCAATTCAACCTTTTACATAATTTTCATCTAACTATTAGCGAGGAGAACTCATAATGATCGTATAACAACGTTCGAGCCAGCAGTCTAATAATTGGATAGAAATAGTTCTTGAATATTGATAGGTTATAGACCTCCCTGGTGTCTATAACCTATCAATATTCAAGAACTATTTCTATCCAATTATTAGACTGCTGGCTCGAACGATGTTATACGATCATTATGAGTTCTCCTCGCTAATAGTTAGATGAAAATTATGTAAAAGGCAAAGAGTTCCACAACTCCACAGTTCCAAAGTTGACCGAAGCCACGTAAAAAGTAGTTCGGCAGGTCTTGAGCTTGATAATGAAGGAGTGACCAGCTTGACTAGTCTCCTCACCTGGAATCTCATGTGATCCAATAACAAATTGGATTTCTGATGAGCACTGACAATGAAAACCTCTTTACTGAAAGGAGGGAATGCCCTCTCACTACGATGTTCTAGAGAAGTGAATAAATTCGTAAATGTGACATCAACAATTAGAAGATGTAACGAAGCTTAGATGTTGAAAAATCATTTATTTTAGATCAGGCGAGAAAAACGAATATAACATGTAAACTCCGGTTGAAGAGTTCATTATGTCATCAGATATGCGTGAGCTCCGAATGTCTATTCCGTGATAATCACTTTCTTAAATCTCCGTAATTTTGAATAAGTGTAATTATTCAAATAAATGAATTGAATTCATGCCCGCTTGAAAATTGCATTCATTCCGATTAATTCATGTTGGAAAAACGGGGATCTGGTAAGTAAACGCATCAAAGTTCGAACAGCCTTATGTATAAAAACTGCGAACAACCAAAAAAACTACGATAACACATGTTTACTGCGTCAAGAGGAACTACCGAGATATCATGAGCGCGAATTTTAGTTCTAAAAAGTAGCGTCACTTTCAAGCATTGTGCTGGACATAAATAAAAAAGGCCCGGCACAAAATAAGGAATTGGTGGTACGAACTTGACCAGAACCTCGGAGAACATATAAAAGGCAGTGACAGACAAAAGATCAGAATTATTGTTCATTATTAATCAGAATCAGAGTAGTACCGTTATATTATTCATTGATTATTGGGTATTATTATCGAACAGAATCAGAGTGAATTATTATTATCATTCAGAATCAGAGTCAGTCAGATTTAAAATTTGAATTTTACATAAGGTAAATGATTGCCTAATAGTTTATTTTCTGGCATTACGATATATTGATTCCCGTGGTTTGTGATTGATAACATTTGTACGATATCTGAGATCCGTAGCTTTCAGTAATTTGGATTGTTATATTTGAGTTCATCCCGTCATAGGTCGAACCGCGCACGATTTAAATCCGCACGTGAATTGAAATATTCAAGTAATTGTATAGTGTGTATGTTTGAACGACTGGGGCGTCTTTGATATATTTGTGCACGCTGTGTCAATCCCGGAAGTATAAGCTGTTGTGTGATTGATGATCGTAATAACCCCTTATCCGAATGAGAAGGCCCGGCCGTGGGTGTAGATGTTATTGCAGATACGATAGTTAGGATTTGTGCACGCTGTGTCAATCCCGGAAGTATAGGCCCTGATTGTCTAGAATCTGAATCTGCAAAGTGTATGAAATCTAACAGTGTCATACAATTACCGAGCACTCCGTTGATAGTTAGTACAAGGGTGGGTGATGTGACAGAATAAACTCAATCAGAGTAATTATCCGAATATACCGTAAAATCTGATATCGTACAATCGCAAATCTAGTGCAGGCCGAAATTTTCCGATTCGACCGAATTTTAACCGTTTAATATATCGTAGTGTGTTATGAACATTTCAAGTGATACTGCTATCTGAATAATAACCGAACACCGCTTATCACGTTAGGAACGGCTTGATTTGTAATTTTCGTAAATTGATGAATGCAAATCATTCATCTACCGATTCCGTACCGTTGAATTGAAATTAAATACCGAACATATCGTAGAAATAGATATGTTGTAACAGTTTTCTTTTATCGCTTGAGCTCCTTCACATTTTCCGTCTGAGAAAATTTTTGTGAATTATACTGTTCAATTGCATTCCACTAATTATTCTGAAAGTGTACTTTTTATAATTATTATATATTTTAATATTTGGAATTCCCCGTTTCATTATTCATTCATCTTCAAATGAGCTGAGTTTTAACCAAGTATCAATTGTAATTAAAGCCTACAATTTTGTTACTGTTTTTCTGCTCAATGTGCCCTGATCTTACTTCACTGTAGCTACCCTAGGGACAAGGCTATCTATAGATAGCATAGTGACAAGCCTTGTTGTGAGGACCCTAGCAGAGGCCCTCAAAAAAGAGTAAACCTTTAGAAAATCTGGCGCTCGAGAATTTGAAGTTTACCGCAGTAAGCAGTCTACCGAAAAGTCACAAGGTACACGTCATGAAGAATAGCTCTCTTCTGAAATACATATGATCTGTTCTATTTTAGGACGAAAATTACTCCTCATGTCTGTTTATATCATCGAGGCAATGTACCCTAATGACTTAATGTGAGCTTAGGTGCACATTATTATGCTCATACTAGTTACAGTTCCTCTCATGCCGAGGTTATGTGTAGTTTAGGTTACTTTGACGCCTCGACCGTCTCGTATCTGGGTTGACTTGACTTTCATCATCAATACCTTGGCTGGCGTAGACATTTTCATTCACTTTAATATGTTTACTCATGATACTTCTCACTAAATTCACTGATTTCAGCTTAAACTTGTGACCCGTTTAATTTTCGTTGAATCAATGCTTTCAAGACGTACCAGGGAGCAACTGGATACCGCATCTCCAAGGCTCGACTACTGTTATCAGAATTAACATTTTATCATCTGCAGACATTTCGGGATGTTCTGTCTTGGTTTGTTGAAGGCCAAATGACTTGCTTTTGGTATTACAGATGTGTTCCGGTCCAACTAATTTTTCATCAAATCGAATTCTTGAACAATTTGTTGTATCTTGGTGATTTATTCATTGTCTATGACCCCTGTTAAAACCTAATTGATTGATATTTTGACTTCTTTGAATTCCACTTTTGTAATTCACTAGTTGAACCTGAGGTGCTTCGTCTGGAAATGGTTGGAAAACATATAGCTCAGTAGATGTGCTAGGACAGTTCTGCGCCAAAATCGACCTTTTGGCATGTAGATTCCCATAAGGAAATCTAAGGTTCATTTTAGCGAAAACGGTCCCCTTCAAGGTCATCCACAATCGCGCATGCGCAGTCATATCGATGAGGGGTAGGTAGTCCATGGTTCTGGAAGTCTGTGAACTAGGCATCTATCTATGGTTCTCGAAGTCTGTGAACTAGTCATATGTCTATGGTTCCCGAATCTGTGAACTAGTCATCCGTCTATGGTTCTTCCCTAACTATGGTCGGGGCAGTCTGTGAACTAGTCATCTGTCTATGATTCTTCCCTGACTATGGTCGGGTGAAGTCTATCAACTAGGCATCTGTGTACTCACATTCTACTGAAATGATTTTTTCTACACACACACACCGAGATTCGAACCCGGGAAATAAACCCTAAAGTTAGGCGGCTTAACCGCGGAGGATTTGAAACAATTTAATATAGTATATAAGCACTTCTACTGAAAATGGAATATTTTTCTACACACACGGGAATCGAACCCGAGAAATAAATTCCAAAGTCGGCTCCTTAACCGCTCAGCTATGGAGAACTTGAGAACAAGTGATTTAAATGTTGTAGATATAACCGCGGGGTATCCGGTCTGAGTGATAAGTGCGAGTATATTGCAGTCTATATGATGCAGGTAATTGTTTGTACATGACGTCAGTCATGCAGGTATCTGAACATGCGGGGGACGAAGTGTATGTCACGGAGCCTACAGCGAGGTATGGAATGTTAGGCTGCTTCTTCATAGCGCCAGCCCTAGGGGGTTTTGAAAGAGTTATAATGGTGTTGTTTGTGCATGTTGTCAGTCACGTGATTTTGAAAGAGGCGGGTATTCATCGGAGGTATCAGTAAATCCGGCATTTTCCGGGTGTCTTTATCGAGTGTATGCATAGATGGAATGTAATACAGTTAGGAAACGATATCTTCTACATGAACGTTTCTCAAATGCGATGTTTATAAGGAAATTACTTTCATGACGTTTATTCAAGCTATATGCACCTTATTTCAACGCGATCGCTATATTACAAAAATGTGATTCCAATCATCTTGAACATATAGATATGTGGATATTATTTTCAGTATACAAAAATGGGGTTGGGGGACTTCAAAAAAGGTATGGAATGTGGGGTTGTTTAAACATGACGTTAGTCGTGTGGTGGTGTCTGTCGCGGGGACCTACAACGAGGTATGGAATGTGAGGTTGTTTTTCGACGAGTGAGTGGTGTTTTATTGAACTGAAGATCCGGCGACCATAGTTTACAAACGATGATGACGTCACTGCATCAAACCGGTGACAGTAGCTAACTCAATCCGGTGACCATCGTTTACGAACGATGATGACGTCACTACTCTGAGCCAATGACAGTAACTGATTCAATCCGGCGACCATCGTTCACGAACGATGATGACGTCATCGCTCCAAGCCAATGACAGTAACTGAGTCAATCCGGCGACCATAGTTTAAGAACGATGATGACGTCACTGCTTCAAACCGGTGACAGTAGCTAACTCAATCTGGCGACCATCGTTCACGAACGATGATGACGTCATCATCGTTCACGAACTATGATGGGCTAATGAGGAATAAAATGTGAATAATCATAATGATTGTAATACATTCATGCACATGTTTTATGGCATGATTCAACCCATGCTTTAACATTCAGACACATGTTTCAGTATTCAGACACGTGTTTCAATATTCAGACACGTGTTCCAGCATTCAGACACGTGTTTCAAACACGTGCTTCAATATCCAGACACGTGTTTCAACATTCAGACACGTGTTTCAGCATTCAGACACGAGTTTCAGACACGTGTTTCAAAATTCAGACACGTGTTTCAGCATTCAGACACGTGTTTCAATATTCAGACACGTGTTTCAGCATTCAGACACGTGTTTCAACATTCAGACACGTGTTTCAGAATTCAGACACGTGTTCCAGTATTCAGACACGTGTTTCAACATTCAGACACGTGTTCCAGCATTCAGACACGTGTTTCAGAATCCAGACACGTGTTTCGACATTCGGACACGTGTTTCAGCATTCAGACTTGTGTTTCAGACACATGTTTCAGACACGTGTTTCAGACACGTGTTTCAACTTTCATACACGTGTTTCAGCATTCAGACACGTGTTTCAGACACGTGCTTCAGTATTCGGACACGTGTTTCAACATTCAGACACGTGTTTCAGCATTCAGGCACGTGTTTCAACATTCAGACACGTGTTTCAGTTTTCAGACACGTTTTTCAGCTTTCAGACACGTGTTTCAACATTCATACACGTGTTTCAGCATTCAGACACGTGTTTCAGACACGTGTTTCAACATACAGACACGTGTTTCAGCATTCAGACACGTGTTTCAGCATTGAGACACGTGTTTCAGACACTTGTTTCAATATTCAGACACGTGTTTCAGCATTCAGACACGTGTTTCAACATTCAGACAAGTGTTTCAGCATTCAGACATGTGTTTCAGACACGTGTTTCTCAACATTCAGACACGTGTTTCAGCATTCAGACACGTGTTTCAGACACGTGCTTCAGTATTCAGACACGTGTTTCAATATTCAGACACGTGTTTCAGCATTCAGACACGTGTTTCAGACACGTGTTTCATTATTCAGACACGTGTTTCAGCATTCAGACACGTGTTTCAGAAACGTGTTCCAATATTCAGACACGTGTTTCCTTCGCGAGCACGACTTTTACAACCTTCATACGTTGAAGCGCTTACATATATATATATATATATATATATATATATATATATATATATATATATATATATATATATATATATATATATATATATATATACTAGTTAAGAACATACATACAGACAGCCATGAAAAAGTTATAATGATAAACCCATTTTTATTATCGCGGGTTTTGATCAATTTCAGTGGAAACATACCAGCAAAGAGTTTATGCAGATCAAGTCCGTTTTCCAACCACCTAGGAGGTAGAACTCACGGCTCGTTGCTTTTTTCGATAGAGTGGAAAGCTTCCCCAGGAGGCCTACAAACCACGTGCGAGGTGGATGAGAAATGAAATATCGATATCTATTATATCATTTATTTGAAAAAGCACATTTTCATTTCGGAAGGATGATATTGAGGAGCCAATCTTGTAGATTATCGACATGCTGAGCTGCATACATATATTTTTCCCCATCGTAAATGGAACATCAACCAATCACAAATCATATAAGCTGCGTACAACAGCCGTATAATTATGTTAATATATTCAACCAACAGTACTTAATCTATCTCTATCATCATATTTGAGATTGTGTAATGTCCTCAGGGAAGCGTAGCAAAAGTTCCTGGTATCAAGTATCGTTTATCGTCGTTGGGCGATAGCACAATTTTCTCCTGGCTTATGAAGAACACCTTATGTTTTACGGCTCTAATCAGATTTTGAGTGACTGATACCTCTTTCCACTCCTCGAGGCACTCAACATAGTCATCAAAGTCGATCGTGTTTCTGACAACGGAAAATTTTACTCCCTTAGCTTTTTTTGTTACCCCATAGTTCTTCATTATTTCTACAATTTCAGATTCTTCGTATTCGGCGTTCCTCAGTTCCTGAAGCTTCATACTAACATCATCATCAGTAGTTAGAACCTTTATTGCGTATAATTTAGCTCGGAGGCCCACAAAATCGGTCATAGGAGTTCCATTGTTCTCATCCTTCATCTTTCCTAATACTTTCTTATTAACGAGGGGGATGTCATAGGTGTTACCAGACTGGTAGTCGCTGGTGTCAAAGTATTGATGGCAGTCGCGCTTCATCACATCATAAGGGTCTTTCCCCAACTCATATATGAGAGAGTCTGTATCTGTATACAGTACAGAACAACTATCCCCAAACGCTTGACCCATATACTTATAATGAAAATCGTATATAGTCGTCTCAGCCAAATCCAATATAGACATTCCTACATAAATAGGTTTACTCAACCACACTTCCAACTTGTTAAGCTCAACTGCTACCAAATTCTCATTGAAAATGGTGCAGTTCTTGAACTCGGGCTTAGGAATATATGATTCAGCTCCATACCGCCCACCCCACTCGGTTAGTAAGTGGACGTTCACTCTTTTGCGAAAATTTCCCATTGTCTTACCAAACACCGCATTATTCATCAATTTGAATAGATTCTTCTCGAACTCATTCTTTGCGTCCTTTCGAAGGTCAGTGTTCAGATCTATGTTTGCTTTAAGCCACGGAGCTTGCTTAAATTCCAAAATTCTATGGACTTTTTTCAGCACCAAACCGTTTTCTAGCGCTTGCTTGAGGCTACGGTAATGGATAACATACTTCTCCTTAGGGTGAAGTGTTGCCATCAATTTTAATGGTGCATTTGATGAAGCGGGGACGTTGCCTGTTTGAGGATCAATATGTAGAGGGCAGAAGAGTGAATCTTTATGTTGACCATGCAGATGTTTAGGGTACTCCAAATCGACTTCTGAAATATATCCTACATCAGAATCATCTGGAACTGTAGTAACGTCAATATTTGCATCACACCATTCAAATTCGCCATACGAGAGAGCTTGACTCATGGCCCAACCATACTAGTTATTGACGTCATAATACATCAAATAAGAATCAGCTTTCGATGGATTATAATTTGGCATATATTCATTGTTGGCGTGGGCTCTACGCTTAGAACATACTTGACTGAGTCCACCTCTAATCCCTTTCTCAACGAATAGATATACAGGGTGTCCCAATATTGCTGGGACACAGAGCTACCACGTATTCTAGAGGTCAAAATAAGTCGATTGAGCCCAATTTACCTGTATACCAAAATGTACCGTTTGTCCGTGAGAAGAGTTCAAAGTTTACTAAAAAAAATACATTTTTGTATGTTGTTCCGAAGTGCTTTATACAAATTTAATGAAATTTGGTAAATGTGTATTCTAGACGATTAGCTTACTTTTAGTAATCAAAAAAACCCAAAGAAAATTGTAGAGGGGTTGGAACCACCCTCACCCCTTGGCATTTTTTCCCTCATTTTTGTAGGGGTGGGAATACGGTTTTAAGACTTTTTTATCTGGAAGGCCTACTCATTATCTTCATTTTCTTACTCTTGTAAAAACTCCGTATTTTGCGTAGTTTTCAAGAAAAAAAATGTTTTCGCAAACACTGATAACCGATTTTCGGGTATAGGTTTAATAAAATTATTAGACACAAATTACACAATACATTTACACAAGACAAACAATAATTTTTATAACAAGTGTTCAATGTGACCTCCACCTTCATTAATACAGAGGTCAATTCGACGTAAAAAATTTAAATGCACTCTTCTTAAAACATCGTCATTTTCTCGTAGCGCATTTACAGCATTTTGAATTATATTCCACAGTTGTTCGATGTTATTTATTTGAACCTCGTACACTTGTCTTTTTAATTCTCCCCAGATGAAGAAGTCACAAGGGTTTAAATCTGGAGACCGCGGAGGCCATTGAATGGGTGCTTCTTGTCCCCTACCTATCCACCTGCCACCAAATTGTTCACCAAGATATTCTCTTACTGCACGTGCAAAATGAGGTGGTGCACCATCATGCATGAAGAACGTATTTCTACGCAAGTTAAGAGGCAAGTCTTCTAATAATTCTGGCAAATTTTGTTGAAGGAAACGGAGGTAACTATCGCCATTCAGACGATCAGGTAATCGTAACGGTCCGACTATAAATTCGCCAATAATTCCGACCCAGACATTAATTTTAAATTCACGTTGATAATGTCTACTTTTAATGGCATGTGGATTTTCATCTGCATAAACATGATCGTTGTGTAGGTTTGTCATACCGCGACGTGTAAAACAAGACTCATCAGTAAACAAGATCTTAGTATGGAATCCGTTGTCGACTACTCTGCGCTCCCGAATAGTTTGTAAAAAACTTAAACGTAATTCGTAGTCAGGTGGCAACAATTCTTGCACTGGCTGGATGTGAAATGAACGAATTACTTGATCGCTCAAAATTCGACTTACAGTGCTTTTTGGAATTCCAGCTTCTCGTTGCAATCTTCTAGTACTGGTATTAGGATTGTTATCAATCATTTGAAGAACAGCTTCTTCCGCAATAGGTGTTCGAGCTTGTCGAGGTCTTCCAGCGTTAACTCTTACTGGGGTCAACCTCCCCGTTTCTCGAAGACGTCTTTCGATTCGGGCAAAAGTTTTATGGTTTGGAATTCTCCGGTTTGGATACCTCTCTTGATACACGCGAACACTTTCGCGGCAGTTACCTTGACAATATCCAAGAACTAATAACATGTCGGTCTGTTCATTAAAAGGAAAATTCATAATTGTGGGACGTCAAAGGAACAGCAACAACAGCAATAACAATTAAACAAAAACAGTGATGACAATAAGAAATAATAAAAAAACAAGCAAAAGAGAACAAATAACTGACACATTTACTGTTAACAATAAACTATGTTTCCTGTCAAAATCATAACATTTGGTTTTGTCTTTGTGTCCGCGGCCAACTAAATTTTGTATTACAATTTTATTAAACCTATACCCGAAAATCGGTTATCAGTGTTTGCGAAAACATTTTTTTTCTTGAAAACTACGCAAAATACGGAGTTTTTACAGGAGTAAGAAAATGAAGATAATGAGTAGGCCTTCCAGATAAAAAAGTCTTAAAACCGTATTCCCACCCCTACAAAAATGGGGGAAAAAATGCCAAGGGGTGAGGGTGGTTCCAACCCCTCTACAATTTTCTTTGGGTTTTTTTGATTACTAAAAGTAAGCTAATCATCTAGAATACACATTTACCAAATTTCATTAAATTTGTATAAAGCACTTCGGAACAACATACAAAAATGTATTTTTTTTAGTAAACTTTGAACTCTTCTCACGGACAAACGGTACATTTTGGTATACAGGTAAATTGGGCTCAATCGACTTATTTTGACCTCTAGAATACGTGGTAGCTCTGTGTCCCAGCAATATTGGGACACCCTGTATATCGAGGTCTGTGAGAAGCTCCAGTTCTTGTTTTGTATGTTTCACCATCGCATCCCAAATGAAGCCAGGTAATGTACGTGTTCCAGACACGTGTTTCAACATTCAGACACGTGTTTCAGCATTCAAACACGTGTTCCAGACACGTGTTCCAGCATTCAGACACGTGTTTCAACATTCAGACACGTGTTTCAGCATTCAGACATGTGTTTCAGACACGTGTTTCAACATTCAGACACGTGTTCCAGCATTCAGACACGTGTTTCAGACACGTGCTTCAGTATTCAGACACGTGTTTCAATATTCAGATACGTGTTTCAGCATTCAGACACGTGTTTCAACATTCAGACACGTGTTTCAGCATTCAGACACTTGTTTCAGAAACGTGTTTCAATATTCAGACACGTGATTCCTTCGCGAGCACGACTTTTACAACCTTCATACGTTAAAGCGCTTACATATATATATATATATATATATATATGTTTCTTCTTAGGTTCTCGCGGACGTAATGTGTAGAACTGGATTCTCGGGTATTGATCCGCGTTGTGTGGTTTCGGTCCTCAAAAGGACCAATTTCACGACGTTTCGGCAAAGTCGCATTTGCCATCTTCAGGTGATTCGACCGTAGAGTCTGGAAAATCTAGGCGATTTCGCCTAGATTTTCACGTCGTGAAATTGGTCCTTTTGAGGACCGAAACCACACAACGCGGATCAATACCCGAGAATCCAGTTCTACATATATATATATATATATACTAGTTAAGAACATACATACCGACAGTCATGAAAAAGTTATAATGATAAACCCATTTTTATTATCGCGGGTTTTAATCAATTTCAGTGGAAACATACCAGCAAGGAGTTTATGCAGATCAAGTCCGTTTCCCAACCACCTGAGTGGTAGAACTCACGGCTCGTTGCTTTTTTCGATAGAGTGGAAAGCTTCCTCAGGAGGCCTACAAACCACGTGCGAGGTGGATGAGAAGTGAAATATCGATATTTATTATATCATTTATTTGAAAAAGCACATTTTCATTTCGGAAGTATGATATTGAGAAGCCAATTTTGTAGATTAACGACATGCTGAGCTGCATACATATATTTTTCCCCATCGTAAATGGAACATCAACCAATCACAAATCATATAAGCTGCGTACAACAGCCGTATAATTATGTTAATATATTCAACCAACAATACTTAATCTATCTCCATCATCATATTTGAGATTGTGTAATGTCCTCAGGGAAGCGTAGCAAAAGTTCCTGGTATTAAGAATCGTTTATCGTCGTTGGGGGATAGCGCAATTTCCTCCTGGCTTATGGAGAACACCTTATGTTTTACGGCTCTAATCAGATTTTGAGTGACTGATACCTCTTTCCATTCCTCGAGGCACTCAACATAGTCATCAGAGTCGATCGTGTTTCTGACAACGGAAAATTTTACTCCCTTAGCTTTTTTTGTTACCCCATAGTTCTTCATTATTTCTGCAATTTCAGATTCTTCGTACTCGGCGTTCCTCAGTTCCTGAAGCTTCATACTAACCTCATCATCAGTAGTTAGAACCTTTATTGCGTATAATTTAGCTCGGAGGCCCACAAAATCGGTCATAGGAGTTCCAATGTTCTCATCCTTCATCTTTCCTAACACTTTCTTATTAACGAGTGGGATGTCATACATGTTACCATACTGGTTGTCGCTGGTGTCAAAGTATTGATGGCAGTCGCGCTTCATCACATCATAAGTGTCTTTCCCCAACTCATATATGAAAGAGTCTGTATCTGTATACAGTACAGAACAACTATCCCCGAACGCTTGACCCATATACTTATAATGAAAATCGTATATAGTCGTCTTAGCCAAATCCAATATAAACATTCCTACATAAATAGGTTTATTTAACCACACTTCCAACTTGTTTAGCTCAACTGCTACCAAATTCTCATTGAAAATGGTGCAGTTCTTGAACTTGGGCTTAGAAATATATGATTCAGCTCCATATCGCCCACCCCACTCGGTTAGTAAGCGGACGTTCACTCTTTTGCGAATATTTTCCATTGTCTCACCAAACACCGCATTATTCATCAATTTGAATAGATTCTTCTCGAACTCATTCTTCGCGTCCTTCCGGAGGTCAGTGTTCAGATCTATGTATGCTTTAAGCCACGGAGCTTGCTTGAATTCCAAAATTCTATGGACTTTTTTCAGCACCAAACCGTTTTCTAGCGCTTGCTTGAGGCTACGGTAATGGATAACATACTTCTCCTTAGGGTGGAGTGTTGCCATCAATTTTAATGGTGCATTTGATGAAGCGGGGACGTTGCCTGTTTGAGGATCAATATGTAGAGGGTAGAAGGGTAAATCTTTATGTTGATCATGCAGATGTTTAGGGTACTCCAAATCGACTTCTAAAATATATCCTACATCAGAATCATCTGGAACTGTAGTAACGTCAATATTTGCATCACACCATTCAAATCCGCCATATGGGAGAGCTTGACTCATGGCCCAACCATACTGGTTATTGACGTCATAATACATCAAATAAGAATCAGCTTTCGATGGATTATAATTTGGCATATATTTATTGTTGGCTTGGGCTCTACGCTTAGAACATTCTTGACTGAGTCCACCTCTAATCCCTTTCTCAACGAATAGAAATTTATCGAGATCTGTGAGAAGCTCCAGTTCTTGTTTCGTATGTTTCAGCATCGCATCCCAAGTGAAGCCAGGTAATGTAAAGTAGTGTGCAGGATCCAGATTATATGTTTGATGACAGCTAGTTCTGAATTGCTCGGAAACATCCGCCAGAAGCATTATGTCCGTCTTCATGTACAAATCGACATATTGCCCCAAGTTTCTACATCCAAATTTTTCCCATATATGCTGAGCTCGCTGGTATAATCTTCGAGGGCACGGCTTATCTTCTAATTTATTGTGGAAAGTCTAAATTGGTGGTAAAAAAGACTGGGAGAATCTATCAAACGAGTCGATGTGATCATAGGCCATCACCCCCTTCTTAGTTAATAGCTTAACTTGTTCATCGTCTCGTTCCCCAAACTGGCATTTTTAATTAGGGAAATCTATCAAGTATGACGCCAGCTTATCCAGGGAGGACCCCATAAACCTGAATGAATCGATGAATCGGAGTTGAATGGGGGTATCATCGACATGCTTCGTGAAACTTATATATTTCTCCTTTGTTATAGGAAGCAAATCGATTTTACAGTCCATTCGCGAGGCTACATCTTCAATCATGAAGTTAGCATCATAATTGCTGAGATTATGGAAAACTACCGGAACAAAATGCGTATCCTGGTAGTTAATGTTGAAACCTTCATGTGCTGCTCCTCGATAATTTCTCAGTGGTAGCAGGTGATTATGATCCCAAACTTTTTTATCAGCCTCCGAGAATGGTTGTTCACAAATGTGACAATATTTTGCCCTTCTGAATGCAATTTCGTCATCTTGCGTCAAATCGATGTCATATGGACACCAGAAAACTGTACCCAAATCTTCTGCGAGAGTCTTCATCTAATCTGCGAACCAACTCATACAATCCACGCCACGATATGCTCGATAGAAAGATAGGGAATCTTCATATGAACATTTCATGTAATATCCGATAGCTGCAGGGATATGTTGCTGCGTCTTTTTCGGGTCCGAAGTGGGGCTAAGAACGCTTTCCAGATCTGCATATACCACAAATGGTGCTTCCACTTTATTCTTAAAGTTTTTGAATTTCAGGATATTCTTTCCAACTTCAGGCATCTTAACCTTACAGCTATTCAGCTTCTCACAATCCTCAGTATGTTTGTCTAACTTCTCCTCAGAGCGGAAGTAATGGAGACATCGTTCACAAAAATATTTCCGTCCATCATGTTTACTCAGCTGCGAAGAAACCAGGCGTGATAGATCTTTGATCCATACTGTAACGGACCAGGTGTGGTCGGTTTTAGTTGGCCCAGCTAGCTCAATTTAAATTAATTACTCTCAGGGCTCGTAGTGAAACGTGCCTTGTGATTCAAGACTGTGAATTGCCCGAGCGCCAACTGCTTGAAAAAAAAACTATAAAACTGAATGAATTCACAGTCAAGAATACAAGCACTACGAGATGGTTAAACAGTTGATGGAAATTCAGAAAAACAATACAGGTTCAACTTAACAATTCGTATATTCCACAGAATTTGAATTTTAACAAAATAAATTACAAATTTTTAGAATTCCAATTGGAAACATAAATAGTATTGAATTCGTAAAAATACTTATTAAAGTAAATAAAATCGTAACATAAATGAAATTTTGAGTAAATGATTATTAAATTAAATTGGTTCGTAACATAAAGTGAATTATAAGAAAACAATTAATAAATTAAATCAATTATTAAATTGAAAAGGACTAATTATCCAATAAGAGGACTTACAGTATACCTCGAATGATTCTATAAAAATTAGTGGAATACAACTTCGGATAAACAACAAAATCAGAGAATGAAATTATGATCATTCAAACAAGAAAATGTTACCCTCCTTGGAACTCGTAGGAACTGGAAGTCGGTCCTGTCAGGGAAGTCACTATACCGCCTGGGAGTGAAGGGGTGAGGAACCTCAGACGTTCAATCCCTGTAAATTTAAAGAACGAACAGTACCTGACTTGAGATCAAAAGGACAAGCAACACCGTCGGTTGGAATAACCAAGTAATTCCACAACCGATAATGTTATCTTTCCCAAATTGCGAAAACACTAGTACAAAATGGATGTCTTGACGAGATATCAATTTAGGCAAAATTTTAATTTAATCTGAAGGAATAAACAATTACAATTGATTTTTAAAATTAGCAAAAAGTTAACATGTGACTAAAACAATAATGATTAAATTTATATCTGGAAAAAATATTATTTGAACTGTTGAAAATTTGCTAGTTAGCATAAAATTCTGGTTTGCTTGAAAAGAATTATACACGTGGATTGATACTGTAAACTGTGATCACTCCCTAACGGCGTGACAGTGTCAAAAATATATACTTATACCTAATAAGCAGTAATTAGGTGAATTCACCATTAACAACCTTTACGGCACGTGGGTCTAATAAGACCACCCTATGTATCAAGTACTAGGTTAACAAAATGGCGATCTTCAGGATCGCGCAACTAACATGTGCTCAATTTACAGGTTAAAGTAAAGGTGAAATTTAAATATTGACTGCAACAGCTGCTCACGACTCGTCAGAGTAATTCTAGACAGTGACTAGAACAATCCCGGTAGTGATTGAAAAGATAAACCTGGGTTCATGCTAGATGCAAATTTGATTGTGTTTTTTAATAGAGCAAGTCGAGGAAATTCCTCTGAAATATAATCACACGCGGGTACTTTACATCCAGGCGTTAATTAACAACTAAATCAAATTATCGGTAACCCGGTGTGTATCATATTTCAGAAGCCCAAAAATTAA
This sequence comes from Endomychus coccineus, assembly GCA_958510875.1. Classification (NCBI taxonomy): domain Eukaryota; kingdom Metazoa; phylum Arthropoda; class Insecta; order Coleoptera; family Endomychidae; genus Endomychus; species Endomychus coccineus. Next base: position 114,084,295 of record OY294068.1, read on the forward strand.
GAAAGTATGCAAAGAATATGAAATACTCGACTTACCCTATCAAAGATTAACAACACAATGAATTCTCTTCGATTTCCGCTATCCTACATTCCCACTCCGTGATATATAGTGACATCTCATATCAGGAATGGTAGTCTCAATAATCTCTGTTTTATTAAGCGGCAGATGTCTTTAAATATCATATGCATGATTACTAACGAAAAGAAATCTAATCCGTTTAATAAATAGTTCTATATAATCACGTAACGCGGCACGTTACATTCCCCCTCTACCACGAGAAAAATTTTGAAGTGAAGCTTCAAAAATTTTTAAGAGAATAATAAAAAAATCGGTCTTGACGTAGAGACTGGTTGACCAACTCCAGAATCACGATACTCAATAGGAGTTTTGTGGTCCTCACATAAATATTGGTTGACCAGTTACAATATTACGATACTCAAAAGGAGTTTTGTGGTCTTCACATAAATATTGGTTGACCAGTTCCAATATTACGATACTCAAAAGGAGTTTTGTGGTCTTCACATAAATATTGGTTGACCAGTTTCAATATTACGATACTCAAAAGGAGTTTTGTGGTCTTCACATAAATATTGGTTGACCAGTTCCAATATTACGATACTCAAAAGGAGTTTTGTGGTCTTCACATAAATATTGGTTGACCAGTTCCAATATTACGATACTCAAAAGGAGTACTAAAAAATTTTGAATGAAAATTAAAATGTCCTACACATTTTATAATAATGTAACATACACAATTGTTCAATTGGAAGATCACAGGAATACATAAACTAAAAAAACTACAGGATAGCTGTGGAGTCGCAGAAAGTGTGCTCAGCGAACGACCCCATGCGGAACCCAGACGTCCCCGGTAGGAACCTTACCCTTAGTTACTAGTAACGCCCCAGCTGGACTAAGTCCACTACAGAATCCCCTTCCTTAAGAGCCATCGGCAACCAAGCAATAAAAAGAAATAGTTTTCAGAATGAAGAAGAGAAAGAAATGGGATTGGGTCCCACGGTCTAGAATGTCTAAAGGAAAGAAGAGTAGGAGTAAAAATAAACAAAAAATAATAATAGCCGGCTCAGAAGGTTCGGCCACCAAGACGAAACCCCGCTCCCAAGGCCTTTCTAAGGGGGCCCATTCTCCCCAAAACTACCGGATGCCACCCGACTGCATCGTCGCATGGTTCCCCCGCTCCAGCACCCCCTCTGGTTCACACAACGTCCTCTCAATATAAAAAAAAACCATAATTTAACCTGATTTCTTCCAATCTAACCCTAAGCGGGTAATTGTGAATGTCCATATAAAAAAATATACTACACAACAACAAAATTATGTACCTACGTACATTAATCCCTTATTATATAAGGTTACTCGACATAACTGGTAATTCTATCTGTGACTATACGAAAATTTTACAGACAAACAGTTTCACCGTAGTTTCCTACGCCTCAGAGATACAAAAAGCATTACCATTTCAATTACAACAACTAAATCTTCTATTTAGTTATATTAGCAGCCACTATCAAATATAATTTATAACTTGTTCAATCTAAAATGTGAAAATAATTTGAAAATCGCATGTTAATAGATTAACCAAACGAAATTTCTTCATAAAGGAAGAATATAACCATGGAATAACATAACAGTATCCATTCCCCAGCGACATATGATATAATAGTATTATTAGTTTTTAAAGAAAGCATAAGCATCAAATGGTTAAGTGGTATAAAAAACAGGAAAGTTTTATGAGTTCTTCCTTGTTTATTCTTCTTTCGAAGCAGACTAGAAACTAGAGACCTTCTTTATTATGAAATGCATCGCCCTAAACATAGGGACTGGAAACGTTGTTATATTATTTACAGTTGTATTTTAATTATAATATACTGATATAACAGAGAATTTAACTGTTACCGGCATGTCTTAGTGGCTTCCGTTATTATGAGAAGAAGTTTCAAAATAACATACAATTGGATGTCTTTGTTTTCATTTTTATTTTAAATTATGAGATTTCTGAATAATCGGAAATTTCGATAATTACTTGTTCGAATGTATAAAGGAGGAAAAAAAAAATAATCTCCCTATTATCCCTAAGGTATTTAGAGACCGGTAAAACGTCATAGTGGCGTGAGAGAAGAATTTCGTGTGAACTACGTAGCACACTAGTTAATATATTTATAATTGATAGGAGGAGAGGAAAAAAATAGTAGCTGCATGTTAGTGAACTAGGTTCACGCTAGTGAATAGATGTTTTCACAAAGTTATCCCAAGCATAAGTGTAGGTCCAATTTAAAGTCCCCTACACTCCGGACCGAATTGATTAACAATCAATACAATTTTACTTGTATATCAAAAAATGAAATGGTAATGAGAGACTAACCAATAATGTCGAATTAATAAATTACTATAACGCAATTCTATGAATAAGAATAAATTTCCAATTCTCAAAAACAATACTGAATTTACTCTAAATAAGTCCAATCTTTGAGTTAAAAGACTCCCTCAAGTTTAAGTTACCTTAAAAATAAACTATAGATACCTAAGAGCTTATTTCTGAAATTATACGTTTTCCAGACAATAACTCACGGATACATAAGAGCTTATTTCTGAAATTATACGTTTTCCAGACAATAACTCACTCTAAATTAGTCCAGTCTTACGTGTTGAAAACACTAAGAGAACAGACTCTAAAAGAAGATACTAGAGTTAATTTTCAAACATGACATAGCATGGACCAGCGGATCCCAAATTAACATATGCAATTATTGAAAAACAAACTCGTAATGTGGAAGTCTCAAACTTCCAAATCCACCCACTTTCCAGGGTGATCAAGTCCTAAAAATGGTGGTTTCACTATAACAACTATAAAAAAAATAATGTATCCGATAAAGTTAAGGTAACTAATGAAAATAAATTGGACTATACTAAAATAAAGTGAACAAAATTCAGAAATCTGGCAATCAAAGTAAAACAATGATACTTAGCGTCATCCGTGCAGAAGAAAGAGCGAAGCAGATCGGAGCAACAGGGAACCCCCGCAGATCACCAATAATTTGCAGCTTTCTTAACAGTATTCATCTACTGTGGCACTTAAGGGCTCTAGACTTCCCAAAACTGACAGTCATAAATGCAACCTCAATGTCCACCGCAACATTAGCAACCTGCTAGGAACCCTATCTCTCATCACTGGAACTCTCATCCTCCTGTTCAAAATCGTCATTGCACAGATCTTCTTTTATATCTTTAACATGCCAGTTTCCCAAATTCTGTCTGTCTTCATTCTGTAACTCATATACTAGATTAGAAATTATCTTGGTTACGACACATGGTATATACTTAGGAGCCAGTTTGGCTGAAAAGAAATTTGCAGCGTTGGACTGAACAAAATTTCTTTTCCAAACTTTATCACCCACCTTGAAGGCTACTGGGCGTTTTCTCAAATTATAATGCTTTTTGTATCCCTTATATGCCGCCACAATGTTTTGTCTTACCTCATTGAAGACATTCGGTAATGACTCAATATCTGATTGTCTATGAATCTTGTTAGAAACATTAAGAATGTCGTTATCTCCAACTTTGCCGTAAAAATCGCCAGAAATAGGAATTTGACGTGCAAACATTAAAAATGCAGGGCTGAACCCTGTAGAATCATGCTTTGTTAAGCGTAACGCTTGCGTTAATTGAGAAATGTTTGCATCCCAATCTCTATGATTATCATGTATAAACGAAGAAATAGCGGTAATTAAAACTCTATTAACTCTTTCGCTATTATTAACTTGTGGATGATAACGGGCATTCAGCCAATGTTTAACTTTGTAGTCAGCAAGGAATTTTAAAAATTGCCTAGATGTAAATTGGCTTGCATTATCTGATAATAAAATCTGGCATACTCCAAAGGTAAGGAAGACTTGATTTTCCAAAAATTTAATAGCCGAAGCCGAAGTGGCTTTTGCACAAGGATAGATAAACACATATTTAGTGAACCAATCTACCGCAACCAAAATATATTGATTACCACGTTTAGAACGAGGTAAAGGGCCTAAATAATCTATACTCAATAATTGCATGGGAAAGTCTATATTTTTCATTTGCCCCATTAAGCCGTGTCTTTGTACATTGGGACTCTTGTGAGCAGCGCAAATTTTACAATTCTTCACATATCGAATTATATCCTGTCTCATTCGGGGCCAATAATACTGTTCATATATCCTATACATAGTTTTCGAGATCCCAAAATGGGCGGCTGTAGGAACACAATGAAACTGTTCAAAAATTTTAAGTCTGTTTGCCGTTGGAACTACCAATTTCCATTCAGTTAAATTAGAAGATACACACGTAGGAAGTTTGACGTGTTTATATAACCCGTTACCAACTACTTTAAAATCAGGGTAATGATCGGGATTATTGGGTACTTTTTTTAACATATCTGTGTACCATTTGTCCGGAATAAGTTCTTGATCACTGATTACATTAATATTAGGTACGTCCCTAGACAAATAATCTGGTACAATCATTTGTGATCCTGGCCTATGGCGTATATCTAAATCAAATTGAGACAATTTTAAAGCCCATCTACCTAAACGACCAATCGGATCTTTCAAATTATGTAACCAAACTAAACTGGCGTGATCAGTGTAACAAACAACCCTTGTACCCTCTATAAAACAACGAAATTTAGACAATGCAAACAGAACGGCTAATAACTCTCTTTCGGAAACTGTATATTTTCTCTCGGCTTTACTTAAAGTTCGACTAGCATAAGCTACTGGATGTTGTAAACCATTATGTTCTTGAAAAAGTACACAACCTAACCCGACGTCGCTAGCGTCGCTTTGTATAGAAAAAGATTTAGAAAAATCTGGACTTCTGAGAACTGGAGCCGACGTTAGGCGTCGCTTCAGCTCTTGAAAAGAAGACTCAGCTTCAGGAGTCCAAGTAATCGGTTGGTGCTTTTTCTTACTTTTAATAAGTTCAGTAATAGGAGCTGTTAGAGTAGAACAATCTTTGATAAATCTTCGGTAAAATGAAATTAATCCCAACAGCCTTCGAACTTGAGTGGATGTTTTTGGTGAAGAAAGAAGAGTAACGGCCTCAACAAGCTCACCACTAGGGCGCAATCCCTCCCTATCTACTATAAAACCCAAAAATTTGAGAGACGGTCTGCAAAAATTACATTTTTCAGCATTAACCGCAAGGTTAGCCAATTTAATCTTTTCATATACTTTATGTAACACTTGAATATGTTCTTCGAAAGTATTTGTAGCGATGATTATATCATCTAAATAAGGAAAAACTAAATGACTAATACTTTCATCGATCAAAAAATCCATAAGGCGTTGCATTGTTGCCGGAGCATTAGTTAAACCAAACGGCATTACACAAAATTCATAAAGGCCTTTGCCTGGAATACCGAAAGCAGTGTATTTACGTGAATTTTCCTCTAAAGGAATGTTCCAAAAAGCTTTCTTCAAATCTAAAGTTGTAAGATAGTTAGCGCCTTGCAATTTGCTCAAAATTGTATCTATTAAAGGTAAGGGGTAAGCATCCCTTGTGGTTAACTTGTTTAAGTGTCTACTATCTAAACAAGCTCTATAAGAATTATCTTTCTTCTTTACTAAAAGCATTAGGCTCCTGTAAGGTAAAGAAGAAGGTTGGATTACACCAAGCCTCAACATCTCATCAATTTCTGAATTTAAATGGTTTTGTAAAGCAGGAGAAAAGGGGTATTGTCTTTTTCTAAAAGGTACTGTTTCCGACACGGTAATTGTATGTTCTATTAAAGAGGTACGTCCTATTTCCGACAAGGAAAGTTGTTCAAAGAGTTCGATTTTTGTTTGAAGTTCTGTTTTTTGTAACGTATTTAAAGAATCATAACTATGAATTGCAGTAACATTACTTGATTTAATACAAGGTTCGATGTTCCAGATAGAATTACCAAAGTCGACCTTAATATTATGATATTTGCAAAATTCTATACCCAATATTACTGCTTGTTGTATAGAAGGAATTACGTTAAATTTAACAGAAGTCTGAATATTATTAAACGAAATAGGAACGTTAATTATTCCCAAGACAGGTTGATGTAAACCATCAGCGGTGGTTACAACAGTGACATTGTTATCCTTAATTATTGACAATCTATATTTTTCAATAATGAAATTACCCTTTGAACCTATAACATTAATGTTAGAACCTGTGTCCAACAATGCAGGAAAAGAATCCTCAAAAACTTTAATGTTCAAATAAGGTCTATTGTCATCAGGTAAATTTAAAAAAACTGGAGAAACCATTTTAGGAGAACAATTCTTCTTAATTCTGATTAACCACTTTTCCCATTCAACCCTGTCGAAGGTTCCTCTTACTTTCTTTTGTTTTGATTTGTGATAGTACCTGGGTTTTGTTTTGAAGTCGAAGCTGTAGCCAGGCCTGCAGGCTTCGACGCCACGTTTTTTGACTTACATCTTTTACAAGATGTGCTAACAATGTTAGGTACTCCACATCCAAAACAAAAAGTTTTCCTAGGGGCCGAACAAGAAGTATACTTGTGCCCTTGGGAACGACAATTCCAACAAACAACTGGAGAAAAGGTTTGTAATTCATTGACTGTAGGTCTAAACTTCAATTTAGGTACATTTTCCTGTATTACCTCTTGACTTTTAAAACGAAACTCGAAATCTTCTATTTGTCTACAATTCGCTTTTAAATCCTTTATTGATGTTAAATTAAGTAATGCAAATTGATTCAATATGTGAGGTTGTAAATTAGACATAATTTGTTCTAATCTCGTTTCTTCATTAGGAGAAACTTTAAGCCTGGAGAATAATTTTTCTACCGAAGCTATGTACAAGCTGCATTTTTGTCCTGCAAGTTGTTTGCGATTTCTGATCTGATTCCATATTCCAAAGTCAAGGTATTTAGGCAAGAATTCTGCTTTTAATACCTCTATCAATTCCATCCAAGATGAAATAGAAGATCTCACGGATCTAAACCAATCCAAGGCATCACCCTTGAAAAGATCAACAGCTGAAGAAAAAAGGTCTTCCTCTGTCAAACCTCGCGCCTCCCTCAATTCTTCTACTCTATCCAAAAAATCATAAACTTTTTGATGATCTCCTGTCCCATCAAAAAATAAGTCCCATTTGAAAACAGGAACTTTGGGACGATACGATGATATTCCTTGGTTAATTGGAGTTTGCGGAGTAGAACTTCCTGGAACTTGACCAACAGGCCGAAGTTTAACAGCATAATCTCCTTCTAGAGCAAGTACATCAGCTGCTAATTTATCTTTTTGAATCTTGTCATTTACAGTTTCGGGATTGAGTCTGTCTATGCGACCAGACAAGTGGTTTAACCTAGTTTCAATTCTCCTAGCATTATCCCCTGGTTCACTCTGATATCTATTAATTGCTTCTTTAATGTCTTTAAGAGAATCTGAAATTTCTACAATACTTTCTTCAAAATCAAATTCATCATTAATTGAAGTTAAACTTCTATCATGTTGTTCTCTATGCAAACAACCCCTTAAAAGCTTTCGTCTAGTATTAGCATCACCATCCGTAGATTGACCCCTAATAGCTAATTCATATGATAATTCTTTAGTTTTTAAAAAATTAGGCTCCATCTTCAGAGAGCTTTATAAAATCGAATAATTGTACAGAAAACAGTTGTCAATCACTTCGTGCAAATTCAAACAGATCAAAAAATGAGATAAAAGTAATAGAATGACCAATTTTCCACCTCTAACATATATTTCTCTCAATAACCATCAACTGTGTTCTAGACCACGTTAAAGATTGGGCGCCAGTGTAACGGACCAGGTGTGGTCGGTTTTAGTTGGCCCAGCTAGCTCAATTTAAATTAATTACTCTCAGGGCTCGTAGTGAAACGTGCCTTGTGATTCAAGACTGTGAATTGCCCGAGCGCCAACTGCTTGAAAAAAAAACTATAAAACTGAATGAATTCACAGTCAAGAATACAAGCACTACGAGATGGTTAAACAGTTGATGGAAATTCAGAAAAACAATACAGGTTCAACTTAACAATTCGTATATTCCACAGAATTTGAATTTTAAAAAAATAAATTACAAATTTTTAGAATTCCAATTGGAAACATAAATAGTATTGAATTCGTAAAAATAATTATTAAAGTAAATAAAATCGTAACATAAATGAAATTTTGAGTAAATGATTATTAAATTAAATTGGTTCGTAACATAAAGTGAATTATAAGAAAACAATTAATAAATTAAATCAATTATTAAATTGAAACGGACTAATTATCCAATAAGAGGACTTACAGTATATACAGAATGATTCTATAAAAATTAGTGGAATACAACTTCGGATAAACAACAAAATCAGAGAATGAAATTATGATCATTCAAACAAGAAAATGTTACCCTCCTTGGAACTCGTAGGAACTGGAAGTCGGTCCTGTCAGGGAAGTCACTATACCGCCTGGGAGTGAAGGGGTGAGGAACCTCAGACGTTCAATCCCTGTAAATTTAAAGAACGAACAGTACCTGACTTGAGATCAAAAGGACAAGCAACACCGATAATGTTATCTTTCCCAAATTGCGAAAACACTAGTACAAAATGGATGTCTTGACGAGATATCAATTTAGGCAAAATTTTAATTTAATCTGAAGGAATAAACAATTACAATTGATTTTTAAAATTAGCAAAAAGTTAACATGTGACTAAAACAATAATGATTAAATTTATATCTGGAAAAAATATTATTTGAACTGTTGAAAATTTGCTAGTTAGCATAAAATTCTGGTTTGCTTGAAAAGAATTATACACGTGGATTGATACTGTAAACTGTGATCACTCCCTAACGGCGTGACAGTGTCAAAAATATATACTTATACCTAATAAGCAGTAATTAGGTGAATTCACCATTAACAACCTTTACGGCACGTGGGTCTAATAAGACCACCCTATGTATCAAGTACTAGGTTAACAAAATGGCGATCTTCAGGATCGCGCAACTAACATGTGCTCAATTTACAGGTTAAAGTAAAGGTGAAATTTAAATATTGACTGCAACAGCTGCTCACGACTCGTCAGAGTAATTCTAGACAGTGACTAGAACAATCCCGGTAGTGATTGAAAAGATAAACCTGGGTTCATGCTAGATGCAAATTTGATTGTGTTTTTTAATAGAGCAAGTCGAGGAAATTCCTCTGAAATATAATCACACGCGGGTACTTTACATCCAGGCGTTAATTAACAACTAAATCAAATTATCGGTAACCCGGTGTGTATCATATTTCAGAAGCCCAAAAATTAAGAAAGTATGCAAAGAATATGAAATACTCGACTTACCCTATCAAAGATTAACAACACAATGAATTCTCTTCGATTTCCGCTATCCTACATTCCCACTCCGTGATATATAGTGACATCTCATATCAGGAATGGTAGTCTCAATAATCTCTGTTTTATTAAGCGGCAGATGTCTTTAAATATCATATGCATGATTACTAACGAAAAGAAATCTAATCCGTTTAATAAATAGTTCTATATAATCACGTAACGCGGCACGTTACAATACGTAATGAAAACAAATTGGAGTCGCATCATCGCTATCTTCTTCTTCCTTCCCAAAGTATCGATCTTGAATAAGCAGAAGGTTAACGTGTCTACCCCTCTTCTCCTTCGTGAGGTAGGTAGGTAAAGTAACGAATGATTTTCCGCTTTTATTTAAGACGTATACGTTGATGGAGACTTCATTCTGCTTCTCAAAGTTAGGGATCTGGCGCATTGTCATCGGAAATTGAATCTCTTTCAATTTTAAGACTTCCGTGTAGTGAGGGTACGAGCTGACTCTATCTGGATGTGTGTTAGTAGTAGGATAGAACTCAGCTGTTACTGCCCATGCGAAGCATGCATCATCGCCATTTTTCACATTAATGCAAGCCTTCTTACGTCTAATCTGGGCAGGTAAATCAATATACGATTACCCTAGTTGAGGTGTGGACTTGTTGATATTCACCCCCAAATTGATAATCTTCGTCAACGCCCACCCGCTGTCTCTTCCTTGGAACTCTTCCAATTGGGTTGATATGGGCTTCACAATCTTTTCGTCAAACCAACTTTCCAAGTTGGTGTCCTGATGGATGGGCGAATTAGCTGAATTGAAGTATCTGAACTCCGTCAATACCTGCTTCGCTTTGACAAGCTGGAATTCTCCACAGAATACGGCATTGACCTTGATTGACCCATCGTTCTTGAGGGCATTCTGTATTCTCCTCTTGAAAAGAGCTTTACAGTCCTCTAGAAACGCTTTAGGATCCTTATGTTTCAAGTTTGAAAGAATCCCAGTACGGATTCGGCTGTTGAATGCAGACAAAGAATCAGTCCAATGAACTCGATCCCGCGCTGTTTCTCTTCTCGAATCCACACCAGAACCCCTCTTCTGCTCAGATTTTATCTGAACCCGCAGCGTCTTCAGAGCTCCCAATGCTGATAGCAGCTGCTGCTTCTCTCCTATAGTTTTCGCAGATTTCAAGGCTTTATGAATTCTCCTTATCCCTAAAGAACATTTCCGCAATTCTTCGGCAGCCACTGCTCCATCGTAGTGTGGTGTTAGAAGCCCGCGTAGAGCCGCGATATGCTTCACCAAATCAGTGAAAATGGACATCTTGATCTGCGGTAGAATCGAAAATTAGTAAATGTTATCGTTTGAAAAATGGTTAGAGATCTTCTCCAACTTCCGCCCCCTCCCGAGAATTATTGGGGGGTTAATAAAACTCAAACGATATATACCTGTAGAAACTATATGGAATCCGGTTTTCTGTTGAGATTACAGGTGACAGTAGATACAGTGGACGCGCTTTGGGACAGGAAGTGTGACGTCACTTCCGGTCTGTGCTCCGAAGTTTGTAATTATCAGGTCTCCACTTCCGGTCTGTGCTGGCGATGTGTGTAATTATTGTTATCGGGTAGATAACGTTATCGGCTAGATAGCGTTATCAGTGATTGTGAGTCACCCGGATGGGCATCCAGTGTGTGTAATTAGCGTTATCGGGTAGATAACGTTATCGGGTAGATAGCGTTATCAGTGATTGTGAGTCACCCATGCTGGCGATGTGTGTAATTAATTAGTGTTATCGGGTAGATAACGTTATCGGCTAGATAGCGTTATCAGTGATTGCGAGTTTGGTTGTTTGAATTTGATCTACGTATAAATAGAAATGCTTAGTTTGAAATATTAATCTTATCAATGAGGTTTCCTGTCAACAACAAGTCGTAACTTGTAGATTGTGTGGTATATAATAGAGCGATTGTATTCAATTTTAAACGGAAATAGATAACACTTTGTTTTGCAACCAACTGATTGTATGCGGTTGATATTTTATCTACGAGAAATGCTTAGTTTGAAATATTAATCTTATCAACAACAAAATGAAAACGTAAACTGTTTCTTGTGCTGATATTGATAACTTAGCAAATTATCGTGGGAATGTGTCACGTAGGCAACTGTGGGAATCGAGCGCAGCGTTGATAAGAAGGTGGAAATGGTATTGTCTCGAATATAATTTAATCATTACACATTTGATTCTCTAACGAGCAACTCGTGTTTCTTGTGTAGTGCAATTTGAGGTAAGTCTATATTATTATTATTATTTGATTGAGAAAACTCTCATTTCAAGTTGATATATTTCAAATTAACTTCAAATGTATATGATTCGTATGATAATAAACTTGATTTAGGGAACTTCTATTCCAAATTGGTTCATTTCAATTTGACTTCATGTCAACAAGCTAGCTCTTCACTTAAATTCACACCGATTATAACATTTACTTACTATTGTACACTCAGATTCACACCGATTATTACCATTACTAACTATTGTTTTCTCGATCGATGTTTTGAAAATATACCGAATTCTTTTGAGTAATATTTATCCTTGTTATAGATATTCATATCATAATGAGCATGGAAGCATTGAACTCGTGTTCTCTATTACAGAGATTTCCTACGAAAAAAGTTAACCAGCTCGAAGAAGGTGAAGTTTATAAGATAACTAATGCAAAAATTATAAACACCCGGTTTGGAGAATCTGTGCTAGCAGAGATTGACGATTTTGGTGTTTTCCTCCCAAAACGTTTAACACCACTACTCAAACCTCTGTTGGATCGCATCAATGAAAAACAATGCATAGGACTGATTTATAGAGGAGAGGAACATTTTGGGAAATCGAATCCAGCAGCAAAAATCGAGTTCCGCGAGATTTAGGGAGCGTTCGCAGACTTCAAAGTGGTGGGTGTAAAGTGAGATTTTTGTTCTATCATTATCATGGACTCTATTTCAAAGATTAGCACCGAAATTGTTGAAATTATCGATCAGGCTCAAAAAGATTCGTATAAGTCAAAATTCTCCCCTCAGGAAACAACAAAATGGATACATTTTTGTACGAAATATATCCGTACTTTCTCGAGACATTTGATGGAAGATGATTTGAATTTAGCTAATAAGAATCAACTTCAGACAAATATCGGTCATATAAAGCGTTTCAAATTTTTTTTACAAATTAGAGATAAACCATCTATATCAAATAAGAATCGCAGTGATAGAATCAGATGGGAGGATGGACAGTCTGCTTTTGAATGTAGAATAAGAATCGGATTGATTATCAATATTTCGCATTTAGACCCAATTAATTTTTTATATGATGCTTTTCCTCTTTTCAATACTAGAATCTCCAAAATCCTTCATGAATATAATTTTATTAAAGTTAATTCAACATTTTGTGGCGAGTACATTGAAGGGAACGTTAACGATGAACTTATTCAGACAGATTTTAAATATTTTCATACACGATCAATAGGAATAGAAAATACAACGAATTTATTAGAATGGTATAAAGATAATATTATTGAGAAACTTTCTACAAAATTAGAAGAATTCCAAGAGAAAGATTTAGATTGGAGTCTCAGAAATATAGTAGGTCTGCAAATAAATATCAATGAACATGAGGTAATTAATTCGGGATCTTCCTATATAGTTCTTCCTAAAGAAAATGCAAATAAACATGCTGTTATCAATGTTAAAAATTATGATGAGTATTGTTTCGCTTGGGCAGTAACAGCTGGATTGCATCCTGCTATTAACACAAATTCAAGTCGAACATCTTCATATCCTCATTTTAGTACTGTTTTAAATTTACATAATTTAACTTTCCCGATGCCTATTTCACAAATCCATTCATTCGAGAAGCTGAATAATATAAGCATACACGTTTTTGTGTTAGAATTATGCGATAAAACAGATGGTGCTGCTGATAAGGAAAAATTAAAGGTTCTCCCCGCATATCTATCAAATAATAAACTAGAAACGCACTTTAATTTGTTGTTGATTCAGGATAAATATTATCGCGATGTAGAATCTTCAGAAACATCGAATTTTGTTAATCCAATAGTTAAATTCCATTATTGCTTGATTAAAAATTTAGCTCGACTCATTAATTCGCAAATTACTACTAGAAATAAAACTTATTTATGTGAACGTTGTTTGAATAATTTCAAGAGCGAGATAAAATACAAGACTCATATCGAAGATTGTGGAGAAATAAATACATGTAAAATAAAATTCCCTAAAGAAGATCATTTAGTTTTCAAGAATTATTCAAATAAAATTCCAATGCCATTTGTGATTTATTTCGATTTTGAGGCTCTATTGCTACCATTCCAAAACTGTTCTCCATCAAATTCAGCTTCATACACCAACCGAAAACAATTACATGAAGCTTGCAGTGTAGGCTATTATCTGAAATGTTATTTCGATGATTCCATTTCGAAATATGATAGTTACAGAGGTTCTGAACCAGCCAAATGGTTAACCGAACAATTAGACAAAATTAGTATATTCATAGAGAAAAAATTGAAGTGTAACATATCTATGAGTTTGAGTGCGGTTGATTTATCATCCATAATGAGGGAAACGAAATGTCATATTTGTGAAAAATGTTTTACCGATGAGGATATACGTGTAAGAGACCACTGTCATTTCAATGGGGTTTTTCGCGGCCTAGCACATCAACATTGTAATTTGCAATATAAACATAAATTATAGTGCCTGTTTTAGCTCATAACCTATCTGGGTATGATATGTTCCTATTGATACGAGATTTAGCTAAAGCGAACAAACAGAACATCCAAGTACTACCAATCAATAAAGAAAAATATATAAGTTTTACTAGAGGTTCCTTCTTTTCCCCAGTTAAATTCCGTTTTATCGATTCATGTAGATTTTTAAATACATCACTAGATGAGTTGGTGTCCCTTTTGAATGTTGATCAATTGAAAATTTTGAAGCGTGAATATGATCATTTGACAAACGATCAGTTCAAATTATCAACCCGTAAGGGGGTTTTTCCATATGAATATTTAGATAGTTGGAATGAATTGAGCGAACCAAATTCACCACCAATCGAAAATTTTTATAATAAATTGAGAGATGAATCAATAAGTGAAAAAGACTATGAACATGCTCAAAACGTTTGGCAAAAATTTAATTGTAGTCATTTAGGTGAGTATTCCGATTTATACTTGAAAACAGATGTTTTGCTGTTGACAGATGTTTCTGAAAATTTCAGAGCCAAATGTTTAGAGATATATAAATTTGATCCTACGTATAATTTCACTTTACCTGACTTCTCATGGGAGTGTATGTTGAAATATGCAAATATTTCTCTTCAGTTTCTAAAAGATATAGATATGATTATGTTAATAGAAAGGGGGATACGTGGAGGTGTTAGTCAATGAAGCAATAGATTCGCGGCTGCTAATAATAAGTATATGAAAGATTATAATTCACAAGATGAAAGTAGCTATCTCATGTACTTCGATGTTTGTAATTTATATGGGTGGGCTATGGCGCAATATTTACCTTATGATAACTTTGTATGGTATGATGATCTTAACATCGATGTGAGAGACATTTCGGATGAGAGTCCTGTTGGATATATTCTATAAGTAGATCTAGAATACCCTCAGAAATTATATGACACCCACAAAGACTTACCGCTATGTCCATTGCACTCTACACCTCCCAATGCTAAGCAATCAAAATTATTATCGACGTTATACAATAAATCTAAATATATAATTCATTATAGGAATTTGAAACAATGGGTTGGGGATGGTGTTGAAGAAGGTACATAGAATCCTCAAGTTTAGCCAATCCAATTGGTTGAAAGCTTATATCGATTTAAATACACGATTACGTGCAGCTGCAAAGAATAAATTCGAAAAGGCTCTTTTCAAACTCATTATAAATGCAATATTTGGGAAATCGATGGAGAACGTACGTAAGCATCGGAGCGTTAAATTAGTTAATAAATGGTATGGACCATTTGGAGCGCGATACTATATTTCTCAACCAAACTTCACTAGTAGTGAGATTTTTGATGAAAATTTGATGACAATCGAGCAAAATAAACTCGAAATATTATTTGATGAACCAATTTATATAGGAATGGCTATTTTAGATTTTTCAAAAACTTGTGTGTTTGATTTTCATTATAACTTTATGCTGAAAATATATGAAGATCCTGAAGCGATAAGGCTGTGTTATACAGATACTGATAGTTTTATCTATCATATAATAACAGACGATGATATTTATGAGACCATTATGAAGAAAAACGTTCAAAAATTTGACACTAGCTATTATGCATTAGATAATATTTTTTAAATTCCACCTATGAACAAGAAAGTGGTCGGATTAATGGAGGATGAGAACAAAGGACATATAATGACGAAGTTAATCGGTTTACGCTCTAAAATGTACAGTTATAAGGTGGAAGGGAAAGAACTCGTTAAAAAAGCTAAAGGTATTAGAGATTCGGTTTTGAAATACTCTATAACTTTTGAGGATTATGTTGAATGTCTTGAAGAAGAAATCGAGATATATAGAGTCCAAAAATCTATCAGATCTTTTAACTTTCTCTACACTATAGAACAAAATAAAATTGCCCTCAGCCCTTTTGACAACAAGAGGTTCCTGATAAAGAATAGAACAAACACCTTACCTTATGGACACTATTCACTATTATCTTAATATTTGTTTCGATATGTTAATTGTAATTGTATTCATATGTTATATACTACTTTCGATAAAAATCTTTCTATGATGTACGTGTTAATTTTAATATTTTTATTGATATGCTAATTGTAATTGTATTCATATTTTACATACTTGTTTTGATAAAAACTTTCTATGATGTATGTATATATGTTTTTTTAATAAAAAACAAAAACTGTTGATCATATTACATTGTTCTAAATCATACAAAACCTTATTTTTATTGTAAAATAACATTTCTTCAAGTGTATTGGTCAATAAACATTTTGGCGATGACATATTAATAAAACAATATAAGAGTTCTAATGCACTGGCATGATTCCTCATGCTTCCAATCACATCAATAACATTGTGATAGTATGAAGAAAAATCAAATTGTTCGAGAAAAGACACTCGATGTGATAACACTTCATCGTTGATATTAATTATTTCTCGAACATCTTCCTCACCCAGCCAAAAACGAATACCATGCTTCGTAACTTGAAGTACTTTTTCATTATTGTCCCACACAAGTTGAACTATTTGGCAATATTCATCGGATGCTATGGGGACAGGATCGAAATCTGTTTGTAAACTTGAGAAGAAATCTCCGATTTTAGTTCGAAGAATTTCGATGAAGTCATACCATTCCAGCAGCCCAAAGGTGAGTTTACAATTTTGCGAAGAATGGATAAGTGATATTGTTGGTGCGAAAATTCGCATAGGACTCAATCCACACTCAATTTCATACCCCCCCCCCCCAATGGGTATGTTGTATTCAACAATAGAAATTTTTCATCCCGAATTAACATTTCAAACTCTTCAAACATTCGATCTAACTCGGAACTATCTTCGGATGTACCAACACTGTCTTGGTACGACATTTTACTACAACTGAACTGATTGTCAGATATTCTCTAACATACACCCTGAAGATAACACACGCACGCGCAAATTACATAATATCACTTCTAGCAATCCAACTTCTCTCCTTCATTCCCAACCATTTGACGTACATTTTATCATCTTTTTTCCGAAGCACTTCCCCAATCAAAAAGACATCAGGTTGTTTGGTCTTCTGCAATTCTTCCTCGTAGAAACAACCGCTGATTGGGGAGCTCTTCATATCCTCGAGTAGATACGTGACTGGGTTAGTGATTTTAACTTTTATAATTCTAAAGAGCTCTGCCGACCAATTAGGCGTATATGGTTTTTCGAAAATATGTTTGGCTTTGCTTATACGTACCACATCGCCCACGTTGAATTTATGTGGTAAAGCCAACTTGAGGTGTGAGTAGGATCGCTTCAATATCACGCTCTCATTTTGTTTTGTCACCTTGAATGGAGCCATATTTATAGTTCTATGTTTACGTTTATTATATTTTTCCGTGATTTCTTGAAGTATTTCAATCCATCTGTATTTTCCTTCCATACCAAATTGTTTGTAGAGCGCTTCTTTCAAGGTTCGAATAACTCGTTCAGCAATGGCGGCTTTCTTCACACTATACGTATTTTAATGGTTGATTTTGTGTTTTTTCATCAGCTCGTCAAACTGCTGATTAAAGAATTCTTTACCTTGGTCGCTTTGCAGATTCCTAGGTTCACGTCCTCCTCCTCCTCCCTCAGTCAATATAGAATTAACTGCTTTCCGAACCTCTTCGGCTGATTTCGTTTTCAATGGACGAGTCCACACGAATTTCGAGAAGCAATCGATCATCACCAAAATGTACTTGAATCCTCGATTTTCACGAGCATAATTACACATTTCGGCTAGATCCATCTGCCACAAGTCATCCAGTCCCTTCAAAATTGTACGGCGACGTTTGAAATTTTTTCGGGCTGGCTTATGAATCTCATCGACAACTTGTTGCATCGTTTTTCAATTATTGTCTAATTAAAAATCATCGGTTTATAGGATTTGGAGTTATACGTTTCGGGTTGGTTGATGGGGTGGAGTTGGTAGCATCATTTGGTCTTTTCTTCGAGGGTGTCGTCATACGTTGTTCCAACGCCAGCAGCCTACTAACAATATCCTCCTGATGTACATCCATTATGTTATAATCTATAGTGATCTTGTTCAATTTATCATTATGATCACGCAAAATAACGCGTTGACTCTTATGATATGTTTCGAAATTATCGTAGAATTTCTTGAAGATATCGAGTATAAGCGGTATTCGCTCCAACGGTTTTGAGATCTTTATCATTTTTCTCCTTGTATTCATCCAAATCTTTATGTAAACTCGTAAAGCTAGCATCACTTTGATTTTTGTGCGATTGTATGTTGATGGAGAAACTACTCATCTCTCCAATTAATTTCTGAATCTTATGAGGAAAGACATCGTTGAAGATGCGCTCCAAGTTCTCCCCAATCTTCGCACTCGCATCATCGACATAAATTTTGCTTGCAACATCGTTCTTGAATGTGGGCCTTTTCACATTACAAATTTTCACGTTCTCGATATCTACATCACCATCTGGTGTACGAGCTAGAACGTGTGAAAACATCGATTGTCGAAGAGCATTGATGCTGGTTGAACCATCAATCACAGATCTTAGTCCAAACTTATCAAGACTCATCGTGTAAATGATATGAAACAGAAATGAACACACACTTATATATGATATCGGCTTCTCGAAGCTCATTTATTATAGCGACTATCTCATTGTCGTGAGATGCATTCCCAGCTTGTTGAGATGCCATCAAAAGACTCAATCGTTCCACAAGTTCGTTTGGATCGTCCCAGTGCACGTACTCCACTGGTTTGTTGTTATATGTCAATTGCATACCGCTACCGAGAGCATCCTCTTGAATTAGAGGTCGAATTATTTTAATGTACTTGTATCTTCGAGTACCTTTCAAGTTTCCAGCACTATTTCTGTGGGGATTTTTCAAGTTCAGAATCATCCTGTTATTCATCTTATCTTTCTTGGTGAAATTTCAAGGTTTGTCATAAAATATAAGTTCACGCAGACCGACGGTATTTTTGAATTTTCTCCCTTGTGTCACGATAATATCTCTATTTTTGAAATCGATTAATTTACCTCCTAGTAACCATGACAACGAAGTAGCATCGTAAACTGGGCCATAAACTCTATCGATTTTTCTACTCCCTGACCAGTAATCACCGATATATTTTTGAAATAACTCTGGGTAAGATTCTAATACGTCATAGTCATCATCATCGTTGTCAGACTCTTCAATAACAGTTTTCATACTTGCATCGCTCACATCCAATACCGTTCCTCTTTCATCTTCCTCCTCTCCATCATCCTGCTCCTCCTCCTCCTCCTCCTCCTCCTCTTCATCCGCATCATCATTTTCATGCTTAATTTCACGTTTAATCAATGGTGTATTATTGGATTTGAATATTTCCCGAAGTGGTTCCGATATGGGTTTAAATAATTTATTGATCGACTCGTCCTCTTCCGTTTTACCCAGTTTAAATGTGAGATATTTCTTGCGTATAGATCGTGCCAATTGAGCGATTTTTCGCTTACGTGCTAACCGTTCAGCGTCCATTGTGTATTTGCTGTAGATTTCACGTTCACACTTTAATATATACATCAAAACCTTTGCGGTATCTTCCATTGTTCAAATCGAAATCTTTAACAATTATCAATGTTCCAAATTTCTCCATCCAACACATAGATCACATCTTTTTGAATCGATCGAAACTAACGTCTGGGGATACGTGCTCATCAAACACGTGTTTTAGATTTATTTCATCCTGTTTGAATAACACGATCAGGTTAGAATTATCGCGAATCAGTTGTTTAGGATTTTTGGAGTATGTCTGACATGGATATGATGCGTCAATGTTTCTATGTCTACACATCGAATTATATTCTCAAATTTTCGGTTGTGTTTCACAAGATATGTCATCAAAAATGAAGATAGAATTTGGTTTTGCATCGTTCGGACTTATAATTTCTTCATTGTCTTTATATGGGAAATAACCAACTCCTTTTACTCGTTCCAAAATCTCCTGCAACAGTATGTATTTATCTTGATATAATGACTTCGAGTATACGTAAACAGTAGATGTGCTATGACAGTTCGGCACCAAAATCGACCTTTTTTGCATGTAAATCTCCATAAGGAAATCTAAGGTTCAAATTGTCAGAAAACGGTCCATTCCAAGGTCATCCACAATCGCGCATGCGCAGTCATAGAAGTATACGGTTCACCAATCGATGGTCTATGGTTTGGTAATCTATGGTGCACTCGACTATGCTCTATGGTTCATCAATCGATGGACAGGTAGGCTATGGTTTGGTGATCTATGATTCCTCCAACTATGGTCTGGTAAATCTATGTTTTTTCCAATCTGCAGTCTGTGAACTAGTCATCTGTGTACTCGCATTCTACTGAAATGAATATTTTGTTATCCTACACCGGATTCGAACCCGAGAAATTAATTCCAAAGTTAGGTGGCTTAACCGCCCAGCTATGGAGGACTTGAATTAATCAATTTAAATGTAGTATATAACCTGAGTCACTTCTACTAGAATGAATTTTGTACTTCACCAGATTGGAACCCGAGAAATAAATTCTAAAGTCAACGCTTTAACCGCTCAGCTATGAAGGACTTGAGAATGAGTGATTTTAATGTAGTATATATAATCTGAGTCAACTCTACTGAAAAATGAATTTTGTCCTACACCAGATTCGAACCCGGGAAACAAATTCCAAAATCGGCTCCTTAACCGCTGAGCTATGGAGGACATGATAAAAATCGTCTTTAATGTAGTAGATATAGCTCCGGTGCACCCTAGGTTTGTCACGTGGGTCTAGCCTAATGTCACCTGTTTCATCTTGATTATAGGTAAAGGTGAGCCTAACCTCATCCATAATAAGTTTAAATCGAAATAATGTGATTTGTGTGTCACACAATTAGTTTGAAAGTTGAAAATAGTAATTCTGAACACGTGCTTCAATATAACAACTATCGATCCTTCATTAATTTCTTCCAAAAGTTGACTTATAGCTTTCGATTTTTCTTTTCCTCTAACATATATACGATCGATATTCATCTCAACTGTATGTTTTTTCAAAATATTCTTCAGTTCCCTATTCTTGATAAACCCACTAACATATGGAATACAATGATGATTCCTCTCGAGATATCGAATTTGTCTCTTACAGTTTTCATCTAGCTCGCTATATGGTTTGGGATAATTGAATAGGTAGTGACTTGATTGTTTTCCATTCGTAATACACATTCCTTTTATTCTAAATTCAGGCACTTTGAAGCCTTGTACATCTATCACAATGAACCTCATATTGATGAATGTCGAATATCGAAGAGAGAGAATAAACTTATCAAATCAATCTGAACAATGGCGGACCACTTCCGCGGAGGAAGTCTTCCCCTACTATTGAGGTTAGTGTAAGCACGTGTCCGAGCATCATAGTTCGTAAACTATGATGATGACGTCACCGTCAGAGGGGTTCCGTTCAAAATTGAGGTTAGGGTGAGCACGTGTCTGAATATTGAAGCACGTGTCTGAACACGTGTCTGAATGTTGAAGCACGTGTCTGAACACGTGTCTGAATATTGAAGCACGTGTCTGAACACGTGTCTGAATATTGAAGCACGTGTTGGAATGATGAATCACGCGTTAAAACATGTGCAAATCACTATTTTCAACTTTCTTTTTCAGTAGAGTTGACTCAGATTATATATACTACATTTAAATCACTCATTCTCAAGTCCTTCATAGCTGAGCGGTTAAAGCGTTGACTTTAGAATTTATTTCTCGGGTTCCAATCTGGTGAAGTACAAAATTCATTCCAGTAGAAGTGACTCAGGTTATATACTACATTTAAATTGATTAATTCAAGTCCTCAAAAATGTGAAGGGTGAGGAAGAAGTAGTAACTATACCTACAGGGTCCTACGAGTTGACAGACATCGAGGATTTCATACAAAGTGCAGTTTGTGGGATAGGAGTGAAGCAAGAAGAACGTGACCGGAAATTATCAATAAAATCTAACAACAACACTCTACACACAGAACTAAAGAGTGATTTTGAAGTAAATTTTATTCCTAAAGATAGTATAAGCGAACTGCTGGGATTCAGCAAAAAGAAATTGACATCTCGTGAAGTACATGTATCTGACCGACCTATAAACATAATCAAAGTTCAAACTATTAGAGTGGAGTGTAACTTAACCGCAGGAGCATATTATAACAATAAGTTAGCTCATACGATATATGAGTTTTCACCTCTTGTACCACCTGGGTTTTCCATTGATATAGAGCCGAAGAATCTTATTTATCTACCGATAATCAACAAGACGTCCTTCGATAACATCACACTGAATATTTTAGATCAGAATTGGAAACGGGTAAATTTTCGTGGAGAAGAAATCATTATACGGTTGGAGTTGGAAAAGATCGCAAGAGATTATGGCTTCCAACAATAAATAATAATCCAATACTCACCAGCATTCATTATATGAAATCAATATGAAGATGTCTTTTATTGCTGAAATCCAAACCCATGTCCTCTAGTGACGTCGACTGTAACAACCTTCTCAGATGAATTCTTTTCATATAATGAATGCTGGTGAGTATTGGATTATTATTTATTGTTGGAAGCCATAATCTCTTGCGATCTTTTCCAACTCCAACCGTATAATGATTTCTTCTCCACGAAAATTTACCCGTTTCC
The DNA here is from genome assembly GCA_958510875.1 of Endomychus coccineus. NCBI lineage: Eukaryota > Metazoa > Arthropoda > Insecta > Coleoptera > Endomychidae > Endomychus > Endomychus coccineus. The sequence continues at coordinate 114,107,050 of OY294068.1, forward strand.
AATTCTGATCTAAAATATTCAGTGTGATGTTATCGAAGGACGTCTTGTTGATTATCGGTAGATAAATAAGATTCTTCGGCTCTATATCAATGGAAAACCCAGGTGGTACAAGAGGTGAAAACTCATATATCGTATGAGCTAACTTATTGTTATAATATGCTCCTGCGGTTAAGTTACACTCCACTCTAATAGTTTGAACTTTGATTATGTTTATAGGTCGGTCAGATACATGTACTTCACGAGATGTCAATTTCTTTTTGCTGAATCCCAGCAGTTCGCTTATACTATCTTTAGGAATAAAATTTACTTCAAAATCACTCTTTAGTTCTGTGTGTAGAGTGTTGTTGTTAGATTTTATTGATAATTTCCGGTCACGTTCTTCTTGCTTCACTCCTATCCCACAAACTGCACTTTGTATGAAATCCTCGATGTCTGTCAACTCGTAGGACCCTGTAGGTATAGTTACTACTTCTTCCTCACCCTTCACATTTTTGAGGACTTGAATTAATCAATTTAAATGTAGTATATAACCTGAGTCACTTCTACTGGAATGAATTTTGTACTTCACCAGATTGGAACCCGAGAAATAAATTCTAAAGTCAACGCTTTAACCGCTCAGCTATGAAGGACTTGAGAATGAGTGATTTAAATGTAGTATATATAATCTGAGTCAACTCTACTGAAAAAGAAAGTTGAAAATAGTGATTTGCACATGTTTTAACGCGTGATTCATCATTCCAACACGTGCTTCAATATTCAGACACGTGTTCAGACACGTGCTTCAATATTCAGACACGTGTTCAGACACGTGCTTCAACATTCAGACACGTGTTCAGACACGTGCTTCAATATTCAGACACGTGCTCACCCTAACCTCAATTTTGAACGGAACCCCTCTGACGGTGACGTCATCATCATAGTTTACGAACTATGATGCTCGGACACGTGCTTACACTAACCTCAATAGTAGGAGAAGACTTCCTCCGCGGAAGTGGTCCGCCATTGTTCAGATTGATTTGATAAGTTTATTCTCTCTCTTCGATATTCGACATTCATCAATATGAGGTTCATTGTGATAGATGTACAAGGCTTCAAAGTGCCTGAATTTAGAATAAAAGAAATGTGTATTACGAATGGAAAACAATCAAGTCACTACCTATTCAATTATCCCAAACCATATAGCGAGCTAGATGAAAACTGTAAGAGACAAATTCGATATCTCGAGAGGAATCATCATTGTATTCCATATGTTAGTGGGTTTATCAAGAATAGGGAACTGAAGAATATTTTGAAAAAACATACAGTTGAGATGAATATCGATCGTATATATGTTAGAGGAAAAGAAAAATCGAAAGCTATAAGTCAACTTTTGGAAGAAATTAATGAAGGATCGATAGTTGTTATATTGAAGCACGTGTTCAGAATTACTATTTTCAACTTTCAAACTAATTGTGTGACACACAAATCACATTCTTTCGATTTAAACTTATTATGGATGAGGTTAGGCTCACCTTTACCTATAATCAAGATGAAACAGGTGACATTAGGCTAGACCCACGTGACAAACCTAGGGTGCACCGGAGCTATATCTACTACATTAAAGACGATTGTTATCATGTCCTCCATAGCTCAGCGGTTAAGGAGCCGATTTTGGAATTTGTTTCCCGGGTTCGAATCTGGTGTAGGACAAAATTCATTTTTCAGTAGAGTTGACTCAGATTATATATACTACATTAAAATCACTCATTCTCAAGTCCTTCATAGCTGAGCGGTTAAAGCGTTGACTTTAGAATTTATTTCTCGGGTTCCAATCTGGTGAAGTACAAAATTCATTCTAGTAGAAGTGACTCAGGTTATATACTACATTTAAATTGATTAATTCAAGTCCTCCATAGCTGGGCGGTTAAGCCACCTAACTTTGGAATTAATTTCTCGGGTTCGAATCCGGTGTAGGATAACAAAATATTCATTTCAGTAGAATGCGAGTACACAGATGACTAGTTCACAGACTGCAGATTGGAAAAAACATAGATTTACCAGACCATAGTTGGAGGAATCATAGATCACCAAACCATAGCCTACCTGTCCATCGATTGATGAACCATAGAGCATAGTCGGGTGCACCATAGATTACCAAACCATAGACCATCGATTGGTGAACCGTATACTTCTATGACTGCGCATGCGCGATTGTGGATGACCTTGGAATGGACCGTTTTCTGACAATTTGAACCTTAGATTTCCTTATGGAGATTTACATGCAAAAAAGGTCGATTTTGGTGCCGAACTGTCATAGCACATCTACTGTAAACGTTTTCAAACTTGACACCATTTGGATATCGTTGGAAGCATCGCAAAGTCAATGGAGCCATCTTCTTCATTGAGAAAGTCCGCTACGAACGCGTTAAAAGCCGCACGGATCGCGATTAAACGAGCTGGAGGTAAAAAGCGTATCAGAGTACCAAGAGTAATACCACTACCAAAGTCTGGAGGATTCCTCCCACTATTATTACCCATCTTAGGAGCTCAAGGGGCCTTAGGATCTGTTGCAGGAGGTGCAAGTGCTATCGCAAATACGGTGGTTAACGCTAATAATGCCCAAAAGAAGTTTGAAGAAGATCAACGTCACAACAAAGCTATGGAATCGCTGGGAAAGGGTTTATACTTGAAACGCAACGCTAAAGGAGGATATGGATTGTTTTTGAAAAAGCAGCAGCAAAAAAACTATTAATTGAGCTACCCGATGATAGACCAATGTACGATCGAGATTTGATACGTTTCGCTAGAATTCTGAAAATCCCAAATTTTCGAGGTGTCTTTATGCGAGATACGCTACCGCACAAACCTAGACGTCGTGAATGTATCATTCTAAATTTGGACTTGACTAAAAACAATGAAACGCATTGGGTAGCGTTCAGAAAAATCGACAACGATGTAGAATATTTTGATTCTTTTGGAAATTTGAAGCCACCAAAGGAACTCGTTCGATATTTGGGCGGGAACGTTTGGATTTTCTACAATAACGACACCTATCAGAACTATAATCAAGTGATATGTGGACAGCTCTGTTTGAAATTTCTCAGTCACACTCGACTATTCGAAGAGTAACAACCACACACCACCATGGATTTCACTTCTGCAGTAATACAATACATATGCGAAAATGAGAGTAGTAGTGGGAGCAGTTTGAGGAGAATCATCGATTTTATTTATGGAAATTTGATCGAGGCTATCAATAAACCTACGAGCGAACTTACACGTAAGAATTTATCGTTTCTACCGATGGAATACATCCTAAAACATTTGGATGTGGTGTTCCTCAATCAGAATGAGGTTCCGGAACATATGTTTGATTACCTTTACCGTCATATGCAGTGTAAGGAACATGTCGATGAAGATTGCGATGGTCCACAACCCCCACGCAAACTATAATCTCAATGTTTATCTGAGCAGATTTCTCACATCATGGAGAACGAAGAAATAACTCATCACGAGAAGCGAGTGTTGATAGAAGAAGTTTGCAAAGACGATCCATACTTTATGAGATCATACTTATTCCATCTATTAATGTTAAAATATAAATAGAGATATTTCAATAAATTTTTGTTAGTATCATGTCTCAGTTGTTCACGTTAACAAGCACCAACCATATATTCTCGTTTACACCGCAGAATTCGATTGTGCTGAGGCCAGACAAAAAACATTATTTAGCATTGTTGGGATTCAATTCATACAATTTCATACCCAATACAGAGAACGAGAAATTCTAAAGTCAAAGTGTGAAATATTCCATAAAAATCACGATATTTCGTTTGAAAAAAACGAGTCTTGCTAAAATATTAGGATTTTCGGGGGGGGGGGGAGGGGTATTGAAGAAGGGTGTGGTGCACGTGTCTGATTTATCTGTCAACATAATAAAAGTCACCAACATACGTTTCGAGTCGAACATTACAGTGGGAGCCTTCTATCGAAATAGACCTGCGCATACGATCTACGATTTTCCTATCACCATCGACCCCGGCTATAGGATTGTGGAGCGTCCGAAGAATCCTCTCTATCTACCAGTATGCGATATCGGAGAGATTACCAACATAATCGTACTAGCTTTAGATCAGCATTTGAAACCAATAAACTTTCGTGGTGAAGAAAGTATTCTACATTTACATTTACAAGAAGTATAGAAAATATGGGGTTGTTTGTGGACAACAACAATAAAAACAGTTCCCCCACCACATCATCATCAGTCTTCAACAAAACACCTAAAGTGCGTGACCTACTCACCAGAGCCAACATCGTAATTTTGAAATCATTGGGGTTTCGTCTTAAACAAGAATGTCATTATCCAAAATGAAGTATGCACGTAACACTAGCGACGCCAGAGATGTTCATCATACAGCGATCATCTCACCTATTTTCGATATATACCAGGAACCGAAATTTGATGAATCGATTCGAAAAGCCGAGTACAGATCGATTACACCATTCGTCAAGGCGTTCAATAACAGCGATATCATAGAGTTTGGAATAAATCAAGTAGACGCTTTTTTTGCTATGAAAGATACTCTGATAGCGATCAAAGGGAAAATCGAAGTTAATGGAGTGGGGAATGTAATATTGGTACCTAATTATGGGCCTTTTCTTTTCGACTCGTGTTCCTACAGCGAGAGCGGTAGAGACATCGAAACTGTACGTGACCCTGGAATAGTTAGCGCTGTGCGAGGATTCACATGTTATTCTCCCACAGATTCGACGCATATGTCTATAGCCAGCTGGACTTATCCGGAAGAAAGAGTTATATTGAACGCAACAAAGTCGTTCAGTTTACTCATCCCACTCAAGCATATGTTCAACATTTTCAACGATTACACCCGAATCACGTTCGGACGACAAACGATTCGATTGGTACGTGCTCGAAACGATAACGATTGCGTTATAATTGAGAACGCAGCTACCACAGTCAAATTTCTGATTGATAGTATAGAATTGGAGGTGAAATATATCTATCCCAACGATCTAATCAGAGAGAAGGTATTGCGATCCATCAAAAGCGATTCTCCTGTTCTATTCGCTTTCCGGAAGTGGGAGCTACACGAGTTGCCTGCCATAACGGCCGATGCGAAGAGAGAAATATGGGCTGTGAAAACTAGCGCGTCCGTCAAAAACCACGGTATGTTATCGTTTTTTTCCAAACCAATAAACGTAACAATGTGAAAGCTAATCCTACAATATTCGATCATGTGGATATATCAAGTATCCGCTTATCGCTGAACGGAGAGTATTGGCCTAACGAACGGATAAACTTGAACTTTGCCAAGGAAGATTTCGTTCTAGCCCACCAAAACTATACCGATTTCTATCCTAGCTACACGAATTCCACAACAAAACATCCCATATTGGCTTATGATAAATTCAAAAGACGCGCGCTTCACATCATCGATTGTTCTAGACAAGAGCAGGCGGTAAAATCATCAACAGTCGACATACGATTGGAGATTTGAGCGGATAAAGGATTTCCAGCCAATACCAAGGAATATTGCATCATCATTCACGATTGCTTGATGGAATACTACCTCCTCACCGAAATTGTCAAGAGTCTCAATTAAACATCAGTCAGACTAAATCGAAACTTCAAGCGAATCGCATCATCATGAGAATCGCATTAGTTGACATTCAGGGGTTCTTCATTGACGATGCCTTCCATCCAAAAGAAATGTGTATACAAATTGGATTCAAACGTCATTATTCCTTATTCAAACCTCACACATCTTATTCATTGCTAAATGCAAAGGAGCGAAAATCCGTATGGTATTTACAAAAGTCTTATCATGGACTCGATTATGTATCTGGGAATGTGGATTATGGAGAAATAAATAATATTCTTAAATCGATTCTCTTGTGTGCAGTCGACTATATTTATGTCCGAGGACAGCAAAAAGCCTAATTTTTGAGAAGGAAGTGTATAGAATTGGATATTTACCCACACATCGTAGATGTTCATAGTTTCGAAGGTACTCAATGTGAAACGGGGAAATTCGAGCAAACAAACAATTTGACCTGTCTGAATCATCGTAATGATGGTGGAAAATACATGTGTGCAGTTCACCATGTGGATAAGTTACAGCAGTGGTTTCTAAATGTAATACTACCTAAATGATATGTATTTTATTCTGAAATATTATTATTATCAATCTTTTGTTTGTTTTAATAAAACACCTCCTTTATATAACAATTATTATTTATTTAAATGGTAAATAGCTTTCTTCACATTTTTAACAAACATTTTCAATAATAACACTGATAAAAAAGATAAAATAACATACAACATTGCGAAAATTTTGGGGATTTCTCCTTCTATAGCAGATGATGTGAGCGTAGATGTCTTTTGTACGAGATGTGGTAGACATGATGATTGTCGGATCATTTGCCATTCAGCCATATCCCCCTCACTTCGATCGAAGAATAAGAGTTCAAGTTTATAATGTATGGTTGTACGATTGTCTTGTGGGATGTTAAATGTGAATATCTCCAATAGGTTATCGTTGATTTTTTGAAAATTCATTGGAATCCATTCGGTACGGTTACACTCCCCACCACCACCACCGCCGACATCCTTCAGACAGATATAGATGCGTTCAACGTGTTGGGGAACGTTCGCGTATAGAATACCATTCAGAATTGTGGTTAGAATCACGAAATTTGTTTTTAACACCCCCACTCCCATCATCATCAGATTTTACACTTAATTTGTTCAGCAGTCTTATAACTTTAATTTTATCTGCGTAAAAATTCAAGTCTCTTCTTAGTTTATGAACTTTTTCCACGAATTCGCAAAGTCTGCCTGTGTATTCTTCAAAAGATATATGCATAATGATATATTTGTAGACTTACTAGATATCTATATCATTATTTTAAGTGTCACAGAACATCTTCCTTCGTAAGAAATTCGAATAACTTCCAACTATTCGCACTAGAACACATAGGATGCACACTATTGGGGTGATGTAAACAGATAAATTCACAATTTCCTCTCTCTAATTTTGGACATTTACCTTTCAAATTCACCACTTTACTCGATCTAACCCCAATTTTTGAAACGCCCCCCGTAGAAACCTAGCTTTTATCTTCCCACATACATAAAGAGTAGCATCCGGATCGATATTTTCCTTCAAAATTTCATACAATTCATCATATTCCTGATAGCCCGAGTTCCATGGAATCCCGTGATATTTTTCACAATGAAATATCTTCTTCATTTGCCTCTCGGATAGTTGATTCATCGATTTTGATGGTTTGAATAGGAAATATTTCTCCAACCTTTTCTCACAGTCCAACAAAGAGAGTTCCTTGATTTCATATACGTTTGCAGGAATCGGGAAACTTTGAATATCAACCACTATAGACGACATTTCAAACTAGAATGATAAACTATCCAAAATATCTAGTTGCACATGCGTAGATCATTGACATATTTCTTTGATGTTAACGAAATTTCGAAAGAGTACGTCGAAGCACAAAATTTGTAGTGATGGTGGACTTATTCTATAGTTGACCTCCCCTCCTATCGCAGAAAACATTTGAAACATCTTAAAGGTGTAAGAATTGGAAGTATCTCTTGGAATGCTGCGCATGTCCATTATCTCACATCGGTCCGGTAGAAGTGCGATCCGATGAAAATCAACATCAATATCATGTAGCACTCTAAAACAATCAAGTATATACGATCCTGGTTTCGGAACGATACCCGAAATTTGATGCAATATGATTTTTCCCATTCTTCTATGTTTATTCCTGAACTGACCTTCTATATTCATATCGATTATCTTCCAATCTTCTGGAGGTGGAACGAAATCTCCTCCGAAATAGAAAATATCAGCATATGCCCAATCGGTCGAGGCCCCCACAAGGAAAATTACGAATTCTCCAGCGATTATTCAATTTTTGGATGATAATTGTAAATCTTCGAGGATTTCCATCAAATTCGGAGGACATACGCTTATTACGAATTTCTCCGCATCGAACACGGTGGTAAGCACACTATGAATAAAACTTTTGTATAATCGAGGAGACATTATCACGAACTGAGTTCGATTTCGTTGGAGCAGTCACACATACAACAACACACTCCCTCATACTCTGCGCCATTGACTTTTTCAACCTAAAATATACAATCAAAACTAAATGGTATTCTTGTGGGTGAGAGATAAGAGGTTGATCGAACTGGTAAGTATACATGTAAAATAATAAAATCATGAACATTTTCAGATAAAAATGGCGAGGGTTCGGATCCCTCTCAATCTTTCTCACCAAAGAATACCATTTTTTTTTCATTTGATGTACACGTCGTAGACGTTATGATCAATTCACAACCGCCATGTTACCTCATTGACCACCGAAGGATCACGTGATAGCTGCCATGACACCTTGTTCGAAACCACGTGTCTAGGACCTCTCTTACAAACAACCTGTATATACAACATAACATACTCTTTACAAACCCCCTGTATATACATTCAAACAATAATTACAAACACCGAAAGTCAATCGTCAGCATAAACTGAGTAACTCGCAATCACTGATAACGCTATCTACTCGATAACGTTATCTACCCGATAACACTAGTTACACACATTGCCAGCATGGGTGACTCACAATCACTTATAACGCTATCTACCCGATAACGTTATCTACCCGATAACGCTAATTACACACACTGGATGCCCATCAGGGTGACTCACAATCACTGATAACGCTATCTACCCGATAACGTTATCTACCCGATAACACTAGTTACACACATCGCCAGCATGGGTGACTCACAATCACTGATAACGCTATCTAGCCGATAACGTTATCTACCCGATAACGCTAATTACACACACTGGATGCCCATCCGGGTGACTCACAATCACTGATAACGCCATCTACCCGATAACGTTATCTACCCGATAACACACATCGCCAGCGCAGACCGGAAGTGGAGACCTGATAATTACAAACATCGGAGCACAGACCGGAAGTGACGTCACACTTCCTGCCCCAAAGCGCGTCCACTGTATCTAATGGTGACTTATATGGAAACAGCAGGATGATATTATTGTATCTAATTTTTTGTTCGTGGAATCGCTCTCTCATATAAACTCTCGAACGATATGTACCGGTGACTTATAAGGTTGTATGTTGCTGTATAATTACCAATATGCAGCAGGATGATATTATTGTATCTAATTTTTTTGTTTGTTGTTGTTGTTGTATGTTGCTGTATAATCACCCGTATGACTTAAACTGAGATTATGAGTATATTACACGCTGGTATATTACTTCATCCACGACCGAATATTGAACTTTTTCTAAATTTGCTTATATCAACCCATACGAAAAATTTTCATATATGTAAGCTGTGTAGTCACTTATTCTACACCTACAGATATATGTGATATGAAACATTTGCACCCTGACCCATTTTCCCCCGATTCTGATGATGTCATATTCATACGCTACCCCTCTCATTTTGCATACAGATTTTTTTGCGTGGGAAAAAAGTAGAAATCCGTATTCTACACATCAAAACCTTCCATTTGATACCCATGAAGCTATAGTTGAAACAAAATTTATAGTTTTTCCTGTTTATACCTCCGATATCAGATTTTTCCCTATGTAAATCATAAAATTCATACTCTACTTGTTGAGACCTTCCATTTGATACCCATAAAGCCCCACTTCAAAAAATAAAAATTTCAAATCCTCATCGAGGAAGATCGGTCAAACCGATCAATATATAAATAGTATATTCTTATTCAGCACATCATATAGACTCAGAATATACAATAAAATCACCACTTCCGGTCTCACTCCCGGTATGACAATTTGCTACCTATATAATCTACTTCCGTCAGATGCACATAAATGATCCGTAGAAATCCATATCCTACACATCAAGACCTTTCATTCGATACCCATGAAGCTATAGTTGCAACAAAATTTACAGTTTTTCCTGTTTATGCCCTCGATATTAGATTTTTCTCCATGTAAATCATAAAATTCATTCTCTACTTGTTAAGACCTTTCATTTGATACCCATAAAGCCCCACTTTAAAAAATAAAAATTTCAAATCCTTATCGCATGAGATCGGTCAAATTGATCGATATATAAATAGTACATTCTTATTCAGCACATCACGTAAATTCTGAATATGCAATAAAATAACCACTTCTGGTCTCACTCCCGGTGTGATAATGTGTCGACTATATAATCTACTTCGGTCAGATGCACATGAATGTCTGATTTTTTGAAGGAAAAAGTTGAAATTCATATTCTACGTGTCAAGACCTTTCATTTGATACCCATAACGCCATACTTTGAAGAATAAAAATTTCAAATCCTTATCGCGGGAGATCGGCCAAACTGATCGATATATAAATAGTATATTCTTATACAGCGCATCACATAGATTCAGAATATGCAATAAAATAACCACTTCCTGTCTCACTTTCGGTGTGATAATGTGTCGACTATATAATCTACTTCCGTTAGATGCACATGAATGTCTGATTTTTTGGAATTAATCAATTTAATATATGTGTAAAGCAACATTTTCGAATGCAAAGTCACAAGGCGATTCTTTCATAGCCGTCAGGCGACAATTCCCTTCAACGCTGCTAAAGCAAATGAAAAACACTGTATATACCTAACCTCTGATGGTAACAACCCATTTTGTAGGTGGGAATTACAGATACCGAAGTTGATACTATCTCTCCTCTAAAGGAGATACCTGTCGTGTTTCCATTTGGGAAAAGTCGACCACCCTTTAGACCTCGGGATGGAAGGTGAAGCATAAAAGTGGGGGTGTAAAGCGACATTTTTGAATGCAAAGTCACAAGGCGGTTCTTTCATAGCCGTCAGGCGACAATTCCCTTTAATGCTGCTAAAGCAAATGAGAAACACTGTATATATCTAACCTCTGATGGTAACAACCCATTTTGTAGGTGGGAATTACAGATACCGAAGTTGATACTATCTCTCCCCTAAAGGAGATACCTGTCGTGTTTTCATTTGGGAAAAGTCGACCACCCTTTAGACTTCAGGATAGATGGTGAAGCATAAAAGTGGGGGTGTAAAGCGACATTTTTGAATGCAAAGTCACAAGTCGGTTCTTTCATAGCCGTCAAGCAACAATTCCCTTTAATGCTGCTAAAGCAAATGAAAAACTTTGTATATACCTAACCTCTGATGGTAACAACCCATTTTGTAGGTGGGAATTACAGATACCGAAGTTGATACTATCTCTCCCCTAAAGGAGATACCTGTCGTGTTTCCATTTGGGAAAAGTCGACCACCCTTCAGACCTCGGGATGGATGGTGAAGCATAAAAGTAAGGTATAAAATATGTTAACTCACATTATTATTGCACTAAAGCACTGACACTTGATTGAAAGTTTTTCACAAAATATATTTAACGCGCTAAACACAGAGCAGAGGTAAGTACGACTTACTTGTTCCAAACCAAGCTGTTGAATGATTGAATTGTACGCATATCAAGTTTTATCGGAACTTCTTATCACTTTCCTGTTATGTTCACACGGCATGCAGGATGTCTTTTCCGTTTGTTATATCGTGATAATAAGTTCGATGTAACCACAAGCAGGAAGTCTCATCCGGCTGTTATATTCATATTGATAAGTTCCACAACCACAAGCAGGATGTAACATTCTATTTTAAAATCATGTGATTGTAGAAACTTCCTTGAAATATTTATCCTCATACATTTTTCCTTGTCCGATAACAACTTTATCAATTCCAGCCCAATAATTCAATTCGTGGGACTTTGTACTTCAATAATTAAATATTATGTATAAAACTCGAGGTACCTCATAGGGAAAAATAGTATTCTTCTCAAAGTGTTGAGTGTTAGATAGAAATGAGTAAATTTGACGATCACATTCAGGAGTTGACCAACCGGCTAGATATATTTAGTAAAACACAAATGCGCCGCTGGATGGTAGACAAGTGAGTTGTTTATTTCATCTTGATCTTACTATATATAAGGAGTGCATTAATTTGTTTAGTGGTTATTCTGTAGATGAGATGTCTACATGTTTTTAACTAATATATATATATATATATATATATATATGTATACATGTTTTCTCGTCAAGGTGAGATCTGTTTATTCTGTGGACAACCCGAGATCCACTATATGGAAACAATTTTGTAGATTTCTTTTATCGGGGCAATGCAAATAGATACATGCTTCGCAGGTTCGCAGGAATTACGAGAGAGGGGAAACAATTTCTCAATTTGAAATATACATATATATACGTACCAGGTAGAGTTCCGTAACAGATACATCCAAGACGAGATCCAAAGTTGTATATTAAGAAATTTTTGGTATAGGTGAGATCCGGCGGTGTTGCCGGTCCAACTCATACGTTATTCATTTGTATGTCTAGCAATAACTGTGCACATGCAAAACTTCTTGAATCTCTACTAATTTTTGATCATTAGACTAACTATATGAGTACAAACTTCTTCCAATGTCGTAAAAATATACTGACTATAAGTATAATAATAAATATGAACACCTTAAAAACGTCCCTGTTTATATAGGGTAATAATATTTATGCCAATAATATTACTATATGCTCTCAATATTTGAATCTTTCGTTACCCTATGACTACTGAAGTTCATCTCAGAATGTCTTAATTATTTCATTTGTTGTTCATTATTACTCATTAGCAAAACTTGCAACACTTGCAACTTACAAGTGTTATAATACTTCTGGCAATGTTGATATGCAAGCAAACATGTTAAGTATATTAAAGTTTATTAAGTGTAATCTCGGTTTTAATTTTGTTGTAATCATATCCTGAATTATAATTTTGATTTCCAGGAGTTCGTTTCAATTACAAAATAAAAGCAAATGTTCTTTATATGGGTAATCTCCAGAAATACTATTGTAATAGAAATATAAATTGAATTATAACCATTGAAATCTACCTAGATATTAACAAAAATTAACAAAATCTGTGAGAGATTTTGATAAAATTTATTCGGAACCATCACAAATATAACCTTATATAATTAACCGATGAATGCGAATAACAATCGATCGGGCCTTCGCGCGCTAAAGACTGGTGCCGCACCGTATCGTTTGACTTTATTAGCATCCACGCTTCCCGCGATATTATTGCTGAATTGAAGTTATGTTATTGCAGAGATAATATTACTGGTTATTCTAGTGAATAGTTACCAAATAGTTGAAATGTTGCGTAAACAAAAGATAGTAGAACTACTCAAAAAGACTGAATCTAGGAACATTGAACCACCCATTGATCTAATTAATAATGTCATTATCGATAAAAATACATTGACTCAATCGTTCATGCTAATCGAATTCAGCTTCATTGAAAAACTGCTACATATCCAAGAATTTTGAAATAGAAGATCTTATACCCAAATAATTCATGTAATAATTTTTATACCCAATGATATATACTACATGCTCTCAGTATGGAAATGTTCATTCACACCTACGAGTATTGGAGTTCATCTCGAAATGTCTTATTCACTTGTTTTTTGTTTTATCCATTACTTGTTTGTTATTATAATACAAATCACTCACATATTCTGATTATTACCACTCAGTTCAGTGAATTGTTCACCTATACGTCAAGTTTTTGGAGAGCTGGATCGGAACTAGAAAATGCATTTACACAAATGAAAATTTTCAACTGCACATGACGAGCATTTCTTCAATATCATTTGCAAACCAATATTTCACTTCTACAAATTTTAACAATTCCAAGCTTATACATATTTAATATACTAATTTCAATAAAGAAAAACGTTAACATGTAAAAGGAAATCAATGATTATATTCTCATGGTAGTAGATTTGATCAAGAATACATTTCTCTCCAGACTTTCAGTAGCAAAAACACTCATTTATAAAGGTTCAAAAGATTTTAACAAGATTTTTGAAATTCTGCCTCTGGCTAGTAAGATATTTTTTTATGACAGGTGAATAAACTGCACATCAAAACAAACGAACATAACACTCAAATGAATTATTATCAAGTAGTTGATGTCACATACAGAGCATCCTTCAATTAGGCCTTAATTCAAGGGTTTTCTCTTATCCTGTATATTGGGTAATGTAATGTTACCCTATATAAGACATGCCCCCTTTATTCGAAATACACTTACATCATAAAGTATTAATTATATGCGAATGCTTGGAAAATAGGACACATTGAGACAGATGTCTACTATATTTTCGTCTTTACGTACGTTTCGGTTTCACGACCGTCATCAGAAGAGGTTTGAAAATTGATTCACATCAACTAAAGCGCTGGATTTCTTCAACTTATTTTACCGAGCACGTCATCAATTAAAATGTCTACATCGCAACAATTAACGGAACTCGAATAATTGCAATAGTAACACATTATAATGTGTCACTGTCAAGATCGAAACCTGCCTAACTTCTTCCTACCAGACTTAATTTTTTATCAGATCTACGAAGCTGTGGACCTAATGAGGTCTTTCTTTATGCCTATAGCCTTCAAACCTTGAAGAAAAATACCAATGCCTATCTCATCTTCCTACTTCCACTGCTGGCTCATACGATGTACTTCGAACATCATAGGATCCCTCTCGTGTAGTCAAAGTATCAACAAAAGTTGTTAATTGTTTCCAATTTTTGCACTGAGGAAATGAACTGTCGGATTATTTGTTGTACAACTAACCCCTGTTACATTGTGTCTTGGTGTCTTCCTTACTATAATTGTACCGAATTCCTCACCGCCTACCATTTTATGTCAGTAGTTCTTACGCTTCCTAGAGACAAATTCACTATTCCCCGGGTATTCAGTCCCTCCTTCGTAGATCGTTTCTCGATTTTTTGTGCATAAAGTAATTCTACTACATATCTTACATCTTGAAATATTCTGCCATATATGATATTGGTGCGCCTACCTACAATTCATCAACATTTTTATCAAAATCTATCAATAATATAATAGGAAAAAATGAGTTTTATGTGAATGACTCATGGAATTTTAATGAATTCAAAAAAAATAAATCCGTACCCGTAAATCATCAACTAATTTCCTTGGATGCTGTATCTTCATTTACAAATATACCAATCTTTTTGGCATTGAGTAGCATCAAAAAAAGTAGAACAGAGATTGAAAACCACACACCTCTAGATCAATCGGAATTTATAAATGCATTACAGTTTTGCTTAGAATGCACTTATTTTCAATATGGTGAGCAATATTTTGGACAAATATTCGGTACAGCAACGGGATCTCCTATTTCAGCTACTATTGCTAACCTTGTTATGGAATGCCTAGAGGAATCTGTTATGAATTCATTAGATTTTCAACCCGTATTCTTCAAACGGTATGTAGATGATCGCCTTATGTGTGTTCCCAATGATAAAATTCAGTACGTGATTAACAAATTTAACAATTTCCACTGTAAACTTCAATTGACTTGTGAAATAAAAGTGAACAAAAACATAAATATCCAAGATATGAACATTAGGCATGATGAAGATGGAAAAATGAAAACTTCGTGGTGTACTAAAGAAGTTTGGTATCAACGTTCAATTCCGTTGCACCAACATGAAAAAAGGTGTTATAAACAGCCTTACAGATCGCGCGGTCAAATTGTTCCACGCAGAGGACCGTCCCAAAAATTCAAAAATTGTTCGTAGTACACTGGAAATGAATGGCTACCCAAAAACATTTTCCAATCCTATCATTAAAGAAAGAATAAACAAAATCTATAATGGATCGTCATTTATAAATAACATAAAAGGTAATACAGACAATTTTATAACATTAACATACATTCCGAAGACCTCAGAGAAAATCAAGAAATGTTTGGAAAAGTATGATATAAATGTCGCGCATGAGCCTACACTAGCTGTGTTTGAAATATTTCTCAAATCTGAAACCTTTAATACCTGAAGATAAACAAACCCACACAGTATACAAATTAAATTCAATTGTGGAAGCCGCTACTTTATTTTTAACGAAATGATAAAACTACTTTGTTATACTATCACTGGTATTTAATATAGTCGTTACTATTGTTTCAACACTAAACGTGTCATCTTCAGACGAAAACGAAGGTATGAATAGTAACGACTATATTAAATATGAGTGATAGTATAAGAAAGTAGTTTTATTTCGTACAAATTAAATTGTTTAGATTGCGATGGGACTGGAATCTCTAAAAAATATTCACAAAAAAGAATGTATGGCCATAAGTATAGCACGAGAAACAAAAACTTTCACCGCCCTTGCTAAACACTGTTTTGATTATAACCATCAATTCGATTATAAAAATGTTAATATTTTAACTAAGGAAACCAATTATCATAAAAGATTTATTCTGGAGATTCACATGAAACGTGACTCCAAATCTGTAAATCATAGGACAGATATTCAGACACTAAGTCAGATTTATACTAACTTAATTAATTAAAACTCTTGCAAATTCCTACATGCGTCTTTATAATGTTAAAAGTATATTTTAGGTAGAATGTCAAAAGTATCTTTCCAATAACTGACAAACCTTTTTCGTAAATCTTAGCATCTGATTTGAAAGTTTGAACCTTATGTTCTCGTTTCTAGTCATTCATAGACTTTGTTGACGTGAGCTTGCATTTCTCAAGAGTACTGTCTAACAGTGAATTCTTGATATTCATACTTATAACATTGATGTGTTACAATACCGATTATTCATATTTCTGTTCGTTTCGGCGACGTGGGCATTTTAATTGGAATTGGTGTGATAAGGACCCTTTTTGTTGATACAATTAGTTTTAAGTAACCCGGTTACAGACATAATAAGTCTTCTGATGATGGTCGTGAGACCGAAACGTACGGAAAGACGAGAAGATATAAAGCATGAAAGTTAATTAATTAATTTATTTATTTATCTAATTACACTAGCTCAACGGGAGAAATCCCTTCTGGAGCTTAGGAGTACATATAATATAATTACATGGTATGAATTAAAATCAACTATTATACACAGCTTTACAGATATCATTAGGGTTACAACAAAATATATCAACAGTCAAACCGATCATTTCGTAGAATCTACACATTTGGAAAATTGGGGAAAATAATAAGGTATTTGTTCTGGAGATTGGCAGATGAAATGTTTGTGTGGAACGAGTGCGAGCAGATGCAACATGTAAATTCAGTCTTGATAAAATAACAGGAGTCAACCAGGTTATGAATGACCTTATAAAGAAATAAAATACTATGAATTTTCCTACGTTTATCTAACTATATACAAGAGAATCTATCTAATAGAGCCTGATGGGAAAATCCGGTAGATGGATAATTACCATCAGCTTTGAAGGCTAAATATTTTAGGAAACGCCGATTTACTCGCTCTATTTTGTTTATATAAATTTTATGATGGGAGTTCCACACAATTGAAGCATATCCGAGCTTAGAACGAACAAATGAATTATATAATATTGTTATTGAATCACTATTGTTAAATAGGCGGCAATTTCGGATGATAAAGCCCAGCATTCTGTAGGCGCTAGAAACAATTGATTCAATGTGAGACGCAAATGACAATTTCACGTCAAACAAAACTCCCAAGTCTCTAAAACTATAGGAACAAGCAAGAGCTGTGTCAACAAGTTTGAAATTGTAAATAATAGGGGTAATTTTCTTGGTGAAAGTCATTGCAGTGCACTTACTAATACTAAGCTCCAGATTACACACCAAGTAGTGAGTGCATCCATATCATGCTGCAGTGACATACAACATAAAGACATAAAGAATGCTTCACTGCCGAGTAAAGTTTTAAGTCGTCTGCGTAAAGAAGAAAATAACAGAGAAATAAGGGAGAAATGTCATTGATAAACAAATTAAATAGGAGTGGTCCAAGTACTGACCCTTGAGGTACACCTGAGGTGGGATGAGATGAATACGATTTAAAACCTCTATACTCTACATATTGATATCTATCACTTAGGTAAGAATTCCAAAATTCAATCAAATGATTTGTAAATCCAAAGCTAGACATTTTATTCAATAAAATACTGTGATCCATTTTATCAAATGCCTTAGCAAAATCGAGGTAGATACAATCAACCTGACCACCCTCATCAATAACTTCCGCCAAGTATTGACTGTAGCAACTACAAGTTAGTAACAGTTGTTCTGCCAGGCATGCTGCTCAGGGGATATCTGCAGTTTTACATGATTGAAAGTAGCATCATATAAGATATATTCAAATATTTTGCAGAAGTTATTGATGATGGCAATTGGGCGATAATTAGTAACCTCATCTCTATTACCTTTTTTAAAAACCGGTACTAATTTTGAAACTTTCCACAGATCCGGAAAAGTACGCGATTTTAAGGCTAATGAATATATAAATGCCAGTGGAGCTGCGAATATGTTGATGAAATCTTTCACAAAAAAAGCAGGAAGTTGATATGGACCCTTCGTGTGACTTCCTTTAAGTGTTTTAGCAACTTGAATCACTTCAGAGGAACTTACAGTTGAAAGAGATAGAATATTATTATTGAAGTTATTAAAGTTATCCGAAGATTTATTATTTGTTGAATTAGAGTTAATATAGACACTTTAGAAGTACTTTGCAAAGACATTAACAATATCATGAGGACTAGTGTAGCTGAGATTATCACATTGAATGTGTTCAGGAATAGAACTGCTCTTATTTTTGGTATGAAAGAATGACCAGAAAGATTTGGAATTACATTTTATGTTATGTTCTATTTTTGATATATAGAGTCTAAATGAACAGGCAATATCGGTTTTGATTGCCGATCTTGAAGTCTTAAATGCCTCATAGTCATCCAGTTTAGCATCTTTTTTGTACTCATGCCAATGATTTTTCTTTAAGTCTATTCCTTATTATGTTAGACGTGAACCAAGGTGGAAACTTGTTCTTTTTCTTGGGGGAAGTGTATGGAACGCAAGTTGTTAGCAAATTGGTAAGATGTTCATAGAACAATTGTAATGCGACATTAACATTGCATGTATGATATAATACAGACCAATCAAAATCCAGTAACAGGTTATACAGTAATGGATAATTTGCCTTATTGGAATTGAAAATGTGTACATCATAATGATGGAAGAATGATGTGGAAGGTACACGGCCGAAGTACTGAAATTCAATAAATAATGAAGGATATAGTGCAAATCTTCGCGCAATAAGCAAATGAGAATTAGAATTCTATTATTACTATTTAGACAAAAATTATACTGGTTAAGATCGAAATAACTAGGCAGATTGTTCAAGCATGATAATTTAGAAGATTCAATTCAACTTAATAAGAACTATTTTTAATATTTGCTGATTCGTTGCTCCAGATATATAAAATGTTATTATATAACATTTCACGGTCATGAATTCTACCTTGGATCAGCAAAATTCCGTGGTGTAGGTCCACGTTGACATTGATTCTTCCAGTTGAACATTACTGGAACGTTGACTTCTATTCATTTTAAAATTGATATTTGAAATTTTGCTTATTTGAGTACGCAGACTTTTGAGCCTTAAATTTAACATTTGTTTTGACAATCTACCTAGACTGTGCAACAACTTTATTTCCTTAAATATCTAGTTGCCCTTTATTGAAGGAAACACATAGTTTGCTGTCTTGAAAATAATAATTTTATCAAACACTTCCGAATTTAAATTTATACAACATAAAATTATCTAAACATTCATATAATTGAAACTAAAATTAACCTGTGCGTCTTCACATTTCCCATACAGATAGATATAAGTACCTGTTCAAAGTTCTTCAGTTGGTTTCACTGCTGTGCTATGGGTAGCATCGTCATAATGCCCCTGATTTCTCCTTTTAATCTCCCATGATGGTTTTTCCACCACCATCCCGTTAGTTCTTTGTTTGCTGCCTTAGTATTTCGCATGATGATAAATAAATGAAATTGGTACTCACTGGTTACCAATATTGACTGTGTGTCAGTAAAATATGGTTTGGCCATGTAGTAAAGTAAGAGCCACTTGGCTTAGAGTTTGTTTCATGAGACAAGTACTTGCATTTTGTGCTCCATAGAGAGCATCCTCTTAATTTACTATGGGTACAGAATCGATCTGAATCAATTACCAAATGAATTCTGATTGCGAATTATTTAGAATCTTTCTTTTATATCCATAATAATTAAATGTTGAATGCTCTCTTACTACTTACATGTACATTTTAATCAAAATGAAAATGTGCACATATTTGATATACAGCTTATTTCGCTTGTTAAATAAATTTATTCATCAAATTACTGGAAATTTAAAAGTTTAGAATGAATTTTCATGCCGTGATGGAAAATTGTATTCAATAATATTTCGTTTGTTTTTGTATCCAGTAATTATGTTTCAACCTAAGTGTCTGTTGCCCCGTACATAGGGTAATGAAATATTCCTCTATATACTACAGAATAAAATTAAATCAAACGTCGAGACTATCTGTTATTGTCATAGGTAATGTGAGGTTAGATATTGTATGTGAAATTAAGCAAAAACTGAGTTCATATCATATATATATATATATCATTCATATATTAGAAAATTAGATTAGACGGGTAATTTCCAGAAATTCTATCTCGATTCTAATTTAAATCTGAATTGAATTATAATTACCTTTCGAAATCTACCTGCACACTAGCAAAAATGAACTAAACGTTCAAGAGATAATGTTAAAATCGATTTGGGAGCATGACAAATATAACTTTATTGTCCTATTTTGAAACATTCCAACAACGTATTTCTAATTTTTTAGTCCAGGAGACTGATAACCGTAATAATTTATAGTGAATAAATTATTAGTTAAACGAGAGAATCAAACTCAGCTAATGCTGATAATAATACCTCTCTTTCATTTCACGTATTTAGTTGTCTACAGCGTTGCCGCTACGAGAGGATCTCGTGTAGTGCATAAAATAGCTATTTGCTAGTGTATTGTGAAGCGCCACCTTCATCAATTTCTATGAACTATACTTGTATAAGAGGTGAAATTATGAGTAAAAATGAGATCCATTGAAAATTTTGAACTTTGATATATATATAATCGCTTTAACGTATGGAGTTTGTGAAAGTTGTGCTCGTGAAGGAAGATAGTATAGATTGCTAATGGAGATATTTATATTATTATTATTGGTATTTTATTCCTCATCAGCCCATCATAGTTCGTAAACGATGATGACGTCACAGGCTGTTGAATCACGTGCTAAACAAGTGTCTGAATGTTGATAAAGATCGCTTATGAAGATACTATAGCTCTGCTCAATGTTCAGACTTTTATGAAGCATGTGCTTGAATGTCATATAGATTAGCGCTCATGGAGATATTCATATGATTATTATTTTTATCTACATCTATTCCTCATCCTGCCATCCTGCAATATTATTATCGATATCTATCCACATGTAGTTTATATATGTCTAGATTCTGTATAGGTACTGGGCTACACACAGCAGCAGCTAGATTTCGGTTCATATCATGCGATTTACAATCAATATGATTCGAATATATACATACAACGTGTTTGATTTAAAATAAAGTATTCTCATTGCGTTTGAAGGTGATCGGCGTAACTTTCTTATCACTCGAGCCAGCTATAGCTCTATCGCAAAATATGATAGTGGATATTGTTCAACCTGCTACTAATTTAGCATAAACTTATTTGATTTATATCAGATAATTCATGAAACATACATGAATGAATATAATATTATAGCGAATTATGTTTACTTCGGTACTAATTTTAGAAAAACATTTTATATATTCGTATTACTTTCGGTTAATTTATGAAACAACCTTAACATTGGAGGATTGCGCATCATTACGATAATTCCAAGTTGAATACATTGCATTTGGAGATGATTTAGCGCAACACTATCACTCAAGTAAGCTCCACCCTCAATGATGTATACTCATAATATTATATCGAATATTGTACTCGCTAGTACTAATCAAGCAAACGTCCTCAGATGATTTAATAGTTATTTTCTGCAAACGAGAGAGATACAGAGACAGAGACAGAGACAAAGACAAAGACAGAGACAGACACGTCGATGGGGTATTATCGCTACCTGATATAAGTCGACTGTCACAATATACTGAGTATTTGGAATATGTATATTGTTAGACGAAAGATAATCAAGGCAAAGGTTGTTACTCTCGTGCAACAAGAAATTTAGTGACTCCAAAATGAATGGAAGGTAAAAGATATCAGATAATTAATAATTTTACCCCTCACATCTAAATTGCTGATATAAAACGTTGAACGCCAATATGAGCTTGCTGCTTCTATGCTCTCGAAGATCAGTCAATTACATTTGAGCCCAACCCCTTCACCTCAGGAACTACTAATACAACGTGTCCTTCAATTATATCATGAGAGCCTGAGAACCACCCTCGCTATCTGAATTAGAGATCCTCTTGATTTGTCAGGCACTGGTAGGCTTAGCAATTTGAGAGGATCGAGGAGATAAAAGTGAAAAGATAACAATAATGATATATTAATAATATCAAATTCAATTATTTGAACACACTGGAGATGGGAGTTGAATTCCGAATATGAAAAATTGGAGTTACGTAATGTTAATGAAGAGGTTAAATTTGAAATAAATAAATTCTCACTGAAGTTGAAAGAAGGAATATCAAAATCAATACGTTGATACAACCTTGATAGCTGTATTATTAGTGATATGAACAGTGAGAGTACTCCCCCAATTCCTCCTCTGTGGTTGCCTTCGGAAAACCTTGTGTAGTAGCAATTTCGGTACAGTTTTGCTTCCTAGCCAATCTCGTTTACCTGGAGAAAAACAGGAAGCGGAAGTATGCTCTATGAAGGTGTAAGGGGTTCAAACTGATTCAATCGAGATAACTAAAGTACGTAAGCAAGTTGGAATAAAGTAATTGCCTGATTTCCCTAATAATGATGCTTGGATATGAATAAACATCTGGTGTTTATTATCTGATCAATATCCGTTGATACCGACGGTACTAAAGAAGAATGAATTTAGGAAAGAATAAAAAACGAACAGGTTACCAATATTATTCAAATAATATACGAAGTGATGAATTATAAATATTCTAAGATACAGAAGAGGTTTAACAATGTTATATTGATATTCATATTTCAAGATATTGAAGAATGTGACCAATCTGAATAGAGGAGCGATCACGATTATGAGACATTCTTTTCATTGACTTGACACGATCAGGAAAAATTATTATGACAGTTCCTCGTGTGTGGTACCAGATTCTGCTTTGTATAAGAGGTACTTACTCGCCCCTCACACTTCTTTTTTGCTTCTGGAACTTCACCAGAACTATACTTCCGAAGAACTCGGAATCCTTGGATTTACAGATACTACTTGACTACTACTATACTACTAGATTTAAGTAGCTTGATACAGTGTCTCCTCTCCACGTTGTGCTACGACCAGGGTATAGAAACTACTCAGAGGTAACATTCGGAATACAATAAGTAGCATCTAACGACTTCTACAAAATGGCTGTAAGCGGAATGAATCTCTCCAACGGCCTCTACATTCTTCGATAATACCATGAACATAAACGTGAAGAAATGAGAATATACTACATTGTCCAACAATGTGAGTGAAAGATTGCCAATGAGGTTGTTAGATCGCCCCAGATACTTCAACAGCTTCAGTGACGAGATAACGTACTTGATCACAATCAATTCGATATTACTCTAGCAGTTGAGGTGGATATAGTGCGAGAAAGTATTGGGCAGTTTGAGCGGCCACGATCAAGTTTGAATATAATTCAGTCAACCGAATCACCTCAGAATTCGCCAAGACTTGATATGGCTGGAGTGTGATCAAATTCATTTTTTACGTATTAATGACTGAGAAGCACTTTTATTTTATCATGAAATGCCGCTAGAAAAGTTATGAACATTTTGTCGAAATAACTTTTATTTGAAATAATTTTGGAATGAAGCCTCTAATCAAAAAAATTCAGGAAGTCAAAGTCATAGATAATTTGAATACGCGTCGAACGAGCTAAGTCATTTGGAGGTTATGAGCTTGAGATAAGGCCCATTTTGTAATTTTTTTTTAATTGAAAAAGAAATTTAGAAATATTTTGTTTACGTGAAAAGTTGGAATTTTTATACTACTTTTCAATGAATTTTTCCTGTCACCAAAATTAGAATTTTGCGAAAAACCGTAAAATTGCAATTTCACGCTGAAAAATGCATATTTTGACTCGATACAAAATGCAATTTGTAGATTTTGACAAATATTACCTAAAATGATATTCAAATCACATTTTGCTATAGATGCCGAATTTTCGGGGGACTTCATTTTTGACTTCGGAAAATTGGACGAATTCTGAGGTTAGAATATTTGGGAAAAAACAAATTCGAAGTACTGTTAGAGCTCTCCAATACGCTTATTTGAGCTATTGTATGAGTCTAGATATTCTTGTAAACTTGTTTGGGCCTGTCGCGAGCCCAATTTTGGGTCCAGGGTAAGAAACAAAATTCAAGTAGAAAACTTCCCTATCTAAATTCAAAAGTGGCTAGGAGGGAGGCATCATTGAAAAAATCTAGAGCGAGTCAAAGGAAAAAAAGTTATCACGCAAACTACCATTTTTCATTTGACTACGAGGTCACACCTTAGGATTTTGATAGAGAAAGTCATCTACTTTTCATTGAATTTTGAATTTTCACGAGGATACCAAAAATGGGGCCGCTACAGGCCCAAACACGTTTACATGAAAATCTAGACATTACTGAAACAAAATTGATCTACAATAGCCCGAAATAAGCGCATTGGAGAGCTATAACAGCATCTCGAATTTATTTTTTTCTAATTCTCTAACCTAAAAATTTCTCCAATGCTCCGAGGTCAAAAATTTCCAAAGTCCAGCCAAAATTCGGAATTTATAGCAAAATGTGATTTGATGGCTATTTAGGTGAAATTTGTCAAAATCCATAAAATACGTTCTGCATAGAATCAAAATTACCATTTTTCAGCGTGAAATCGCAATTCTACGTTTTTTCGGGAAATTCAAATTTTGGCGACAAAAAAATCCAGTGAGGAGTAGAATAAGAATGGCAACTTTCAACGTAAAAAAATCACAAAATGGGCCTTATCTTGTGCCCATAACTTTCGAATGACTTCTACTTTACCTCATACGACGCATATTCAAATTATCTATGACTTTGATCTACTGTGTTTTTCCGATTGGAGACTTTATTCCAATATTAGTTTAAATAAATGAGAAAGCCCGAAACATTTCCAGTTTTTCCGCAAGAAAATGAACATAACTTTTCATGCGGCAATTTTAACAATTTTTTACATTTTAAGAGCACCTACAAACATAAGATAACATACAAATTAGCCATATCAAATTTTAAAATCAACTTTTGTGACCGTGCGACTGGACTAATGAGGAAATAAAAGCAGAAGACAAAGTCTGAGTAATTCTAACTAACTAGCTTCTCTGCATCCTATTTGTGACATAACCGGGTTATCAAATCAATAGAATGATATCTTGATAGATTCTAATTCAATAACCTGCCATCCCCTCTTTACATATTGATACGTTAGTTTGAATAATTATACAATATTCTTTCGGAATGACGTAAGAAGTAAAGATTATTCGTGGCTTGCAGATCCAAACGAATCGAACTATTGAATCAAAGGGGAAGTCATTGGTACCTAATGGTATTCATGTTGTAATTTATATTATTAATAAGGTTATACTGAACTGAACGTCACAATATGTCAAAAAAATTCGGCAATTATCAGAAGGATAAACACAGTGAACATGCCGAAGAAACAATAGTTATCATAACCACAACCAACTTGGCGTTCGAAAAAGTTTATTCAAATATTGTAGGACTCATTGAAACAGATTCAAGTGATTGTTCATACATACTAACACTTCAATGTGAACTAACTAAATGTATTGGGATCGATAGATTTATATTCGCCATAACATATTTTAATATAAAGCTCATCTTCATTTGGAATTATGTTGAAACTTCCAAAATTAGTAAATCAATGACGTAATCAGAAGTGTCATCAAAATATATGAGCGGTTTGGAATCAATTCTGAGTATCGAAATTTGAACTGATGAGCTAGAGTAAAAACATTACTACTTATGATAGAATGACAGTTTCAGTTTATACATATTATAAAGAAACTGTAGACTTGGTGACCGCAGCTATGGGAGTTAAATTCATTCACCCAGAATCACTCAGAAATAGTTGTATTGAATATTGTTATTGCTACCATCGCAGTGAAAATATGATGTTGTTTTTCTAGAATGCTTCAAATTTCCGAAAGTCATCGAAATATGTAATCTTTCTTTCGTACCTACACCAGTGAGTTCCCAAATTTTTTTTTCATCCAAATCAATCATACCACACTCATTTTACTGTCTTTCATCTAACAATCCATATTTCATGAATATTTTTCGAAAGTTGTAGTATCATATCTTATGTATGGTTAAAGAAATCAAGAATGGTGAGCAGCCGCCAGTTTTTGGAATGAAAAGTTTCAGTTTCAGTTCAAGCCTCAAGCCTGCCCTGAAGATGCCACCTGTAATGGTTGGCGAAACGTCGGGATCAAGTCGAGCTATTGAGACGTGGAATCCATCCGGAAGACAAGATTTTTCAAGATTAGCTGTCCGCGGAAGTCTACTCTACTATCCAAGATAAACAACCATATTGTTCCGGATGTAGGCACTGGCAGATTTTTTTCAAGTAGGATCTGGTATTTGAATACGAAACACGGCTGGCAAATATTCGGTCATCAACAATGAACAATGAGATTGAAAAAACAAAGTTCATTGTTACCTGTGAAAATTATGAAGCAAAACCATCGCCTTCTTTCCAGAAACATTGAACTGAATGAGTCTCTGGGGTGATTCTGAACATTCTTTAGTTGTTGGAGCATTAGGGTATAGGAAAATTAATATATTTATTAGTTTACTGGAACTTGCGAGTCAATTGCAATTTGATAATGTTCATATTTATTCCGAATCCTCATGTTTTATATAATATATCAACCCAAATATCAGAATTTGTTTGAATCTTCCAAACAATTATTAAACAGCGTGAAATTGAGGGATTTATAAATAGAGGAGTCAAGAATAACTTTCTTCAAATGATATCTTGTATCTTTCTTCTATCCAAAAAAAGAAGAACGAAGAGGTGGAACTTTCTTGGAAAATTAATTTGGGTTGGATAAAAGCATTACCAGGACTTCTCCTGAAACGAGAAGGAGGAAAGCGATAGATAAGCCGATGAGGGCAGGAAGAAATTACAAATCTCAAAACATTTGAAGAATTATGGAGAATTCATGTGGATGCTTTTATTGAAGATACTAAAGGCGAATTTGATCATATACATGGCGTCAAACATGATGTGAAAACTGATAGAATCAAAATCAATGCTTCGTCTCTTTCAATTAGAGGTCAAGAAATCAAAACAAAAGTCATAATATATCCAGGAACGGTCAGCGTTTGAGGTTTCATCCGAAACGACCCCTGCAATACGGAATGACTCTGAGGGTCGAGTCCAAAGCATAATCCCGGTTAAAGATATAACTGTAATCAAACTACATTTAATGCATGGAGGGAATGTACCTGGTTTCAGACAACATGCGGTAACACATCCACGTAGTGTAGCTTCCACAATTACTACGATAAGTAGAATAGCTCGAGCATCTTCCTTGAAGCAATCTTCAGGAAGGAGAGTGATAATTATGTCAAATGAAGACGCGTATTATGGCAATGTTAATGAAATCTTTGATGATCGAGCAAATTGGTTTTCTACTTAAGTAGCATTCAATACAGAGCTCAATTTGAAACTCAACTACCTCAGAAAGAGAACTAATGTAATACATATTCAACTCAATATTACATTTCTCTGTTAATCATAACCTTTCAATAAGTGTTGATGAATTTGGCAGACATGTCTGTCAGTATTATAAAAAACTTCATGAAGTCGATTCATCAAATTCAACGTATGTTAACTTTTAACGTTGAATTCAATTGGCAGAAACAAGTATATTAATTTCCAGAAGAAGAGTATACGTTCAA
Source organism: Endomychus coccineus (assembly GCA_958510875.1). Classification (NCBI taxonomy): domain Eukaryota; kingdom Metazoa; phylum Arthropoda; class Insecta; order Coleoptera; family Endomychidae; genus Endomychus; species Endomychus coccineus. Next base: position 114,135,174 of record OY294068.1, read on the forward strand.
ACTTTCGCCAGGTTTAATCTCAAGCTATGAATCTTTACCTTAGGATGATGTAGATTTGAGATTGATTGGAGTGGTTTCATATCTTGATATGAAGTGAATTGAATTTTTCAGGATATATTATCATCTGTCAAGACTTCATAAGGAAGATACTACGATTGAATTAATTATTGTCCTTTGAGCGGCATATAATTATCTAGGGAGCATTATGGGAGCAGTCAAGCTTTGTAGAGAAGTTTGGATAATTATTGACAATCAGACCTGATTGAATTAATTCTATACGTGAAATTCAATAATAGTGTCAACGATAAAATCCAAATCGATAAGCCAAAATTTTAAACTCATCTTTGAATAGTCTCGTCATAACTTATTCACTATTAGCTAGGTACAAAACTAAACAATGGCGTTGCTAGTAATGGTGGTACGTCATTCAACACCAAACGGTCAAACGTGCATATCTCGTCAGCAGTAGACAAGTGAGATCAATTCATTGAACATCTTTGGAAATATGAATTGTAAATAGATGAACTAGTTCTGGTACGAAGGAATCTCAACCAAAATACGGAAAATAACTGTAAAATGAATTTTCCAAACTACACACGGGTCCAATTCTCCGTGGTCACTGGTTTGTGGCCCCATCAGGAGGGGATCCTTTTCTCCTGGTCTCTTTTCCATTGATATCACAGCGAATGGTTCTTCATATTTCAATACCATGCTCCACTCTTTCCTTCCATGATCTTGAAACCTTCCTGATTGTCTCGACTAGTGGTATCATAATGTACTCACGAGTCTTCAACTATAAACTATGTCCATGATCGACCATCTTTGAGAAACCTGGTAACCGCACTTCCCCTGGACCAATACTGATCCGCTAACTCGTTGAATGCGTCGCTTCCATTCTGAAGCCAATAAGGACTGAGGGCTCATTGACTCATTGACCATTCATAAAGTTACTTCCAATACGAAAGAAACGCACACAACAAATAAATTATGAGTTTAGTCACATTGTTTGACTATCATCTTCCAGCCCTGAGAGGATACATCCCCACCATACGTATGAGGAATGCCATCAACAGCTCCTACGTTGTTGCGGCTATGATACTCTCGAACAAGATAAACTAGAACCGGAAGTAGACTCAGTTACCTTTCCCCACCAATTTGAAAACTATACGAAATTGGAGTATTACTTCCTTCGACGGGAATGGGCGTCAAAACAGAATGCTGCGAATGCATGCAGATGCGGCACCGAATGAATTAAAGCACTCTACTTCCGCAAATATCTCCGTTCACTAATATATATATGAGGTCGATACACTTGACCGTTCACACACTCGTGTTTATTCCCATTTCCTTCCCAGGCATAATTTTCCCGGGATAACAGGAGTGGAGCGCATTAGGAGTTCGTCTTTCATCCGATTTGCATCCTCAATTTCTCCGACTTTCACCTCCACAATTCTACCAATACGCGACGCTACCCATAACTTATTCCGGTATCGGCCCAATTTCCCTGGTTTTGACTACCTGAATCTTCCCTGGCATATCTTCCCATCATTTCTGCCAGCCTTTCAACTGGCCTCATTGACCCTTTCTGGACAAAAAAATCCCCTATTCATTACCTCCACGTCTTAGTTACCTTCTTATTTGGCTCTACCAGCCTCACGGTTCAACCTGGACTTTCCAAACTTCCTGGCACAACTGGCCACTCTATCTTCCCCGACACACGAACTTTAAATGTCCTCTTGTATGACCTTCGCTGACCTCGGGGTATTGATAATCATTCTCAATAGTAAGGTACGGGTAATTTGATTGCAGCCTAATGATTCCTCGGAGAGACATCCTACCCATTGGCTAAGTTTACACGTTACCCGGGATTGATATGGGGGAGGGAGGTCGATAGAGTGACACTGCCGTTATTGAACTACTCTCGGTATCTGTTCACTAAGTCCCCTAGCAACACCCTGTGATGCAGGTTCTTGGGGTGTTAGAGAATCAAACCTTTTCGGTAACTTCTATGATGAGCTTTATTTAAGCTGTTCCAACCTAGACTACATATGATAATAATGTGGACTTATCACGTTAATATGAACAATACGTGTACAAATATGTCAACCTTCCAGTTTCTCCCATCACCCTTCATCCTAAACTTGAAAGTTAACACTAAAATAGGGTAAACACATACCTAAATGTTAATTTATCATCGAACTGTTGGTTATTGAAGAAACTCTTCTTCTGTCTTCTTCCAAATAAATGAGTGTGAGGATTACAAAACGCATCACCAGCCTGTGCTCTTAATATCATGTTTCTTCAAACCACCATGATAGGCTTTCCTTATTTTTAGCACAACCAAGACTCATATAACTATTATAACTATATAAAGAATAACTCCGATATCAGCGATTTTCCCATGTTATGGACCTATATCACATCCACTATTGCTCAACCAATTTAATGAAAAACTCAGATTCAATCCAACTCGAGGGCTTTGACAAGATCGCAATGTGATGGCAGCTTTTTGGGATGTAGACACTTTCAAGCTATTTCTAAACAAAATTTCTGACCCAGATTAATGTAGACTTATTATGCCAATATAAGCAATGCATTTTACATTATACCAACCTATCAGCTTCTGCCATTAGTGTTAATATGAAATTACCTGCAAGAATGTCTCACTGTGAGGGTGTTCCTATTATATCGCACCATATCTCCCTCTATTTGGAAGAATAGACTTCATTTCTGGTCACCAATAAAGAACATTCACATGGAAATAAGAACAATACCATAAACTTAAAAGGGGAAGAAGCTAAATATACAAGTATTCTAATAACCTAGAATGAAAAACATAATCTCAGAAACAGGCATTCCCACCACTTACATGTGATGAATTGAAATACCAACAAATATATATTAATTCTCGAAAAATAGGTCACATTAACACTTATGCTTTCTTTTTTTCTCGTCTTTACGTACGTTTCGGTCTCACGACCATCATCAGAAGACTTATTATGTCTAAAACTGGATCACTTAAAACTAATTGTATTACACAAAGCATCCATATCGCACCAATTTCAATTAAAATGCCCACGTCGCCAAAATGAACAGAAACACGAATAATCGAAATTATAACACCTCAATGTTATAAGTATAATATATCAAGAATCCACTGTGAAGCAGGTCTCTTAATGAATGCAAGTTCGTGCCAACGAAGTCCATGAACGACTAGAAACGAGAATATTAAGTTCAACCCAGATGTTAGATCTATGAGCTAATAGAAAAAGGTTTGTCAGTTATTGGAAATATACTTAACATTCTACCTAAAATATACTTTTAACATTAAAAAGACGCATGTAGGAATTTGCAAGAGTTTTTATTTAATTGAGTTCATATAAATCTGACTTGTTGTCTGAACATCTGTCCTATGATTTAGAGATTTGAATTCACGTTTCATGTGAATTATCTCCAGAATATATCTTCTATAATAATTGGTTTCCCCAATTAAAATGTAAACATAACTGTAATCGAAGTGATGGTTATAATCAAAGCAGTGTTTAGCAAGGGCGGTGGAAGTTCCTGTTTCTTGTGCTATACTTATGGCCATACATTCTTTTCTGTGGATATTGTCTAGAGATTTCAGTATAAGTCCCATCGCAATGTAAATAATTTAATTTGTATACTGTGTGGGTTTGTATATCTTTGAGTATTAAAGGTCTTAGAATGCGGAATAAGGGATAAAAATTTTGAGGAAAAAAATTGAATAAAAAAAAATAACTTTAACATCTTAACAAATAAAAAGAACAAACAGAAAGCAGAAGTAGGTATTGCGAAAAATCGTTTTGACCATCACGAAAAAAAACGAAAGAATTCTTAGATGCTTAGATGACTACGAAAACAAAATAGAAAACCTTTTAAATGATGAAACGAATTACAAAAAATTAAAATCTGACCCTACATTATCAGTACAAAATAACATGAATAAACTAATGAATAATTGGCACAAAAATAAGATAATCCCTATTGAATTGAGAAATAAATTAATTTGCCATAATGGGCTAGCACCTTATATCTAAGGGCTTATGAAATTACATCAGAGTGATATTCCTCTGAGACTCATTGTAAGTAATGTTGGTGCGCCTTCCTACAATTTATCAAAATTTTTATCAAAATCTATCAATAATGTGATAGGAAAAAATGAGTCTTATGTGGGAGACCCATGGAATTTTAATGAATTTATAAAAAATCAATCCGTACTCGTAAATCATCAACTAATTTCCTTGGATGTTGTTTCTTTATTTACGAATATACCAGTTGTTTTGGTACTGAGTAGCATCAAAGAACGCTGAGCAGAGATTAAAAACCACACACCTCTAGATCAATGGGAGTTTTATAAATGCAGTACAGTTTTGCTCAGAATACACTTATTTCCAATACGGTGAGCAATATTTTGGACAAATTTTCGGCACAGCAATGGGATCTCCTATTTCAGCTACTATTGCTAACCTTGTTATGGAATGCCTAGAGGAATCTGTTATAAATTCATGAGATTTTCAACCCATATTTTTCAAACGGTATGTAGATGATTGCCTTATCGGTGTTCCCAATGATAAAATTCAGTACGTGATTAATAAATTCTACAATTTCGACTGTAAACTTCAATTAACTTGGGAGATAGAAGTGAACAAAATCATAAATTCCCTAGATATGAACAGTAAGCATGATGCAGATGGAAAAATAAAAACTTTGTGGCTTACTAAAAAAGTTTGGTCTCAACGTTATCCTCATTTCAATTCCGTTGCACCAACATGCTATAAAAAAAGTTTCATAAGCAGCCTTACAGATCGGGCTGTTAAATTGTCTCACGCAGAGGATCATTTCAAAAATTTAAAACTTGTTCCTAATACACTGATGGAAATATGGAAATGAATGGCTACCCAAAAACATTTTCCAATCCCATCATTAAAGAAAGAATAAACAAAATCTGTACTAGATCTTCATTAATAAATAACATAAAAGGTAATACAGACAATTTTATGACATTACCATACATTCCGGAGACCTCAGAGAAAATTAAGAAATGTTTGAAAAAGTATGATTAAATGTCGCGCATAAACCTGCAAACTGTGTTGAGAAATATTTCTCAATTCTAAAACCTTTAATACCTAAAGATAAACAAACCCACACAGTATACAAATTGAATCGTTTAGATTGCGATGAGACTTATACTGGGATCTCTAAACAATATTTACGAAAGAAGAATGTATGGCCATAAGTATAGCACAAGAAACAAAAACTTTGAAAACTCCACCGCCTTTGCTAAACACAGCTTTGATTATAACCATCAATTCGATTACAATAATGTTAAAATTTTAACTAAGGACATCTGTTACAGATATATTCCAATAATTGATTCACTTATTTGATTTTGTTATTTGTATCATAATAAAGTTGTCTATGAAAATAATAATTTTGAATGTTGACATTGACAATGAAGAAAAGTGTTAACAATCTGGTCCTTCATCGCTATTAAAGAATCGAGCACTTATATAGTTAGGAATGTCTAGAATCAGACGAAGTCAACGACTGGCAAACCGAAGAGGGAAGACATCGAATATGTCCAAGGAAGAGAAGCGTGAGACAGCTTCCAAAGGATCCAAGAATATTGAACCAAATTATGACGGTCCGAGGTTTCCTTGAATGCGGACAGCAGGAAGAATACATCCGTGAAAGAAAATAGTTTGAAGAAGTCGAGTTCTGACAAGACAAGAACCAGTAAAGTTTCTAGCAGAAGACAAATAAAAATGGAAATGAAAATTAAGAAGGTAAAATTAGAACAATAGATAATGAAGAATCAACAGGAAATGTTGAACTTACAATTCGCTCTGAAAATGCCTAAAATTGAAGATGAATCTGAACATGATGAGAGTATGAGTAAGTCTGTTGTAAACGAGTCACTGGTGAGTGAGACCCCTAATATTAATAATTGGGTAACAGATGAAAGTCCGTGGAATGATTGCAATAATTGCAATCAGGAATTCAATTAAATTCCATATCGAAATCACTTCGATAGATGCCACACATATCTATTCTTCAATTTAAGAATTCAACAACTCTTTGTGGATTTTCAAATGAAGAAAACCAATGTGGGTTGCAGAAATGTTTGAGAGGAAACGCGAAAAAGATAGTTCAGTATTTGTTGATATTACCACAAAATGTAGATAAAGTGATAAGTCTGTTAGAAAATCGCTTTGTGCGTCCTGAACACATACTTTTTCTACTATTAGATAAAGTTAAAAAGTATCAATCGTGAAAGAGGACAGACTTGAAATGCTGATAAATTTCTCAGATGAATCTAAGAATCTCGCGGCTACTATTGAAGTCCTTGATGATAATGTTGCGAAATCCTATGCTATTACATGAATTATTAGATAAGCTAACGACATCTTATAAACTCTATTGGATAGAATACATTTCTGGAATTCAACAAAATAAGTGCGAACTCATTGAATTCAGTTCTTGGCTCGACATGAAGTCAAATGCTGCCTGTCAGCTCCAAATATCTCAGTTTGACAGGAAATCTTACAGTTATGAGTCAATAGTACGAAATTACAAAAAAGAAATTATGTTGACAACCAAAAGTTTGAGTAAAAATTGTACATGTTGCGGTAATAAAACTCATCACTTGAGTGTTTGCCCGAAATTCAAAGATTTATCGGTTGACGATAGATGGTCATTTATCACTTCCAATGAGCTCTGTTTTCCATGTTTTTTGCCATATCATGACATTAGGGAATGTAAAAGGCAGAACATTTTAGGCGCAGATAGTTCCCAAAAACTGCATCCATCATGAACTTTTGCATCATAGAAAAGTTGAAGGAAATGAACAACGTCCATTTCTTTCTAAAGATCAATCAGTTGGAAATAATTGCCGTATAATGACTGATAAAACAATTCTATTGAAAATATTATCGTTTGTTATTTCTAACGGTAATATCTTGATGAGAACATATGCGCTATTAGACGATGCGTCCACTGTGACTTTGATTCACCAAGATATGACTGACGAGTTGAATCTCACTGGACCTCAACAATCATTATGTTTACAGTGGACCAACAATCAAGTTAATAAGCAAGATGATTCTCGAGTGGTAAGTTTCAAGATTTCTTCAGAAACTGATAATAAAAGTTCTTACTTGTGACATGTGAGGTCAATAAAGGGACTTTCTCTTTCTCGACAGACTGTGAATATTGAAAACGTGTCACAAAAATATCCATATATCGACCATAAAATAACCTCTATGACTCAAGCTCAACCAAAAATTTTATTTGGACAAGACAATTGGCCCCTTCTAGTAAGCCGGAAGATCATCAATGGGTGTTGGAAAGGTCCAGCAATGAGTAAAACCTTACTTGGATGAGTAGTCCACGGTAACTGCAACATGCCCCATGAAAGTAGCTATAGACACTCAGTATGCAATACAGACTCCATATTTAAAGATCAGTTGGATATTTTACGTGAACTAGTTGAAGAGCAGTGTAAACTGGACTCATTTGACAATCAGACAAGGGTTATGTCCAATGAGGATATGAGGGCTCAACAGATTTCAGATTCTACGATGGTAAGAACTAATGGAAAATTTGAAACTGGTCTTTTATGGAAAGATATTGATTTTATATTACCTGTGAGTAGAGAGAATGCTTTAAGAAGACTGAGATGTACTGAAAAAAAGATGGATAAAAATGTGACTTATGGAAAAATGTATTGTGAGAAAATGCTAGACATGGAGGAAAAGGGTTATATCACAAAACTAACAACGAATGAAATTGAGGAATATTCTACAAAATTATGGTATTTGCCACATTTTGATGTGATTAATGTGAATAAACCGAATAAAGTACGAATTGTTTCCGATGCTTCAGCAAAATCGAATGGTTTAAGTTTGAACGATTGTTTATTGACTGGCCCAGATTTGTACAATTCCTTACATATCATTATACTGAATTTTCGTATAAAAAATATAGCAGTCACAGCAGATATCAAGGAAATGTTCTTACAAGTGGGTGTAAAAAAAGACGATCATTCAGCACAACGAATATTATTCCGAGGAATGGACAGACAACGAGAACCTGATGTTCACAACATAAATGTAGTCTTTTTTGGCTCTACATGTGAACCGCGTTTAGCACAAGAAGCTAAGAACAGAAATGTGCGTGACTTTGCGGAAGAGTATCCAGATGCAGCCAAGGCTATTATAGACCACCACTATATGGATGACTATCTTGGAACAGCAGATATGAAAGAGGAAGCGAAGAAGTTGATATGCGATGTCATTCATGTACATAAGCAGGGTGAATTCAACATCTGCAATTGGATGTCTAATGTATAGGATGTTCTTCAAAACATAGACGAATATTTATTAGCGGACACAACGAAGTTTTTGGAGAATAATCACGGAACATCGACGGAAAAAACTTTAGGAGTTTGGTGGAATACACAAGAGGATATATTTTGCTTCACTACTGAATTCAACGAAATTGACAAAGACATTATGAACAAGATGAAAAGACCGACTAAAAGAGATATTCTGAAAGTTGTAATGTCTGTATTCGATCCACTTGGATTTTGGCACATTCCATGATCCAGGGCAAAATTCTTCAGCGAGATCTATGGAGAAGTAAAATAGGATGAGACGATGAAGTTCCTGACACACTGAACAAAATTTGGGAAACTTGGATTCGAACTTTGCAGAATATATCTGAGTTTGAAATTCCACGACAGTACTGCACAATGGATAAGAAGAATAGTATTATTCAGCTTCACATATTTTGCGATGCATCTGAGAAAACATTCGCATTGCTTACCTTCGTTGGGAATTCCAAAATAATGTGAAAATCTCTTTTCTGGATTCAAAAACCAGAGTTGCACCTTTAAAACCGATGTCAATACCCAGACTCGAATTACAAGCTGCCATTATGGGAGCAAGACTAGGACTTTTAAAAAATAATAATTTGAGGTTGAATTCAACTCAAACGTTTTATTGGACAGATTCGGAGACGGTTCTATATTGGATTCGTTCAGAAGCACGTCGCTCCAGAGTATTTGTGGCTCAACGATTGGAAAAAATTCAGGAGTTGACAAATACTAGTGAATGGAAATTTGTTGGATCCAAGGAAAATGTGGTAGATGAAGCTAAAAAATATAACAATAAACCAGAATTTACATCAGACAGTAGATGAATCAATGGACTTCCATTTCTTCGGAAATTACCGCCCAGAAGACAATTTTCAAAATTCATCTGTAGATATAAATTACACAGAAGAAAGGACAGAATTTGTTCTTGTAACAGTAAATAGGAATGTTTTAGAAATACCCGAACTAAAAAGATTTTCTAAATGGCAGAAGCTTTTGAGAGCAACAGCATGAAAATTGCAAGAAAAACAAAAAAAAATTGTGGTGAACTTGTTGTGGATGGAATAAAACGAGCAGACAATTTACTTTTTAGAAAAATTCGAGAAGATTCATTTGGACAAGAAGTAGATTTTTTATCAAAAACTCAGAATCTATCACCATCGAATAGGTTGTACAGTTGAACCTATGACCCAGACGACAAACTAATACAACTGGGGCGAAGACTGACTAATTCGACAAGATGAAAGGGATGTGAAACGGCAGCCCATCTATGCTGGGCGTCAGTGAAACGGACCCGCTTTGGGTCGGTTTTAATTGGCTCAACTAGCTCAATTTAAATTAATTAATCTCAGGGCTCGTAGTGAAACGTGCCTTGTGATTCAAGACTGGTGAATTGCCCAAGCGCCAACTGCTTAAAAAAAACTATAAAACTAAATGAATTCACAGTCAAGAATACAAGCACTACGAGATGGTTTAACAGTCGATGGAAATTCAGAAAAACAATACAAGTTCAACTTAACAATTCGTATATTCCATAGAATTTGAATTATAAAGAAATTTGAATTACAATTTTTGGAATACCAATTGGAAATATAAATAATATTGAATTCGTAGAAAAACAATTATTAAATTAAATCAAATTGTAACATAAATTGAGTTTTAAGAAAACAATTATAAAATTAAATCAATTATTAAATTGAAAAGAACGAAATATCCAATAAGAGTGTAAGTCCTCGAATGATTCTATAAAAATTAGTGGAATACAACTTCGGATAAACAACAAAATCAGAGAATGAAATTATGGTCATTCAAACAAGAAAATGTTACCCTCCTTGGAACTCGTAGGAACTGGAAGTCGGTCCTGTCAGGAGAGTCACTAAACCGCCTTGGAGTGAAGGGGTGAGGAACCTCAGACGTTCAAACCCTGTAATTTCAAAGAACGAACAGTACCTGACTTGAGATCAAAAGGACAAGCAACACCGTCGGTTGGAATAACCAGGTGATTCCACAACCGATAATGTTATCTTTCCCAAATTACGAAAACACTAATACAAAATGGATATCTTGACGAGATATCAATTTAGGCAAAAATTTAATTTAATCTCAAAGAAATAAACGATTAAAATTAATTTTTAAAATTAGCAAAAAGTTAACATGTGACTGAAAGAATAATAATTAAGAGTGTATCTGAAAGAATATTATTAGAAAGGTTGAAATTTGCTAGTTAGCATGAAATTCTGGTTTGCTTGAAATGAATTGTACACGTGGATTGATAATGTAAACTGTATTAACTCCCAAACGGCGTGACAGTTTCATGAATATATGTATACCTAATAAGCAGTAATTAGGTTATTTGTATCGTGTTCACCCTTATCAATCTTTACTGCACGTTGGTCTAATAAGACCACCCTATGTATCTTGTACTAGTTTAACAAAATGGCGATCTACAGAATCGCGCAACTACCATGTGCACAAATTGCGGGGTCAAGTAAAAAGGTGGAAATTAAATATTGTCTGCATCAACTGCCCACGTCTCGTTAGAGTAATTTCATACAATGACTACAACAATCCCTGTAATGATGGAAATGATATACCTGGGATCATGCTAAATGCAAATCTGATTGTGTGTCTTAGGATAAGTCGAGAAAAACTTCCTCCGAAATATAATCACATTCAGGTACTGTACATCCAGACGTTTAATAACAAATCTAAATCAAATTATATGTAGCCTGATGTGCATCATATTTCGGAAGCAAAAATTAAGAAAATGTATGTAAAGAATATGAAATATAAATCTCGACCTACCCTATTAAAGGTTAACACCACAATGAATTCTCTTCGACCTCCGTTATTCTACCTCCCGCTTCGCGATATTTAGCGACATCACACATCAGGAATGCTAGTTTCCATAGTCGATGTTATTGACCGGCAGATGTCTTTAAATAATTATATGACAAGTTTGCTAGCCGAAAAGAAATCTAATCTGTTTATTACCAAGTTCTATACTATCTCGTAACGCAACCCGTTATATTCCCCCTCTACCATGAGAAAAATTTTTGAAGTGAAGCTTCAAAAAATTTTTAAGAGAACACAAAAAAAATGGTCTTGACGTAGAGACTGGTTGACTAATTCCAGAGTCACGATATTGAAAAAAGGTTTGTGGTCCTCACATAAATATTGGTTGACCAATCCCAATATTACGATACTCAAAAGGAGTTTTGTGAAATTAAAATGAAAATTAAAATGTTTTACACATTTTATTCTAATGTAACATTCACAGTCTTTAGTGAACACCCCTAAACGAATTACTTAAAGGAATCAACAACAAAAAATATACTGTAATGTAATGGCTAACAGCCTTAATACTGATTCCAAAAATCATTTGCAGCAAAAAAAAATTAACAAAAATATAACAGTAAACTATCCCAAATGGATTAATCAACAAATTCTAGATATACTATAAAGATTTGGTAGAGCAGAAGGATTTTAAATAAAGATTGTATGGGGCGGAGTCAAGTGTAATTTGAGAGATACAGTAATGGTGGAATTGGAATCAAATGAAAATTCTTAAAACAAATTAACAAATGAAATGAAATATGATGACCAATAATTTTTTGTAATAAGTTCCTTCCAAATTGGTGGTTCCTAATGAAAGTGAGTACGACAAAGTTGGTAGTTTGAGATGAGACAAGTCTGATTTGAGAGAAAAAGCAATAGTGAAATTAGAATTCAAAAACATTTATCAAATCAAATTAACAAATGACTAATAATCGATGATTTGTTGTAATTTGTTCTTCTCAAATTGGTGGTTGTTAGTGAACCTATTGAAACTGGGTACGGCAAATTTTGTAATACACAAATTGATCATCAAAACATAATGATAAATAATTTGCAACTGATTTCAATTGGTCAACAAATCAAAATGTTAAATAATTTCAAAATCAGATCAATTAATTCTCAAAACATGATGATGAATGAAAAAATCAGCTGAATCAATTAAAAACATCACTTACATTATTCAGATCGACGTGGTAACACTCGAATGTAAAGTTCCAATATTCTTCTCTGTAGATCGCTTATGTAGACCTCATTGATGGAATCCCGCAAATCAGAATTCACACTGTGGAGTCCGACAGAATAATGCTGCCATTTGCAATATGAAAGTATCTGAGAATAGAATTAACACCGACTGGCCTAATTTAAAGTAAGTTTTGTAATCAGATAATACATCTAAATAAGATATCTGAAATATAATAATAGGAATAAAACGGATTCACAATAATATAGAAAAATATTGATTGCTAAGAATTGAGTTTGGTGAAAACGGAATCGTGACAATATTAACAGTAAGGGGACTCTTATACCAAGAATAAAATTTTTTCCTATTTTCATTATTCAAAATGACTGGATCACCACTTTGGGAGTGCATTTGCTGAGAATGTTTATCATATTCGAATCTTTGATTATCTTCTGATTCTGAAATAGAATCTTTGGCACTTTTGTGCGTCACTTGAAACTTATAACAAAGTTCTTAATAAAAAGCATCAATATTGTGTACCGGAAATATCCTGATTCCTAAAATCATCCCAGATACTTCTGCTTACCGCGCAAAAAATAACTCAAAAAGAGCATTATGGTACATACTAGGAGTAGTATTGTCACAGAAGCTGTGATATGGAATTCATGCATCACAATCACTCTGTGAGTCGTTAATATACATGGTAATATATTCATTGAATACTATATTCTTTCTTTCACAATCCTTTGATTGTGATACGCTGTTGAAAATACATGAAACACACCCAGAAACTTGAAGAGTTGAGTTAAGTATAGATTCGTTCATTATGGCCTTAGCTATTGTATTCGGTTCTCTATTTTGCACTGGGATAATCTCAACATATTTTGTCAATTGACAGTGTTTGTGCGTAAATATTGCCTACGGGGGTTATTGAGGATCGTCCAATTGTATCGAAATGTACTATATCAAAAAGCTTTTGTGGAGTGGTTGAACAACCATAGGCTCCATGTAAACAGATTTTCATTTATTCATATGACGTTTTAAGCATTTTTTCACATATTTGTTCCTAAAGTTTGGGTAGCTTTTTCTGGCCTCTCATAAGTGAGTGCAGTTCCTGCATCAAATTTATTTTTTCTTCATTAATAGTCATCACTTGAGGATCCTCATATAACATGTTATTCGAATTCTTGAGCTCTTTGATACTCTTTTGTTTCAATTAATCAATTTTACAATTTTTGCATATTGGGTCAATAATTTTCAATTCAATTCTTCTAACATTCTTATCATCTTATCACCAGACTACTAACTACCTACTTTCGAGCTCACACAGCATTTTGTCGAAAGAAAATGTTAGTGATGAGCAACTTTCCCTCAGCGCTGTATTGCTCTTTTACTTCTACTTTCAGATAATAATACATAATTTCGAATTTTAAAATTGGAATTTTCATCAACTCAGAATTATCAACCATTTCGTAAGCTTTAGAGACAATCAATGGTTCTTCTTCTTTTTTCTGTGTATCTATAGTAACTTTATTTTTAGTAATAGAGCGTGCTATTGTTGGAATGTGTGCAGATTCGTTTGATCTATCTTCTAGATATTTCAAGTTTATTCTGGAGAAAGCGTCTGCAATACTCAACATTCTCTGAAAACTGTTTTGTGACTCACTTTTAAACCAATTGGCAGTATCGTGAATTCACATATTCCCGTATCTGTGCTGAAACTTGTGATATCTTGCGAATGTTCTTGTAGTGGTATTTGATGAAAGCCTGGCTTTGAATCTAGAGTTGCAGTTCTTGGCAAGAAAATTGTCAGCTACGGGTTTACTTCGATGGTGGCTCTAGGTCCATATAAAGCATTCATGCTCTTCTACAATTTTTTGATTCCTTGGCACCAGTGAAACAGGATTATTATTTTCTGCTGACGAGGCGTCCATGATACCATTTCCGAAGATTCTGTTTACTTGAACTGGGTTTGATGTTGACACAATTGATGAAGTTATATATACTCAAGATGTTCTTTGTTCAGAACTAGTATACTATCTTTTGTTCTCCGTGGTGACTTTTCTCATTAGTTTGTATGACGATGAAATTATTATAGAATCTTACTCTGGGCTGTTCTAAATTTGTAGTTCCACATATTTATCTCCCAATTTCAATAGCATTGTCCAATTATCGCAATTCAGTTGACACTGATATTTAGAGAAAAAGTCTCTGCCCATGATTCCATCTGGAGGAATCGGAAAATTAGCATCGACAATATGAAATATATGGTTCGAAGTATAATCACGAACATGAAGCTGTCAATCCTATCGATATTGTCAACCCTGATGTAAAAACTTAAATTTTGATGGCACTTTCCCTATTTACAAGTTGTTCTGAACATATTTTATCCTTTTCAAAAAGCATTATCTGCGCCTGTGTCTTAAGGTACAACCGTTTCATTTCCAGTCATTCCGCTGCTAATGACTACAAAATTTAAAAGTGATAAATCAACATTGAAAACGAGGACCTCCCTCCTTTACTGGTATCTACATTGTACAGTGTTTTGCCCTCTTTGACCTTGACTTCCTCCTCTGTCTCTAGAATAGTATGGTTATAAGAGCTTTTTTTTTCGATCGGTAGCTATTTTGTTTCCTGCAATTTGAGTTTGGGTGGTAACTATTGAGATAGTTGCCTTTTCTATGTGGCAACTAAGTTTGGTGCTGGCCACGCCAGCACTAACAATGTTGAATTTTGTTACTGACTCTTGATAGCTACTAAACGTGTCAGCCTCCATTATGAGATTAACTCTGCCAGGGCTATTTTTAAAGATTGTAATGTTACATTTGTAGTGTAATACTCTCCTTTCTACACCAGGACTCCCTCGTTAAAATAAACGTGAAAGAACTCCAATTTCTGAAGCGCACTTACAAGCATCTTTGTTATGCTACCTTGAAGGGAGAAGTTTTGCTCATACCATTTGTCAGCTTTCCACTAGAACGCCGCTACTCAGCTTTGCAATATTTGCAAGAGAATCGATACCCGATATTATCCCGGGCTTTTCCTTAAAGTCTGGTTTTAATATATGCGAATGCATCTTGCTCATGCCTCTCGTAATTGGCTTGCAGCATGTTCAGAGCATCCAAAAACGTATTTGTAATTTATTGGCTGAGCCGTCAAACTCGTTCGGTAGTAATGTTCTCGCGAAATTAAAGAATTCGATTGTTGACATCGCCATTGTTTTATCTGTTTTAATTTCCTTCCCCTCTAATTCATTTGATACCCATGAATCGTCTGAACTTTTCTATTCAATGCCTTCAGATTCTTTGCCAAATATTTTTGGATCTATTATATTTCAAGCATGATGTCCGAACCTGATACGGTACTTTGAAAATAACAAGAGATCTGATAGCTGGATCCGTAACGAAATATAGAATCCTTTTTCATTGATATCTACCATTAAAAATGAATTTTACTAGCTGATTATACTTTTTCAAATATAATCACTATCTCAATTTAGATATATTTGGTCTTAGAAAATAAAAAATAAAAATAAGTCAAGCTTCAAGTTATTTCTGTTACTCAGGGGTGGATCAAAATAACAATGTATTCCTGATTGGTTTGATATCAAAATTGGTGTTCTACAAGGATTCCATTCAGATCCAATACTTTCCATTATTTTCAAAAATGACATTGCAGAATCATTAGATATGGTTTATACTATGATCTTTGCGTTTTAAAAGGATCTGTTGAATATTGATGCTGCGAAAATATGATAGAATCGTATTCAAAATTCTATAATAGTTGTTTATCAATTTAAAAATATAGCTCTATGAAGAACCACAGTGGTAAAAGATTTCGGAGTTTTGTTTGACTCAAAATTCACATTTGAAAATCACATCAACTAGCTATTGATAAAGGCTAATTGACGATAGATACAAACTATAATGAGAATGAGTGAAAAAATCAAATCTGTAAGGATAGTATATACAAGTCTAATGAGTCTTCCTAACGTAAGCATCCATTGTGGTCTCAGGAAAGTATCAATTAAGAGTCACTCAGCAGTGGAATAATTTGATCATATTTACTAAAAAATATTGGAAAATTTTGATCTTCCAAAAATTACTTCCTTTTTATCATATGTTGGTGTATACTGTATTTATTATATTCAACAATAACTATACTGATATGAATTCATCTTATATGTATGTTATCCACTGAATTATTAAGTTACAGTATAGATCACATTACAAGGACTATGTTGAACTATAATGCACTAAGGTTCCTTTGTCATTACATTTTCAAAAATGTTGAGAAATAATTACTTTCTGTTATAGATAAAAATTAGTTTATTCAACCTTAACATTAGAGTCGATAATGCATCATTATTAGTTTCATATTTATATCCTTGTTTTAGCACTGAATAATACAATATCTAAAATTCTTCAAAAACAGCTTATAGCTGTACATTACAAATAAATAGATGCACGTTTCGCATATTAAAAGGAGGGATTCTCAAACCTGAAATATACAGATTTACAGCTGAATGAGCTACAAATATGTAAACATAAACAAATGAAGGAGTACTAATAACAGAAACTCACATGATAAAGCACACATTAATAATAATACAACCGCTTTGATGAACACAACTAAGTATTTCTCAATATAGGGTGCACATTCATCAAAACATATGAGCAAGAACATGCTCATATATTTTGATCAATGTGCACCCCATATTGTTTGTTGAGTCCACAGCAAACCTTCCAGTACCACCCACCATCTTCTGAACAGACTAGAATCTTATGATATTCAAAGAATCCGAAAGAAAATGCATATTCATTTGAATCTCAATGCCTTCCTTGGATATAGAAAATCTGGTGCATATCCTAAGGTTGATATCAGAGATTTAATAACAACTCAGGTTGATTGTAACGAATTTATCCTCACTAGTCCAAGATTCGATACATAATAATATTTTGTTCTAGTTATAGTTCAGTCCCTCTGTATTTTTCAGGGTTCAAATGTAGACGTTCCTTAATTTCGGTCAATCTTCGTGTTTTCGGGTGCGCTGATCACGAATATGGACATTGAAAATGTCTGGGCCCTATGCTACTCGAGTGACTGGCCATCATTTGGGTCCAATTTGACCCGACCTTGGTGTTTTTTAAATTTTCAGGAAAACTCTGAGTTCCACTCGATCATTTCATGACAGAAAAAGTTGTAAGAGATCAAAAAGAGTGGAATGATGCCAATTAGAAGTTAATAGAATGTAAGGGACCTAACATAAGTTCCAAAAAGTTCGATTTTTGAGCAAAATCAAAAGTTTGTTCAATTGTCAATCATAAGATGCCTTTTTGTCGTATCAACTAATGCTCAACATGAGTTGATAGTCTTTTGTGTGTACTTCAATACGAGTTTTACATTTGTTTGATATTTGCAAAGTGTGTGCTGCAATCTCTCTTTTTGTGAAAAACGTATTTCTTCCGAAACTTCACCTTTCGACTCAAAACAAAACTCAGGAATTGATGGTTTCCACCTATGAACCAAAATCCAACCACTTTGGTTCTTATGGCCAATTAGAGACCATTTTGAAAAAAACAACCACGAAAAATGAGAAAAATGTTTAGGTCACGAAGCTCTGATCAGAAAAATAAATTCATAGTCAAATAGCTAAGACATTCTCACAAATTTTGATACCAAGCACGATCTTCTAGCGTCTATTTCGAGAAAACTCATGCTTAGCCAAAGTTTATAACAAAAGACCCAAAATTGTGCCCGGTGGGGCCAAAAAGGCTCAGCATGAATTTTCTCAAGAATGACGTAACCTAGAAGATCGTGCTTGGTATCAAAATTTGCGGAAATGTTTCAGCTATTCAACTATGATATTATCTTCCTAATCCGAGATTTCTGACTCGAAAATTTTTCTCATTTTTCGCAGTTTCCTTTTTTCAAAATGGTCTAAAATCGGCCCATAAGAACCAAAGTGGTTTAATTCTGGTTCATACGTGGAAGCCTTCAATACCTTTTTTTTTAATATTGTTTCAAGTCAAAGGTTGATTTTTTGGCCCGCAATCGATAAATCAGATTTTCTACGAAAAGAGCGATTGCAGCGCACCCTTTGCAAATATCAAACAAATGGAGAACACATATTAAATTACACACAAAATACTATCAATGCATGTTAAGCCTTAGTTGATATGGCAAACAGTCATCTTATCATTGACAATTTAACAAACATTAGATTTTGATAAAAAATCACACTTTTTGGGCCGTGCGTTTGGCCCTTCACATTCTATCAACTTCTAATTGGCGTCATTCCACTCTTTTTGATCTCTTATAGCTTTTTTCTGTCATGAAATGATCGAGTGTAACTCGAAAACTGAAAAAACACCAAAGTCGAGGCAATTTGGACCCAAAAAATGACCAATAACTCGAGTAGCATAGGGCCCAGACATTTTTAATATCCGTGATCAGTGCACCCGAAAACTTAGAGATTGACCAAATTTGAGGAACGTAACAATTTTGACCCAAAACGTGAAATAAAAGTACACAGGGACGACTGGCCTATTATATTAGGTTGGTGAATCGAAAGTTTAACTTGAGTACGAAATATGAAGTTATATAAATAATGAGAGTCAGGGTTTTTGAAAACAAAGAAAAATTGAATGAGCAAACGATACGAATGATACAAATATCTTAGAAAATGACTATTCGTCATGAGGAATGTAATAAAACGTCAAACAAAAAATCCAGTTTCCGAACATTCACAAATCATGATAATTACAAAATACAAGCAATTAGTGTAAAAATTATTAACAGTTTCATCATCTATTCGTGTTCTCCACCTTTTGGAATGGAATTATTCAAGTTTCATTCACAAGAAGTCGATTCTGTCGAAGGGAATAAAGTTTTCATGGTAGGGGCTTATACAAGAATTTGGCAATGTTAACAAGCGGACTCTGTGTGTATTTGCGGAAGTTGTCATTTCTTTCCTTTTTCGTAAGTAACTTACGCCTGGTCTAATACAATGTCCGTCAACCTCTAGCTGAACTCAAACTCCCCAATGAATAAAACACAGCGCTTCCAAATATTTGATATTTTATTAACGCACTGAACACATAAAGAACCCCTTTCATCCGACAGAAACCAGAGTCACAGAATCTTATTAGAGGATAGTTGTTTCATCAAACTTGAATCGTCATTATAATGAAACACGTCTGTTTGTTTTCGGTAAAGAAAATAGTTTTGTGTATGCAAATCGTGAATGTCTTGAATATGTTGCATATGGATATAACAATATCAGTTCTGACATGTAGTATGTGTGAATTCATCCAAACTGAATAGTGAAATTGTGAAAAATATTCAATTTTTGTTCATCAATATAGATACATGTGGCGTCTACAGAATGAGTTTGTCAACTGCATTCTACTGAGATATAATTCTTTAAATTTCCCATGGTACGTAATTGAGGGCCGGGTGGTCATGACAAAACGTATGATTGAAATGACGTTACCGAAAATCTGTTTTTTACGAATTTATGCATTATTGTAACTTTCGAAAGTTGGAGAATTAAGCTCAAATTTACACAACGTAAGTAACATTCAATTTAGAATAATTGATACTGATACATTTTTTCACCACACTGGGGCATTCTCAGAGCTGGAAGTTATCAACTTGAGCTGAATCTAAATCCTTCTCCTCAAATATTAGAAATCAATCTAAATATGTCACGAATTAAGGCTATTCTTATGATTTGGGTGGGAATTCACTTTAAAAGCTGGTGAATAATTCTAGGTATCAATTCGGTCATTTAATATTGCGATACTATAGGTTTCTGAATATCTCAAAATTTTGATAAATAATAGAATATTTATGTCTTTTTTCTTGAATACGTAAAATATCGGGATCAAGGATGGAATTATGAGTGATGAGGTTTCAATAGGCAATTCGCATAATTATTGGAGTCTTTTTTTTGAGCCTGAAACATCGCCGTTAAAACAACAAATAAGCTATACTTGTATATCAATAATTCAATATCTGAAAAAAATTATTTTAAGGAATCTGGAGCTTACACTGAGTTGTGATGAATGTATTGCCTCATTCATAGGACATACCGGACGCAGTTCGCGAATCGTCTATTGGAACATGATCACAATTTCATCCTTGATCCCGAAATTTCAAATATTCAAGAGAAAAGACATAAAGTCAATATTCTAGAATTCCTAGAAATTGTGTAACATCCAAAAAAGAATGGTAACGTAATATTAAAGATCGAATCTATACCTAATATAATTCACCAATTTTGTAAATTAACTCCCACCCAAATCATTTTCTACCCCATCCCTCAATACGTACCATATTTAGATTTATTCCTTATACTCGAGGGCATTGTTTTAGATTCAGCTTGAGTTGATAGCTCCCAGCTTTGAGACCGCCACCGTGTGTTGAGATAATTTGTCAGCATCAATTCCAAAGTAAATGTTGGAAGTTTTGTGTAAATTTGAGTTTAATTCTTCAACTTCTAGAGTCAGAACGATGTTACACTACGTAAACGCCAACACATAAGATGTATTGAATATAGCTCAATTTACTTAACCCAAACCGCTGTGATATTCTGTTCGATATTATTAATGATTTATACTTATTCTAGTATATTCAAGCTGGCTTCCTTTCAATGAATATAACCTAGTCAAGATATTTCAACCTTAAAGTCTGTTCATCCATAATTTATGTAACTACATTATTATAGACTCATTGTGATAACAACGCACTCAAACGCAGCTGTCAGAAATGTATTGTGAATCTCTTTTCTTATTAACGTTTGTTGAAAAACAATTGATACCCATAGGGCAAATATCAGAACCCGATAACAGTATATGGATTACAATTGATTTTTGAATTAATTTCTACCGAAAAGTAAGTTTTCCACAAGGACAATCATTTTATTTCTTAGGACCAATCAATACTTCATCGAATACATCCATTGAAATTACATTGTGTAACCAAGTATAGTTGGCAAGCGTTCAATTCGGATTTTGTATCTGGCGAAAGAATTTTTGTCTTCATTACTGAACTAGTATTCGAACAAAATGCATTTTTGATAATTCCCCAGTAATAATATCGCAAAAATCAAGATTACGTCGAAAATTCCAAACCTCCCTTTTCTAGCCATCAGGAGTTTGTTTTTGGTTCCTTTACCATGACAATTCAGAAAAATTTATGGGAATTTTCATTCTCGTAGGTACCCTGATCAAAATTATTAGTTTTCTTCATTGATATATGAACATATTTCACATTCAGCTTTCAAATCAAAATTGAATTTTATTTTTCATATTAAACGGAATAATACTTTGAAAAAGTCATTGAGCTTGTGAAACAACATTTCATTACATGTTCAATCATAATCATTGACTAAATATTTCAAATGTGTTTGAAAACCTTTTGAAAACTCCTCGCGTTTCAATGGAGAATACGTCGGTGACGGACTTACGTTAATTAAATGTCTATGCTCGACTAGATAAATATGATATCTTGAAACACTTTTATTCAACTTATCTTTCTACTTCGTGGGAACTGAGTGGAAACTTCCAGTAGTATTCTTTGTACTACACTGAATAACTTCTCATTTTGGTTTTCCTTCTTATTACAATTTTCAATCAGATATGATAAGTATTTTAATTTTGGATGGATTTTTTTAACTTTACAAAGTTTTTCGCATTGAGCACATATCGAATATTTACAGTTGAGTAACAAGTAATGACATTTTATTTCAAAGCCATCTCTATTGATCTATAATATGCTGAAACTAGCAACAACTATTGAAAGTGTATAAAACAACAGAATAACAACGTTCCATCTATTTTAGTAAACAAAATCGTTTCATAATACACAAAAAGAGTTTTGTTGAACAATTTTCAGTAATTTTTGAAACTAAAAGGGGCTGAAACGATATTATTCAGCTAGATATTATTCGTATATAGGTATTCCGACTAACCCAAACTGTTGTTGTAATGTTGAATTATACAAAAACCAGGACTCCACCTATTTCAGGTAAGAAAACATAATACAATATATTGGAGTAGATATATATCAACGTTTCATGTGTGATGTTTTGCGATTAAGATGGGTGGAAGGATTCCATATGTGTAGATGCAAAATACCTATACATTTCTGTCATTTTATCAACAAATCCCATTCATGACCTACTATTCTTATCCCTTGTTGTATCTCAGAATAAACTAAACGTCAGATAGAATTAACATATATTTCTTCTATTTAGATGTGAAATTTTCTTACAGAATAGCCCGCGTGCTTGAATTAATAGCCTCCTCTCGTTCATGAATTTTTCAAGAATCTGTAGCAATAATTTAAGCACTAGGGAGATTACAAGTGAAAATCACTCTGACGTATGGGGAAACTTGTTTTGGAAGAACACTTGCTGAAATAAGATGGAATG
Organism: Endomychus coccineus; assembly: GCA_958510875.1. NCBI lineage: Eukaryota > Metazoa > Arthropoda > Insecta > Coleoptera > Endomychidae > Endomychus > Endomychus coccineus. The sequence continues at coordinate 114,158,028 of OY294068.1, forward strand.
ATAGACCATTGATAAATATTTAATGATATTCAGTATAATAATAATTCGATGCCCCGCTGTAGATCAATTATTATTCACGTACTTTTATTCGATCTTCTTGAATGAAGAGTATAAAATATGACTTTGACGAAACCAAAGTAGTATGTAATTCGTGAACATATTGGACTAGATATTCAAGGATATGGGCTCGAATTCCAACTATGGTTCAGCTTCGACATTTATCCATCATTAAATAATCTAAGCTACCTTCATAATTAGAAAATTTTCTGATATACCGTGACGTCCCTTGTCACTTGCGCTGAATTATTTACTGCGGGATACACTTCAACTCCTCAGGGGTCAGATTTTCTAAAGGCTTACTTCTTTGAAGACTTCTGCTAGGATCCTCACCACATACCGTGTCACGGTGCTGCTATCTATAGATAGCCTTGTCCCTAGGGTAACTACAGTGAAGTATAACCAGGTTCCATTGGGCAAAAGAGCAGTATCATAAGTTGTTGTAGGCTTCAATCACAATTGGTACCTAGTTATAACTCAGGTCATCAAAAGATGAAGCAGAAAAAAACAAATAAAACGAGGAATTGCAAATAATGAATATATTCAAGGAAGCACACTCGGATGATAATTGTTTGATACAATTGAACGGTATTTGACACAAGCAATCGACCAAGGTGGAAATGCAAAGGAGCTCAATGAGTGAAAGAAAACGGTTACAACATATCTATTTGTACGATATGGTTTGTCTTCAATTTCTATTCAACGGTACGGAATTCGTCGCCAAATGATTTACATTCACCGTTTACGGGATATACAAACCAAGCAGTTGCTACAGTAACGAGAGGGCGTATAGTAATTATTCGAATAGCGTTATTTGTTGCAATGTTCACAATACACTACAATATATCAAACGATGAGAATGCAGACATATCGGACAGTATTGGTCTGTACTAGGTTTGAGAACGTACGATATCAGATTTTTTCGATGTTTTTCACGTTAGGTATATTCGGATAATAATTTAACAGAGTTTATTCTGTCAAAGTCTATTCACAGCCCTATGTTATCAACGGGTTCCCCGGTAATTGTATGACAGTATCGGATTTGATACACCTCACACATTCCGATTTCAGACAACGCTTATACTCCCGGGATTGGCACAGCAGTAGTAGGGTAAGGCCGGTTCTGGATACAAGTCATTCACTTCTACCCACTTCGGCAATGTTCCTGGATACTCGTGTGTATTCGTGCAGCGACCGCACTTCTTGTAGCTTGACACCAATGATCAGAGGCTCAGGATGTGCTGAAGAGGTGGTGAGAATAGCATTGTTAAGGCTTGGAATATAGTGTTTAAGCTAGTTTCGGTAATTTTTCGACTTTGTTCGGTAATACTCGTGTATACTCGGTTTGCTGGACCATGATTCGGCCATGTTCGATAATATTTCGACTATGTTCGGTAATACTCGTGTATACTCGGTTTGGTTGATCTTGAAGTTTCGTTTCGTTCGGTAATCTTGTTCGTATGAGGTTCGGCTATGTTCGGCTCATTGCATAAAATTTTGTTTTTATTGCATCATCTTTATGTGATAAACAAGGTAATCTGCATTCTTAATAAGTTCTACTTGTCGATTCATAGATGTATGTGCATGTTTAAAATATCTTTGTTGTCTCCATTTTATTTTTCACAAATTGTTGAAAATAGGAAAGAAAATTCATTTTGCCTAAGGTAGAAGGATTGAATTCGAACTAGTATAAACAGTCTACTAGTTATAAAGGAGTAAATTTGGAGCAATGCCAATCCCAGTAAAATATTAGTGCAAAAAATGTGGTGGCGAAACAGACCATCCTAATCTGGAGTGTTTCCCTTGTGCATATAAAAATTACGCAGAGAGAATCAATGGTGAGAAACACCCGAAAAGCTCAATTATAATTACACAAAAGATTGAATAATATACTCTAGTGATAATTTGGAATAAGATATATTAATAGCTTTTTGCTACGTAATTAACTTAAAGATGTTTTGAAATACTGTATTGTTAGGTTTTTAAATAGTGAAGAAATATTAACATTCTATTGTATTTTCATTCCTGAGAAACTTCTAGTTATAGAATTAAATATAATATGTTTTTTGAGTTCTTCATATTTGAGAGTCCATTGCTTAAGTCGTCCTTCAACATGATGATTCTTAGTACGTTCCCCCATGATTTCCATTCCTTTCTCAAGTTGATTCAATCGTTGAAGTTGCTTTCCATAACTGAGGTTGTCTCTAGTCATATTACTGCAGAAAAAAACAATTTTTTCATTATATTATTAAATAATTTGTGTGAAACTTACTGTTTGGCGTTGTGAGTAGGTTTTGATGATGATGTTTATAGTGTAGGTGATGAAACTTGAATCTCGTTTAGATTTTAATTTTCCAATCCTTTATACAAAGTGGAAATCTTATTTTAGGAGGTACAGGTCCATTAATTTCATCATTTCCACTGGAAAATTCATAATGTTCCGTACATGGTATCATAAATTCATACAATTCGAATTGAATGTGTTTCGGTATTTGATTCCATAAACTTCTTAATTTGTACGTCTCAAGGTTTTTGAGATATTCCAGTGAAAATTGCTCCATTTTGTTTTTAGTGTGATTGATTAAAAACGAATACTACTACTACACTACAGTATCTTTAAAGTTAACTAAAACTGAAAAGATCTCTATTTTCAATTTTTATAACCCCAAGGTTGCGTATCGGTGAATATATAATTTACAATTCTTTTATCATCAAAAGGACAAAGTGAAATTTTTTTTGTTTAATAGTTTGAATTTGATGTTTTCTAGATCTGATTCATATCTGATCTTTCAGTAATCTGGAATTATTAAGTAGACATTGATAATAATCGTCAAAGGTGATTGTTCTAACTGAAGCTGCAGTCACTCCTTTCGATTCTTCAATAAGATTTTCCTCTTTCTCATCCATTACTTTAAACGTGTACATTTTAGATCTCAATCCAATAGGTTCAGTCATTATTTTACCGTTGTTTCCATCTTTCATTAGACCTATAACTTTCTTGTTTACCGGAGGCATTCCGAAAACGTTTGAAGGGGCATAGTCAGAAGAATCAAATTTTTCAATGTCACGTTTTATGTACTCGTAAATGTCAGGTACTTAAATGTGATAAATAAGAGAGTTCGTATCTGTATACATCAATTTAGCAACGTCACCAAATACTGGTTTAACATAATTGTAATGGAAATCATATAAAAAAGTTTTCGATAGGTCTGAAACGGAAAATCCTGCATAAATTGGTTTGTTAAAAACAATATTTAACCGTTTCATTTCTATAATCACTAAATCTTCATCAAATATCGTACAACTATGAAAATTCGGTTGAGAAATATAATAATTTGCACCACATCTACCCTCCCACCTTGATACTAATTTCACATTTTCATACTTTCTTATATTTTCCATAGTCTTCCCGAAAACACTATTATTCATTAGCTTGAAGAAATTTTTTTCAAAATCATTTTTACTTTTTTTCCGCATTTCTGTATTTAAGTCTATATATTTTTTCAACCAAGATTTTTGTTTAAATTTTAATACTCCATGAACGTTTCCAAATTTCATACCTAATTTCGAATATTGCTGTAAATTTTCATAGTGTACAATATACCTCTTTTTTGGAAAAAGTGTAGTTAATAATTTAGGCTGTTTCGAAGACGATAAAGGGGGAATCATACGTTCTGGTGCTAGTGGTAAATCTTTATGAGTATCAAACAATTTCTTAGGATATTCCAAATGAACTTCTAGAACATAACCTGTATCGGGATCGTTTAGATTTATGCTATAAGGATCATCTACCCACTCAAAATTTCCATAAGGTAGACTTTTACTCATCGCTGCACGATACAAATCATTAACATCGAAATTCATTGAATCGGATTCGGGTGAATTTGAATCTAACGTATCTTGCATATACCGATTACTAGCTTTCGCATACCGATTTGAACATTGCGACACACCGCCCCTTATCCTTTTTTCTACAAACATAATCATTTCCACGTCAGTAATTCTAATTCAACAGAGGTAATTTTCAACATTGCATCAAAAGCTAGACCTGGAGCCGTATAATAACGAAGTGCATCTAAGTGATATGTTTTGAGGCAGGTATCTCGAAAATTTTCAAAAATGTCAGCCAAAAGTAATACGTCTGTATTCAAATGTAAATCGGAATATTCACCCAAATTCTGACAATTAAATTTACTCCAAACATTTTTAGCGTGCTTGTAGTCATCTTTAGAAATACCCCGATTATGTAAGATACTATAACAATTTGGTCTTGCTGGTAATTTTGAATAATTTAATTTTTCCCACGAATCTAGAAAATCATAAGGAAATATTCCTTTGCATGATAACAATTCAAATTCCTCGTTATTTGTATAGAAGCTTTTAGTGATTTTTCTCTGATCGTTTGTCAAATATGACGCTAATTTATCTATACTTCTCGGCATGAATCTAAACGAATCCAAGAATCTAAATTTCAATTTACTATTCTCCACAGATTTTGTAAAAGAAATGTATTTTTCTTCATTAATTGGTAATAAAGATATGTCACCTTTAAAATCTGTAGCTAAAGCTTTAATAAAAAAATGTGAGTCATAGTCAGAGAGGTTTTGAAAAATGACAGGTGCAGTATAACTGTCATTGTAATTTAGATTACAGGAGTTATGACTGGCCCCTTTTTTTTCCTGTCAGGTGACAGTGTTCCCTAACCTTAATATAAGAAGGTTGAAATCCTTTCAAACATATGTGACAACTAGAGGCATGAATATATGCAAGATTTTCCTCTTTCGAAAGAGGTTTCATTGTAAGAATCAGGTCCATTATAAGAATCGAATAAGGATAGATTATCATCATATGAACATTTTAAATAATAAGCAACGCTAAAAGGTATGTGTTTTCGATTATTAACTTTATTAGTTTGCCTATCTTCATTACATTTTTCTAAAATACTGTCAAAATCAGCATAAATTACAAACGGTACTTTTTCTCTATGTTTAAAATTTTTGAACTGAATTGTACTTTTCTCTTTTTTAGGAGGTGTGATTATAGTTTCATTCATAATTTTACAATCTTCTCAATGTTTTTCACGAATCTGTTCAGATTCAAGCACAGTTCACGGAACCAAGTCTGATGTTCATGTGATGATATCTGTTTACTCAAAAGACATGACATATTTTTGATTAGTGTAAAATGATGAATTGGACTATTTGTTTTCAAATGTTTATAACGATCATCAGATGGTATGTCTGTAGGTAACATTAGTAAATTTATTTTAGTTCTTAAATCAAATTTTGTGAACGTTTGTTGCTAAATTATTAATTTTTTCGAATTAAGGAATGTCTTTCAGTCGTATGGGAAATTCAATATCATCATAATTTAGAAATGAACTAAAATGAGGATATGAATATGTTATACTAGAATTATTTGTTTAACTTTCTTGTTTACCAGAGGCATTCCGAAAACGTTTGAAGAGGCATAGTCAGAAGAATCAAATTTTTCAATGTCACGTTTTATGTACTCGTAAATGTCAGGTACTTAAATGTGATAAATAAGAGAGTTCGTATCTGTATACATCAATTTAGCAACGTCACCAAATACTGGTTTAACATAATTGTAATGGAAATCATATAAAAAAGTTTTCGATAGGTCTGAAACGGAAAATCCTGCATAAATTGGTTTGGTAAAAACAATATTTAACCGTTTCATTTCTATAATCACTAAATCTTCATCAAATGTCGTACAACTATGAAAATTCGGTTGAGAAATATAATAATTTGTACCACATCTACCCTCCCACCTTGATACTAATTTCACATTTTCATATTTTCTTATATTTTCCATAGTCTTCCCGAAAACACTATTATTCATTAGCTTGAAGAAATTTTTTTCAAAATCATTTTTACTTTTTTTCCGCATTTCTGTATTTAAGTCTATATATTTTTTCAACCAAGATTTTTGTTTAAATTTTAATACTCCATGAACGTTTCTCAATTTCATAGCTAATTTCGAATATTGCTGTAAATTTTCATAGTGTACAATATACCTCTTTTTTGGAAAAACTGTAGTTAATAATTTAGGCTGTTTCGAAGACGATAAAGGGGGAATCATACGTTCTGGTGCTAGTGGTAAATCTTTATGAGTATCAAACAATTTCTTAGGATATTCCAAATGAACTTCTAGAACATAACCTGTATCGGGATCGTTTAGATTTATGCTATAAGGATCATCTACCCACTCAAAATTTCCATAAGGTAGACTTTTACTCATCGCTGCACGATACAAATTATTAACATCGAAATTCATTAAATCGGATTCGGGTGAATTTGAATCTAACGTATCTTGCATATACCGATTACTAGCTTTCGCATACCGATTTGAACATTGCGACACACCGCCCCTTATCCTTTTTTCTACAAACATAATCATTTCCACGTCAGTAATTCTAATTCAACAGAGGTAATTTTCAACATTGCATCAAAAGCTAGACCTGGAGCCGTATAATAACGAAGTGCATCTAAGTGATATGTTTTGAGGCAGGTATCTCGAAAATTTTCAAAAATGTCAGCCAAAAGTAATACGTCTGTATTCAAATGTAAATCGGAATATTCACCCAAATTCTGTCAATTAAATTTACTCCAAACATTTTTAGCGTGCTTGTAGTCATCTTTAGAAATACCCCGATTATGTAAGATACTATAACAATTTGGTCTTGCTGGTAATTTTGAATAATTTAATTTTTCCCACGAATCTAGAAAATCATAAGGAAATATTCCTTCGCATGATAACAATTCAAATTCCTCGTTATTTGTATAGAAGCTTTTAGTGATTTTTCTCTGATCGTTTGTCAAATATGACGCTAATTTATCTATACTTCTCGGCATGAATCTAAACGAATCCAAGAATCTAAATTTCAATTTACTATTCTCCACAGATTTTGTAAAAGAAATGTATTTTTCTTCATTAATTGGTAATAAAGATATGTCACCTTTAAAATCTGTAGCTAAAGCTTTAATAAAAAAATGTGAGTCATAGTCAGAGAGGTTGTGAAAAATGATAGGTGCAGTATAACTGTCATTGTAATTTAGATTACAAGAGTTATGACTGGCCCCTTTTTTTTCCTGTCAGGTGACAGTGTTCCCTAACCTTAATATAAGAAGGTTGAAATCCTTTCAAACATATGTGACAACTAGAGGCATGAATATATGCAAGATTTTCCTCTATCGAAAGAGGTTTCATTGTAAGAATCAGGTCCATTATAAGAATCGAATAAGGATATATTATCATCATATGAACATTTTGAATAATAAGCAACGCTAAAAGGTATATGTTTTCGAATATTAACTGTATTAGTTTGCCTATCTTCATTACATTTTTCTAAAATACTGTCAAAATCAGCATAAATTACAAACGGTACTTTTTCTCTATGTTTAAAATTTTTGAACTGAATTGTACTTTTCTCTTTTTTAGGAGGTGTGTTTATAGTTTCATTCATAATTTTACAATCTTCTCAATGTTTTTCACGAATCTGTTCAGATTCAAGCACAGTTCACGGAACCAAGTCTGATGTTCATGTGATGATATCTGTTTACTCAAAAGACATGACATATTTTTGATTAGTGTAAAATGATGAATTGGACTATTTGTTTTCAAATGTTTATAACGATCATCAGATGGTATGTCTGTAGGTAACATTGGTAAATTTATTTTAGTTCTTAAATCAAATTTTGTGAACGTTTGTTGCTAAATTATTAATTTTTTCGAATTAAGGAATGTCTTTCAGTCGTATGGGAAATTCAATATCATCATAATTTAGAAATGAACTAAAATGAGGACATGAATATGTTATACTAGAATTATTTGTAGCTAAATGCAATGCAGCCACAACGGACCAGAGAAAACAAAATTCATCATTATTTTTCATATTTATAACAGCTTTCTTATTTTCTAAATCTTTTGGAACTGTCACGAATGTTGAAAATCCTCCATATATAGGGGAATATTCATTAATATTCAGTTTAAAATGTAAAATTTCATACAAAGCAAACCCTGAATCCTTCGCTTGAAAATCCTCTGATTTTTTTTAAATTTTATGTTCTACATTTTCCTCATACCAATCACGTAAATTCGTATTCCTATCTATAACATTGTTTTTCGTAACGAAATGTTTGATTCCAGTCTGACCGGTTTGAGTTTTAACAAAGTTAGCCGAAAATATTACGTTTACCTTTAGTGTTGAAATTTTCGATTGACCTCTAGTTTGTGTAGAAAAACTTTTGAAGGCCTTTTCGAAAAATAATCGCGGTTGTTTAATTCTGAAATTAATTATAACACGGTCCTTATGCGATCTTTAAAACATGATTCACCATTTTGCCAAATTGAATTATTACTTCTTTTAGATTTATTGAATTTTGGTTTTATATCGATATTCAAATTGTTCCTTAAAATATTTTAAGTGTGCTAAATTTGACTCCGATTTAGAATAATTCTTAACGGATTTATTTTCAATTAACCTTTTGATAATAGTAATTCCAATAGAATCTTCGCTAGCTATAATTAACTCACCAACTAGTTGAGTTTTGTTCACTATCCTATCTTAGATACGATAGTATCTACGCTTTCGTTGATACTCATTTTATTATTAGATGTTTACTCAAATTCGTTTTGAATTCAAATGGAAAGTAAAACTAAAATGGAAATGTAATGCAATTACGCTAATGATGAATTGATAACCTTTTCTCTGCTATTTCTGGATATTAACAAAATGTGTTTGTTCAAACTTGATTTTTCTCAGTCTTCGTGGTACTGTATTGCAATTACACTAATAAATATAGCAGCAACCTTGATTTTATCACCACGCAATAGTGCAATTACGCTTAGGCTTATAATGAATAGATAACCTTCCCACCTTTTCTCTGCTATTTCTGAATATTAACGGAACATGTTTGTTCAAATTCGATTTTTCTCAGTCTTTGTGGAGCCGTATTGCAGTTACGCTTAGTTGCATCATTATCACTTGTTTAATAATCTATTCCAAAGTTATAAAAATGCTATTACAAAGTATAAACACTGAATGCATTCTCAATTAAACCAAACAAGCAAAACAAGAATCATGGCTTCAATATCATCAACTATATTAGTTAAAACAACTGATCCTGTAGAATTTCCCCTGTATATGGCGTACGTGGTAATGAAGGAAATATTTAAGTATTTTTCTTTTTTTAATTATGTTTCATATACTATTCATCTGTAGAATTATTACAGATATGGAGTCAAAAACTTGTATCCAAGTATCTCTAACATATCCACCAAAGAATGAAACCTTGAAAAATAAATTTGGAAATTTGCCGATCAGCTATGTGAGAACCAATTTAGAAACGGAGGAAGAGATGGCAGTTTTCGAAATTGCATTTAGAAAATATAAATTTCAAGCCATGGTGAATGAGCAGAAGGATGTTTCTACACTACCACCTCTTCCTCCATTGGTGCCGATAGCGGGACCATCGACAGAACAAACCACCTTCACCACCACCAACACTGACACCTCAGAGAAGATTGAAATTTTGGAAAATATTTTAGTAAATCCGAATCTGAGAAGGAAAGGAGAGTTTTATATGATGATGACGATGAAGATGATACTATAATACTATGATGATAATAAATAAAAATAAATTTTACTTTATTTTTGATTCATTTATCAGAAAAGCCATTGATATAATAAGTTTACATGATCCTTAGCACAATTCAAACTATTATGTAAATGTCAATTACAATGAGAATTGCTATATTTTTTCAAAGTTTACTGAATGTAGGACATCTTAAACTATCTACGTTTACAAAATTATTTATTAGCAGAAATTTCTTCAAAACATTTCTCTTAAAAGAACCTTTTACAAAAATAACATTATTGCAGCAAATGTTTTTCATCAAAAAATTGGTGATTTTCTCATAAAGTAGATATTCAGGATATGAGCTGTCCCAATTTAGACCACGTATTTTATCAGTGGTATATTCATGTGTCGCTGAATTTCTGTAGAGAACCAATCCATTCTATGTGGTAAATTAATTATAACATTTCACCATTTTTTGCATTAAAAATTGCTAGTTCTCTGATTATAAATTAACTGTCCTTATATTGGAATTCTTGAATGTCTACAATGTACATTTTCCTTACAATATTTTAACGACACTTGTAAGCGTGATTTATTAAACAAGTCTATCGCGTAGAATTAGACAATATGCGGTTGTTTTATTTGGAACGTTCTTACTGGTCTCAAATTCTATTCGTTAATCAATTGCACCACCTTTGAGAGACTCTGATTGACGACTGCAACAGATAACAGTGATAGGAGCTATTTCTAGATAACTTTCAGGTGATAGACAAGGTTTACTTTGATTTTTATAGTGATATGACTGTTGAAATTGCGCATACATCTCATACAAAATTGCCCATTGATTAGTATCAAACTAAACTTCTAAATTATCGTTAGGATGAACGTCAGAGTTCAAATGAACTTTGACATTAGTCAAGTGGCAATGATCGAAATTACTCATCTTTTTCCCTTTCGAATGTTTCCTATCAGTCTGAAATCCTAAAACGATAAAACGAGGCTTCTCAAGCTGACTGGCTGTTCCAACTGACCATGTATGAATCGTTGACTGTTGCAACATAGGCTGTTCGTGTTATTCTCAGCTTCGAAACGCAATATCTAGATCTCTATTACCATCGATGTATTTTAAAAGTTGTAATTTTTCTACATCAGCTACTGACACATGTGGAAGTCTCCATGAGATTTTACTCAATACAACTTTAGGTTCTTCCTCAACAGTATAGATTGCATTAAAATCATTATTATTTCGAATCAATATCAATTCCTGGTGCACGTTGATTATAACTTTTTTGTAATCTTCAGCGAAGCCTAGAAGCATCTTAAGCGGTATGCATACATTAAAATTCCCATGATCGTATACGATTTTTATATTTGTAACAATATTCCATCCAGCATTATAGAGTCGTGTGACTTCATTGTCGATGTAGGAAATGTAACCTTCAAGAGTTGACGTTATACCTGGATTTCTAACACGATGAATTACCGTGCCTCCAATCTTATATCGAATTTCATCAAACAGGAATGCTATACCATCATTTGCTAATTCTAACGTCTTACTAGGTTTGTTGTCCTCCAAAATCAGATTACTTTCGAGGTACAGAAAACATTGTGACGATAGTGTGTAGATATCTTGAGTTTGAATTAGAATGCGAATGTCATTCTTATCCAAGGTGGTTGCAGCATACGGTAGATGAGTATGATATTCGGCGTTAATAATCGGATTATCAACGTTGATACGGTATCCTACTTTTGAAGTACTGAAATTCATAACGTTCTCTGATACACTCAGAGGAACACCTTGAGAGGACTATAATCTTTCTCACACCTATTCTGATTTGTAATTTCAAATTATACAAAAAGCCTCTTGTCATCTCCTCAATTCTGGTATGATGTAACGTTAATCCCTATGTATTGTAAAAATTGTTCATTTGCAGATGTTAACTCTCCAAGTTTTCTTTTTACACTGAGTTTACTTTTCCATTTTTTTGATGTTATAGTATCGTTATTAACTACAGATGTATCAGTAAGAGATGATGGAGCCGAAATGTTATATGCGAACAGCATTTTATTGTAATTTTTTCAAATGTAATCTTACTGTGCAAACTTCCTTCCTGAAATTGACCAATTTACCAATCTGATCTGTAATTTTGAGTTCAATATCACTAATATGTCGCGTATAGATTGGTAGATAGATAACACTGGGTGGACTTTCAATGATTTTAAAACCAGGTGGTGTAGTGGGAAAAAACTTGTGCAATATATGTACAAGCTTGTCATTATTATAAGAATTTGTTACTAAATTACATTCAATACATATAGCATTGACTTGGGAAATATCTATGAGAAAGTCAGATTCATGTCTTCTTTTTTTAATCAATGTACGTTCAGCGAAACCTAATAATCCTGCAATGCTATAAGGTCGATTGAAATAAATGTCTTTTATATATTTTATTCCACATTTCATTGTATTATTATTGACTCGTAGGTAGAGGGCAACATCTTGATTGTCTTCTTTATGTCTCGTTTGTAATTGATTTCTTATATACTTCTCAATGTCAGTAACTTCATATGTACCCTCTGGTAATTCAATCGGATTATTAACACCTTCATAATGGGACTTATTATCAAAAGAATCCACGTTTGGAATCGAATTGTGAGTAACGAAATCGATCAGACCCAACACATATGTTTCGTTCTCGTCTAGCAATATTGGAGGATAGATTCTAGTCGCAAGTACCGAATCACGTTGAGATAATGCAAATGTATGGGACGTCTTCACAGACTGAAGTTTATCGAATGAATGAAACACTAAAATTACATCATAAATATTTATTGAATAAAGATAACGAACATGAATGACCACATAAGCTAAGATTCCCATAGCTATCAAAATAAATTATATTTTGCTCATTTTTCTATAACTAGTTCAGTGCGACCCGGATTCATCTTTATCATCTGAATTAATTATTCCCATCTCATTCTTAAGTATTTTTACTGGTAAATTATTTCTCATAAATACACCTCGGAAATGTGCAATTTTCAATTCTTTTACATACTTCAACAGATTGATATTTGTAAGGTAATGTTATCGGTAGGTTGTTGAGGCTGGAGCCGGTCTTGAAAAAAGCACCAGTCTGTACGGTCTCAGATACAGTCCCTTGCTCATTGCTATGGACTCCATCGTTTTGTTGTGTCGCTGAAACTCGTCTAATTGTTGTTTGGCTGATTTAGCTTCATTTACTGCCTTCGCTATTCCAGCAGCACTTCCACCGACTGCACTTAGTGCTGCATATATTGGTATAAGCGGTAATATGTCACCAGTTTTAGGTACTTGTATTACACGTGCAGGTTTTATTCGTTTTTAAGTTCTTCAACTGATTTCATTGCAACCAGAATAGCATCATTGAAATCTTTAGGGTTACGTTGGACAACCTTCTCCTTAATTTGTTTGATTACATTCTTCGAACTTATTAACTTTCCGTTTTTAACAGTTTTTTTCCTTTGCATTTTTTAACGTTTTTTGGATTTTTTTGATTTTTGTTCATTTGAAACAATTTTTTCTTTTCGTAACCAATTTACGTGTTAACTGTTTGCAAATCGTTTTTGTACTGAACATTTCAACACTTATTATTATGTTCCATCACCAGCATCATCATCCAACTTACGTTTATTTATATTTGATTCAAGTTTCAGCTTTTTAGTAGTAGTGATATCAGCTTCGTCTTCTTCAATGAACCGTTTTTTTCCTTTTTCTCGTGATGAGTTTAGGACGTTCAGTAATCCTCATTTTTCTAAAAGGAATTATACTATCACCATCTTCTTCTTCTAATTCTCCTTTTCGTGATGATGGTTTAATAAAACTCATTATAGGAGTGTTTAATGTAATATCTTTCGTTTCCACATCATTCACTTTCTGTTTTCTAACTTTATTACGTATTTTTCTTGTTTTAAAAGCAATTGTACTATCACCTTCTTCTAATTTTCTTTTTAGTGATGGTTATATGATAGAGGTAATATCTTTCGTTTTCACATCATTCACTTTCCTAATATTAATTTTTAAAGTATATTTCCTAGTATTAGTTTTTATTGATGTTCTGTACTGTCTTATATTGTTTAAGCTGATTTCAATATTTCTTAAAGAATTTTCTACTAATTTTTTAGCCTTTTCCATGGACTTGGAGCAATTATTAACAATTTGATTGCAATTATTGGTGTATCCCATACCAAGTTTTACTTCAGCCTTCATCGTACCAGCTATCCTCAATGCAGCCATGTTTTCACCTAACGATGCATTGTGAGAACGAAATCTAGCAAGAGCTTTGTCAGCTAGCATTTTGTCAGCTCCATGACGACGTTCAATATCCTTTTCCTGAGAATATGCTTTGTCATGTTGTTTACACGCTTCATCTAATTCATTTATCCCCTTAGCGCCTCGAGCTAATCTTTTTTAAAGTTTTGTACCCGATCCGCAATATCTATATCCTGGAATATGCATTTCAATTGGTAAATTATTTATAAGGCTATTCATAATACCCTCTCCCTCTACAATATTCGGCTGCAATTTAATTTTTCTTATTTTCGTTATATGATTAGATTGTAGCTTAATCAATTTTCAGCCTTGACTGATTATAAATGTTAACGAATAATAATTTTATAGTACTAGTTGATTTATTGTTTGGAGGAGAGAGCAATGAAAGTGGCAAAACAGCGAACAACTTTAAGTGTAAATAATCACGATTCAATTCAAGATAATAATAATAAAAAACATGGCTCACTTTTACCTTCCACGATAAGATGTATAATTGTAGGTCCGTCAAACTGTGGAAGAACTAATGTGAGGATCAGCTTGATCGAACACGGAAACGGATTGAAATTTTAAAATGTTAACTTTTACTCAAAATCTTCACATCAACCTAAATATATATATTTGGAAAAATTATGAAGATCCATCAAAGGTATTGGTTTTTATCCGTTTAGCAGCAGTGAAGAAATACTGAAGCCATCTGAAGCAAAGCACAATTCACTATTTATATTTGATGATGTAGCGTGAAATAATCAAAACGTGATACGAGATTATTTCAGTAGGGGAAGACATAATCATGTGGATTGTTTATATCTTTGTCAAACTTATGCTAAAATCCCTAAGCACTTGATACGAGACAATGCGAATGCATTCGTTCTTTTCAAACAGGACGAGCTAAATTTGGAGCACATTCACAACGATCATGTGTGCACCGATATGACTTTCGAGCAATTCCAAAATATGTGCGCTCAATGCTGGCAGAAACAGTACGGTTTTCTATCAATTTTCGAAGATAACAATATAGTCGATGGTAGGTACAGGAAAGATTTCGATCTTTTCATTCTTCTTCACTAAACCACTTTTCTCATCCGCTCATAGATCAGACCAGTTCGAAGCAGTTCGAAGCACTTGAAAAGCTGTTTTCAGATCCAGAAAAAGCGGTTAAAAAGATCGAATATTAACAGAACAATATCAGATGAGAAACTAACTGTAACCACATCACACCTATTCCTAAAAAATAAAAATGAATATTAATGATAGACATTTGAAACGAAGACTCATACAAAAGCGTAAAGATGTTAAGAACAAATTAGATATACTGAAACATGGTGAGATCGTTCAAGCAAAAATGTTTCCACCTATAACTAAACATTCAAAAAATATTGAACATAAGTTAGATTCATCAACGAATAATAATAAAGTAAAAAATCAACATGAAGAACCTTATGTTAGTGATGAAAATTTCATTAAATTTGATGACGATAATGAACATTTCAATAAAGCTAAAATGGAAATTGATTTTCAAGATGATGATGATGATGATGATGATGAGGACCATGGAAAAACATCTGCTATTGATAATTCATCATTTATTATGTATCATGCAACACCAGTTCCAGAAGAGAAAATAAAGTTCACACATTCTACACCAAAGCAAAGAAATTGGTCTGAAAACGTGAGCGCAATAGTAGAACCAAGCAGTTTGAAGCAATCCATTATAGAAGAACTCGATTCAAATGAACATGAAAATTCTACAGAGAAATCACCCTTGCTACTACATAAGATTGGCAAGGAGGAAATAGATGAAAAATCTTTTATTGATTATTTTGAGCAGTACGATTCGTTACCGAAAAAATACATAAGAGATGATTACTGATGATAACAATGAGTTTGATCATAAATATGTTGTTAGGCATAATCCTACGACAGAAAACTTTCACATTGGTGAATCATCTTCAAAAATAAACGGCTCAAATTTAGTTGTGAAATATAGGACGTATAAAGGTACACAGGGACTGTATGAGCTTCTTTTTAAGAAGAATTCTCGACACTTTACAGCTGAAGATGAAAAATCGTACAGAGATATCATTTTGAAAACAAATGCGCATAGAAGATACTATCAATCATCGAAGCAAGTGGATTGTAGTAAATTGTATAAATATGAAAAAATCATTGCACCTATAATTGGACGTGGAATGTTTATGCAGGCTACTGACAATCCAATCGAATACGTACACTGAAATGCTCCGAATGAACTTGTTGAAACATCTCGTTTATTAGTTGCATCACAAGAAGCAGGTCATACAGGTCATGCAAATGGAATAAATTCTATCATAGAAGAGTTACGTGAAGCTAAAATTTTCAAATGAGTAAATTCATAACTGAAGTCAAACGACAAGTTGTTGAAGAAATTCATAAACCTGCTCGCATTAATTTTAAACGTCGTAAAGTAATATTAAAATCCCTCATCGATTTAACTCGAGCTGATTTCGTCGATATGTAACTGTATTCCAAGGAGAACAATGTATTCAAATACATTCTATTTGTAATTAATTGTTTTTCAAAATTTGTGTGGGCGTTTCCTCTTAGAAACAAATACGGTCCTGAAGTTACTAATGCTATGGAGCACGTGTTCAAAATACAAAAGCCGAATGATTTACAAACCGATATGGGCACTGAGTTTTTCGTTAAGAATTTTCAAAAGTTATTAAGAAGATATCGAGTGCATCATTACAACGTGTTGTAGTGAAAAAAAGGCCTCGATCGTTGAACGGGTTAATATAACCTTAAAAAATATCATGTGGAAGGAATTCACTTTACAGGGCAACTATAAATGGTTAGATTTACTAAAACATAAGGTACACAAGTACAATACAACAATACATAGGACAATCAGAATGAAACCTGCAGATGTTAAGAGAAAACATGAAGAAACACTTCTAAAAATAGTATACAACCGAATAAAGTTAACTGATAAAAATCAGAGATTCAAAGTTGGTGATCACGTTCGCATTTCAAAAACTCGAGGTATTTTCGACAAAAAATACATGCCCAAGTGGTCTACCGAAGTTTTTACAATCAAAATCGTTCAACTTACTAATCCAACCACGTATTTATTGCAACATGCCAACAATCAAGACATTCAAGGTGGATATTACTAATTACAATTGCAAAAAGTTAAATATCCTGATGTTTACTTGGTAGAGAGAATTTTAAAACGTAAAAACAATAGTGTCTATGTTAAATGGTTAGGTCTTCCAAATAAATTTAATAGTTGGATAAGTTCTGATAATATTGCATGATTATTCTATTATATCTCTTCATTATGTATGTTAATTGACATTTACTAATAAATAATAATAGTAAAAACGGTTTTTATTTTTCTCATAATTGAAAACATATATCATATAAATAATTCCCTAAACAACAAGTTAAGTCATGGAATGGAAATGTAGAAAATTGAATATCCTGAAGTTTATTTAGTTGAGTAAGTGCTAAGATGCAAGGGTGATAATGTTTGTAAAGTGGTTGGGTTTTGATAATAAATATAATGGTTGGATAAATAAAAACAATGTAAATTAAACTTTTAATAAAACACAATTAACTTTTTTTCTTATTCTTTTCGTTCGAAATATATTTTGGAATAGATAAGCATTCTATGTTCCATATTCAATACTTTTCTCAAAATACATTCAAGGTTGCTAATTCTCCTTTGAAACCGTGAGCGATCTACAGCAGCTTGACACCAATCTGATTTCGGTGCAAGTCTGTATGTAAATTCCCAAACTATCATTTTATGAACTTTATTATAGTCTGCACCTTGTTCATTTTTACACTTTGACTTTAAATTATGAAGAAATCATTTATTGGCTTTTAAAATGATAATAATGTTAATTTCCAATATCATGATGCAACTATGTATAGAGACTTGTAAAAATGTTCATGTGCCAGTAAAATGAATGCAGTTCACCTTGTTTATCACAAAAAAATGATGCAATAAAAACAAAATTGTATACAATAAGACGAACATAGCCGAACCTCATACCAATAAGATTACAGAACGAACCGAAACTTCAAAGTCAACAAACCGAGTATACACGAGAATTACCGAACATAGTCGAAATATTACCGATTATAGCCGAATCAAGGTCAACTAAACCGATTATACATGAGTATTACCAACAAACATAGTCGAAATATTACCGAACATAGCCAAAACTAGCTTAAGCACCCTTTTTCAACCCATAACAATGCTATTCTCACCACCTCTCCAGCACACCCTAAGCCTCTGGTCATTGGTGTCAAGCTACAAGAAGTGCGGTCGCTGCACGAATACACACGGGTATTCACGAACATTGCCGAAGTGGGTGGAAGTGGATGGCTTGTATCCAGAACCGGCCTTATCCTACTACTCACAGCGTATCCAACTACCGTATCTATAAATACGGCCGTGGCTCCACATACGGCACAAGGGTTATTACGATAATCAAACACACAACCACCCCAGCTTATACTTCCAGGATTGACAAAGCGTGCTCGAGCAATTGGTGATTTGTGAGTCTAGGATATACCTGTACTTCCAGGATTGACACAGTGTGACAAATACGTCGGAGACGCCCCTGCCGTTCAAACATACACACTCTCGGAAACCGTACAATAACTTGGATCTTCCAATTCAAGTGTGAATTCTAAACGTGAACTTTTCGGGGCGCGCTTCAGATCTATAACGAGATAAGCTCTGTTTCAATCTGTAACAATTTACTGACTACTACAGGATTTTGGATATCATGTGAACGTTACCATTCTCAAACCACATGTTCATGCACTGGAGCATGGAACGATGTTACAAAATTTCGCGCACTCGAAAGGCAAAACTATTAATTCATTATTGTACACGGGAGCACTAATTCTTATTCATGGGAAAATTTCAGCAGTATTGATGTTTCAGTAATGAGACCCAACCTTCGTTTACATTTGTTTGTTTTTTACGGTGACTAAACGGTTGGGTGCCACTGTTACGGTGACACACCAAAAGGTTACGATGCCTGGGTTTTGGTATGCAGAACGATTTTCAACTATATTGATACTAAAATTCATAATTGATTTATCAGCCAATGTAAATACCGATTATTTACCAGGAATTAAATTAACATAAATCAATCAAGCCGTAAAATAGTCTCACTTGCCAGTATATATGCTCGCGGAATAGCTCAGTGAGGCTGTTGGTCGTGGGTAAATATATACTTGGACAACAAAAATTCATATCGCGCCAACCCCTTCCAGGTTGTCACTAGCAAGCAAGTTTTGTCCAAATTTGATAAACTGGGGTGAATTCAAATTTAAGTTAAAACAGATGATAAACTTGATTTCTCTATACTCCCTATTTTCGTGATAACAAGTCAGAATAAAATGCAGACAATGTTAATATATTATTGATTATTTTTCAAACAAAACAAATATAACTCAATACACCACAATCGACTACCCTGTAGTCGAGCAGTAAACAGATATCAATTACAAAATGGTTACTCCATGGACTACATTGTAGCCAATGCAAAGAATAAATCTCAAATACAGAAAGATTATAATGAATTTAAATGTCAAATGACACAATAATACATATGAAATATATTCATTCACGAATGCAATATACAAACAAAACTTAATATATCATGGCAACATACCTAATATCCCATTAATATGAAACTTAATAATGACACAATAGAATATTCTGAAATGACCAAAGAAACGTTGGATGGTTTGATTCAAATGAAGTGAAAATTTTATGTTATTACAAATCGAACTAGGCAACACAGATATCTAGACTGAATATAATTCATCATACATCAACATTAAATGATGTAGGAACTGTTTCCGCCTTATCTCCAAATACGACCATTTCTCTCCCAAAATTAGCAAAATAAGGAGTAACTCCTGCAGTTTCATGAACTTGTGTACGCAACGCACATCCCACCTTATGAAGATTTTCATCCCATACCTTATGGTTATCAGAAATGTAACTTTTTAACATCGTACCTATACTTCTATTCGTACGTTTTACAGCATTGGCTTGAGGATGGTGAAGAGCCGTATAAGAAATCGAGATACCATATCTTTTACATAAATTCTTAAACAAATGACTACTGTTAAGTACGTAGGCGAGCCAAGTAATAACAAACCGTGAATTTCTAAGGCTGAGCAAACCAAATTAGCTGTCGCAGCTCTCAAAGGAAATAACATAGGAAACTTGGTAAACAAATCTATTACCACTAATAAATATTTCTAACCTTCCTTGGACCTCAAGATGGGACCAATGATATCTACCGAAATCGTCTCACAAGGCCTAGTTAACTTCCTATTTACCGACATGAGACCTGGTTGCTTCCTCTGCTCTGGTTTCACACTTTGGCATACTGTACAACATTTAACATATCTGGCAATGTCCACCTGAAATTTTGGCCAGTAATAATTTTGAGCCACCCTGCTAATAGTTTTTGTAACTCCTCCATGACCAGAAACTGGATCATCCTGACACATTCGTAAAATGTTTTCACGTTCAAATTTAGGGACCACCCTTTTCCACATGAAATCTTCAGTTAACAATTTATTGTATCGATTGAAAACATTTTTCAACAGAATGTCATTATCGACCTTCCAAGTAGCAAATTTTTCTGGATAAGTTAACACATTGGCTTTCATTTTAACATACCAATTATCCAGTGCAAAATGCTCATCCTCAACCCCAACAGTATCTGCTTCCTCCACTATAGGAACAGAACGTGATAAACAATCAGGTACTTAGTGACTTTCGCCACTCCTGTGTATCACCTCAAAATCATACTGTTGTAGACGAATACTCCACCTTGCTAAACGACCTGCATTTGCTTGTACCTTGGACAACCAAACTAAATTAGCATGATCTGTAACAACCCGAAAATGACTTCCTTCTATAAAAGGTCTTAATTTCTCAATAGCCCATAAAACAGTTGAACATTCCCTGTCAGTTGTAGAAAATTTTCTCTCATTACTTGTTAGAGATCTACTCAAATAACAAATCACGTGTTCCACACCATCTTCTTCTTGAGTCAGTACGCTACCAATTCCATAACCCGAGGCATCTGCCTGAATTGTAAACATTAAATCATATCGAGGACAAGCTAATAAGGGTGCACTTATCAAGTGACTCTTAATTTCATTAAAGCTTTCCTCACATTCCTCAGACCAAACAAACTTAAGATTTTTTTATGCAGCAAAGCAGTTAGTGGATTGGCTACCAATGCATAGTTTTTCACAAACCTGCGATACCAACCACTCATTCCTAAGAAACTTCGCACCTCAGCTACATTCTTTGGTGATGGAATATCTACAATTGCCTGTACTTTCTATGGATCAACTTGAAGACCATTTTTGTTAATGACATACCCTAGATATCGAAGCTCATCCCTACAAAAGTTGCATTTGTCTTTACCCAAAGTTAACCCCGCTTTCGCTAACCTGTCGAACACTTTCTCAAAGATCTCCATATGTTGTTCAAACGATTGAGAGGCAAGCACTATGTCATCAATATAACAAAATACATATGCTTCCAGATCACAACCAAGAGCAGTATCAACTACACGTTGAAAACAGCCAGGCGAATTACTCAACCCCATGGGAAGACGTTTCCATTGATAGAGACCTCTATTTGGAACAATAAATGCAGTCACTTCTCTAGAAGCTTCTGTTAAAGGAACTTGCCAAAAAGCTGACTTAATATTCAGAGTGCTCATAAACTCAACATCTCTTAACTTATCCAAAGTATTTAAAATATAGGGAATTGGATAGCTATCTCGAATAATATGTTTACTGATTTTTCTGTAGTCACAAGTAAAACGATAAGAACCATCTCTTTTCTTAATCATAACAATAGGAGAAGCAAAAGGACTTTTACTAGGTTCTACAATATCATTGTCCAACAAATTCTTCAGTTCAGCATCTACATGCTTTCGTAAAACCGGACTAATCGGATAATGTCTCTGGCGAATAGGTTCACAATCAACCTTGATCTCATATTCCAATAAATTGGTACACCCAATTTTATTAGGATCATAATTTGCAAAAGCTTTGTCCACCAATTTATTTAAAATGACCTGCTGACCGGAACCTAACACACTACGCGACTGTAATGCCTCAGCTATTACCACATCAGGTTCATTGGACTCAAAATTCCATTCTTTACTACGAATGTTTGGCATAACTTCCATCTCAGTCCAAAAATCGATACCTAATATTAAGCTTTGCTCAAGAGCAGAAACAACCTTTACCTTGAACAATTTCGTTCTATTTTGAACTTTAATTGGTATATTGACAAAACCTATACTCTGACATTCACCTCCATCAGCTACATACACTGAAGAAGTATCCTCATGCAAAGTTAAATTTAAATCGGACAATAATTCCCAACCTTTTGATCCAAGTACTGTTCTACTTGCATCAGAATCTAATAACCCCAATAACTGTTTGTCATAAATTTATACTGATAAATACGGACGTTCGTCTCCCTCAACTTGTGATAAAACAAAATCTAACAAAATCTTCTTGTTCTGGAAGGACTTTTCACTACTTGAATTAGAAACAGGTACCCTTTCCTTTACTGTTTCATCAATTCGTTTTTTGACTTACATTTCGGACAGTTGAATTTCGTAACACCAGGAAATACACAAGTGAAACAATGCCTACGGTCTTGCTTCTGAGAACAATTGACTTGTCTATGGCCTTCACTGCCACAAGTCCAACATTTCAATGACGTGCCAGGAACATTATTCCTCGGAGCCTCAATATTTCCAGAGTCTACTCTGACTTGACTAACCGAATCTACATTTCGCGACTTGCCTCCAAACCGCTTCAAATTATTCCCTGGAGCATTGAAAGAAACGCTACTCGAAGCCTTTGAACTGGATTCTCCACTGGCAGAACCCCTCACAACCCTGACTGAACTGTTACACTTTTTCCTATTCTCAAAATTTCTATCAGACAAATTTTGACCTGAATATTCCTCAACGGACATTTTACTAGAAGAAGATGTATCTGGAAGCTCAGCTTCATAAGCCAAATCAACTTCCATAACCGAATTCTTACTTGGAGGCGGAACATAACCTCGTATCTATCTCCAATTTATTCGCTTCCAATTTTCTACCCATTCTCAACAATTCACTAACAGAATTAATATCAACCAAAGCTGGTTGAACTTTATAAAAAGGAGCCAAATTCTTTAATAAAATGTTAAGTTTCACACTATCCGAAATTTCACAACCTAAACGAGAAAACATATTCAAAACGTTAGCCAAGTATAAGCCAATACTTTCGTTTTGACCTTGAGTGCGAGATTTAATTTCCTGAAATAACATATCGTTATAGTTAGCTGGTAAATACTCCTGTTTGAACGCTTCGACCAAAGAATCCCAATCATCTACTGTGTTGCGAATAGCTCTATAAAACACCAATGCATTTTTTTCAAAGAAATCGATTCAACTATGAAACAGCTGCGCTTTCGAAATGCCTCGTGGTTTTCTAAGATCTTCCACACGTTCAAGAAAACTATTCAATGATAAGCCAGATTTTCCCCCGGGAAATTTCAAATTCCATTGTGACAGGCACTGGTTTAATTTTATAACCCATGCTCTCCTTACTTGTCACTTCCTCCTCACTACTCTCAGAATCTGAGCTACTCTCACTACTGGAATGAACTGAAATACCGGTTGAATTAGCAAAAAGACCTGCTACCACTTACAAGTCTGAAATGCCACTTTGAGCTTTTTGCTTTCCTACAAGTTTGGCTTTTCGATTCAAATCTGCCAAAGCATTGTACAACCTAACAGTAATATCCGACTTCTGAGTAGTTTCCTCTGTAGTAGTGGAAACTGAACGACTAATACGGCAAATACCATATGATAATTTTGAAAAAAATTTCTTATACAAGGGACTGGTTATATTTCCTGTGAAATCATTTATCAAAACCTGAATATCAACTAAAGCATTATTTACCCCAGTACTATCCCCTACAAAACTATGAGGATACTTAGGCCAAGTTCGCTTTACATCTTCACAAGTCATACATTGACGTAAAGTCTTTCGCATCTCCTCAACTGTAGGAGCTTCTGAACTATATAAACCTCGATATGTCAACTCATACCTCAATTCCTCAGCACTTAATCTTCCAACCTCTTACTTTAAATGAGGAGCCATATTTAAATAAAATCAAAACAAGAATAATTTGCTAAATTTCAAAAAAAATTTCTAAACTTTCCAATTTCTACTTTGAACACCGAAAATTGTAGGTACTATTTCAAATTTCTTTACCGAGCTATAATAAAATTTGGCACTTCTCACAAGAAAAAGAAAAACCTGAGACTTTAAATATTTCAAAACAATATTTTCCCAATTTGACAGAATGGACTCATGAACCACAAATGCAAAGAAGTATAACACAAGGCATATGGCAAATATAACAAAGGTGGAATACAAAAAAAAATTGTATACCCTACTCCTTCCTTCGACTGATGTTCAAATCTTCTAATAGTCTCCACTTGACTTCTTCTCCTGGCCTTCTACCAATATGTGTGTGCCTTCCTCGATAAAATGAACTGATGTACTGTCCTGAATACTGACAAATTTTGAATAAATACCCAACAAATCTCCGGACTTCAAACTCTCCAGCTAAAACACAAATCCAAATTAATATATTGCCACAATAATCACAAAATATCAATGAATAAATCACCCCCCAACTACAACGCTTTTTGTCCTCAAAAAGACCTAATTTGGGTAATGTATGTGCCAACAACAAACAATAATAAATCACTGCATTCCACCCAAAAAAATGTTAACAACTGTTATCACAATAATCTATCCAAACCAGACACAAAATAATCAATTATTCCCCCAAAAAAAACCTTTAGGGCGCCACTGTTACGATGACTAAACGGTTGGGTGCCATTGTTACGGTAACACACCAAAAGCTTACAATGCCTGGGTTTTGGTATGCAAAACGATTTTCAACTATATTGATACTAAAATTTATAATTGATTTATCAGCCAATGTAAATACCGATTATTTACCAGGAATTAAATTAACATAAATCAATCAAGCCGTAAAATAGTCTTACTTGCCAGTATATATGCTCGCGAAATAGCTCAGTGAGGCTGTTGGTCGTGGGTAAATATATACTTGGACAACAAAAATTTATATCGCGCCAACCCCTTTTAGGTTGTCACTAGCAAGCAAGTTTTGTCCAAATTTGATAAACTGGGGTGAATTCAAATTTAAGTTAAAACAGATGATAAACTTGATTTCTCTATACTCCCTATTTTTGTGATAACAAGTCAGAATAAAATGCAGACAATGTTAATATATTATTGTTTATTTTTCAAACAAAACAAATATAACCCAATACACCACAATCGACTACCCTGTAGTCGAGCAGTAAACAGATATCAATTACAAAATGGTTACTGCATGGACTACGTTGTAGCCAATGCAAAGAATAAATCTCAAATACAGAAAGGTTACAATGAATTTAATGTCAAATGACACAATAATACATATGAAATACATTCATTCACGAATGCAATATACAAACAAAACTTAATATATCATGGCAACATACCCAATATTCCATTAATATGAAACTTAATAATGACACAATAAAATATCCTAAAATGACTAAGGAAACGTTGGGTGGTTTGATTCAAATGAAGTGAAAATTTTAAGTTATTACAAATCGAACTAGGGGTAATTATTTTAATAAGGGTTTGACCTCCGATTTTTTTGAAAATTTTTTTTAAAAGTACTTACATGTTCCTCATGTAGAATTGAAAAAGAAAATTCTCCGCAAAAGTGTATTTTTCCCAAAAAAAAAATTTATTTGTCCCAAATCAGGACATATTCAGTCAGGTTTTTCTCCTATATATATAGTCACAATTTGCACGGCATTGTTATTTTTAGCAACCTATAGCATTGTTTTCGTAAATAAATGCTAATTAGAGGTACAACAATATTCAGAAACCGTATTATTCGTGAAATAAAATTGTAAACAGTAACCGCCATTTACGTGCATTTTAAGAAATGACGTTACGTCGGAACTAGATTCTTTTGATACCAAAAATGCTCAAACCATAGAATCGTATATTTCATTGGCCACAAACTATTAACGTTTTAATATATGGTCAAAATCTTGCTTATTGAAGATTATTTCAAAGTCAATGCGACCAGAATAAAACTCCTTCCATAAAGTTTCGATTCTGATCGTGTTGGTAGAAAGCTCCAAGCGGCAATGTTATCGCAGGTTAGTTTGTTAAATTGATATATATTTTTGGGAATATAAGCCTAGTACAGGTTATTTCAAAGTTAATGCGACAGCAGTTAAACCCCTTTCAGAAACTTTCGATTCTAGACATGTTGGTAGGAACCTCCAGGCGGCAATGTTATCGCAGGTTAGTTTGTTAAATTGATATATATTTTTGGGAATATAAGCCTAGTACAGGTTATTTCAAAGTTAATGCGACAGCAGTTAAACCCCTTTCAGAAACTTTCGATTCTGGACATGTTGGTAGAAACCTCCAGGCGGCAATGTTATCGCAGGTTAGTTTGTTAAATTGATATATATTTTTGGGAATATAAGCCTAGTACAGGTTATTTCAGTTAATGCGACCGCAGTTAAACCCCTTTAAGAAATTTTCGATTCTAATCGTGTCGGTAGAAAACTCCAGGCGGCAATGTTATCGCAGGTTAGTTTGTTAAACTGATATATGTTTTTGGGAATATAAGCCTAGTACAGGTTATTTCAAAGTTAATTTTCGATTCTAATCGTGTCGGTAGAAAACTCCAGGCGGCAATGTTATCACAGGTTATTTTGTTAAATTGATATATTCTAATCCTGTCGGTAGAAAGCTCCAAGCGGCAATGTTATCGCAGGTTAGTTTGTTAAATTGATATATATTTTTGGGAATATAAGCCTAGTACAGGTTATTTCAAAGTTAATGCGACCGCAGTTAAACCCCTTTAAGAAATTTTCGATTCTAATCGTGTCGGTAGAAAACTCCAGGGAGCAATGTTATCGCAGGTTAGTTTGTTAAATTAATATATTCTAATCCTGTCGGTAGAAAGTTCCAAGCGGCAATGTTATCGCAGGTTAGTTTGTTAAATTGATATATATTTTTGGGAATATAAGCCTAGTACAGGTTATTTCAAAGTTAATGCGACAGCAGTTAAACCCCTTTCAGAAATTTTCGATTCTAGACATGTTGGTAGAAAACTCCAGGCGGCAATGTTATCGCAGGTTAGTTTGTTAAATTGATATATATATATATATATATATATATGTAGAACTGGATTCTCGGGTATTGATCCGCGTTGTGTGGTTTCGGTCCTCAAAAGGACCAATTTCACGACGTTTCGGCAAAGTCGCATTTGCCATCTTCGGGTGATTCGACCGTAGAGTCTGGAAAATCTAGGCGAACTAGATTTTCCAGACAACGCGGATCAATACCCGAGAATCCAGTTCTACATATATATATATATATATATATATATATATATATATATATAGGCTTATATTCCCAAAAATATATATCAATTTAACAAACATTGCCGCCTTGAGGTTTCTACCAACATGTCTTGAATCGAAAGTTTCTGAAAGGGGTTTAACTGCTGTCGCATTAACTTTGAAATGAAATGTACTAGGCATATATTCCCAAAAATATATATCAATTTAACAAACTAACCTACGATAACATTGCCGCTTGGAGCTTTCTACCGACACGATTAGAATCGAAAATTTCTTAGAGGGGTTTAACTGCGGTCGCATTAACTTTGAAATAACCTGTACTAGGCTTATATTCCCAAAAATATATATCAATTTAACAAACTAACCTGCGGTAACTGCCGCCTGGAGTTTTCTACCGACACGATTAGAATCGAAAATTTCTAAAAGGGGTTTAACTGCGGTCGCATTAACTTTGAAATAACCTGTACTAGGCTTATATT
The DNA here is from genome assembly GCA_958510875.1 of Endomychus coccineus. Lineage (NCBI taxonomy): Eukaryota > Metazoa > Arthropoda > Insecta > Coleoptera > Endomychidae > Endomychus > Endomychus coccineus. The sequence continues at coordinate 114,186,013 of OY294068.1, forward strand.
CCCAAAAATATATATCAATTTAACAAACTAACCTGCGATAACTGCCGCCTGGAGTTTTCTACCGACACGATTAGAGTCGAAAATTTCTCAGAGGGGTTTAACTGCGGTCGCATTAACTTTGAAATAACCTGTACTAGGCTTATATTCCCAAAAATATATATCAATTTAACAAACTAACCTGCGATAACTGCCGCCTGGAGTTTTCTACCGACACGATTAGAATCGAAAATTTCTTAGAGGGGTTTAACTGCTGTCGCATTAACTTTGAAATAAAGTGTACTAGGCATATATTCCCAAAAATATATATCAATTTAACAAACTAACCTACGATAACATTGCCGCTTGGAGCTTTCTACCGACACGATTAGAATCGAAAATTTCTTAGAGGGGTTTAACTGCGGTCGCATTAACTTTGAAATAACCTGTACTAGGCTTATATTCCCAAAAATATATATCAATTTAACAAACTAACCTGCGGTAACTGCCGCCTGGAGTTTTCTACCAACACGATTAGAATCGAAAATTTCTAAAAGGGGTTTAACTGCGGTCGCATTAACTTTGAAATAACCTGTACTAGGCTTATATTCCCAAAAATATATATCAATTTAACAAACTAACCTGCGATAACTGCCGCCTGGAGTTTTCTACCGACACGATTAGAATCGAAAATTTCTTAGAGGGGTTTAACTGCGGTCGCATTAACTTTGAAATAACCTGTACTAGGCTTATATTCCCAAAAATATCTGCGTCTCGTAGTGGCCCCGGAGACCACAATCTCAACAAGTCTGCTCAGAGATATTCGGTATCCCGGACTTGACTGGCGATTTCGGTTCAGAGGTAGGTTGCCTACCCGGTGGCTCCATAGTCCTTACTATTGAATTCGGAATTTGTGCCCTTACTGACACTGGAAGTATTCTCTTCGGCATGAGCTTCTGCTCAGCCTGCAGATTCTCAAATTCCTGTAACATTAACGACGGCACGTCGTTAAAAGTCCCTTGTCGGATAAATTGCCTATACTCCGGCAATAATTTTCGGTGCAACCAGAGCAAATCGCGTTCTGCGGTCATTACACTATGTCTCCTAATCAGTGTCTGCATATCAACGACATATGCAGCGGCGGTCTCATTCATGCGTTGATGCCTGCGGCTGATCTGTACCTCCAGATCAATGTGGTAATTGGCATCCATGAAGAATAGGATAAAGTCTCTTTGGAAATCGGCGAATGTAGTCCGGCGGCTACGATTATTCCGATACCATAAAAGTGCGGTTCCGTCTAAAATTTCCAGTAACGATGATAATAAGGAATCTTTCGGTGTATTAGGCTGCATGGCAATTTCATCTAGGCGTTCCAGGAACGTATCGGAATCTGAAGTTCCATCAAATTGGATGCGATATTGATGCAAACGCGGAGCACTACCCGGAGATGCATAAGTGTATCCAGGCACATGCTGAACATGAATGGACGGAATATTTTACCCATTCTGAACAGAAGTATCCGTAACATTGTGGGCAGCTACTTGCTGAATATTAGGTACATGCGGAACCATAGGTGTTTGCGGAACGATTGGTATTTGCGGAATAGACGGTAATTGCTGAACGGTCGGTGCTTGCATCCACGGCGATGTCACATTTGACGACGGGGTCCTATAATTTGGATACTTCATAGGATTTGGCGGGGAAGAATAAATCGGAGTTTGCATCGATGGTGTCGTCATCATTACAGTGTTCGTTTATGTCACTGTGTTCGTAGTGGACTTAGTTGATCAATACGACGGCTGTATCATCAGTGTGCTCCTTATTGACGGTCTCGATAGATCACCAGAAGGACTAAATGTCATTCGAGAGCTGTGTGTCGAGCGAGTAGGACGTTCATCGTGTGGAGCTGAACTTCTCAACTCATATTGGTGCTATTTCTCGAGCGATTGCGATGAAAGTTGGTGAGTCT